>OY992532.1:130492022-130971267 GCA_963921185.1 Dasysyrphus tricinctus
GAAGTTGTTTTTCCAAGATGCTTCAGGAGGCAGGCCTCTGGCTGATGGACCAGGTTCGCACTGAACTCTGCCTAGCATTTTGGAGCCGCAACAAGAAAAAGGAAAAGTGTAAAGGAATGAGTAGGTGAAACTTGTTGTGGTAAAATTTACCGCGACACTTCTTCTATTTGTTAACGATTCATTTATTGTCATGGCGTCTTGATTGACGCTGGTACACGAAAGATGCCGCACCCCCAAATCCGATGTGCGGTTTACAGCAGCCGAAGCTGCAGAAGGATTCTCTATAAAATGGTTACCTCTTGGGGACTCATTTCCAATTGTTGTCATATTTCATGTAATAGCATATATCCTTCCACCATGGTGTTTTCCGAGATACGATTAATAACATACATAAGCTCAATTTGACAGGCACACCCGCCTTTTGTATGTTCAAACACATAACTGCTCGAGGCCGCCCACTATGGGAAAACAGACGCCTTTTGTAGCCGCCCAATATGGGTTACAGACGCTACCTGCTGCTGCCGTTGGCCTTTTAACAAAAACGCTCCTCCGCCACCAGACTATCATGCCGTTGACCGCCACCTGCAGTTCATTCCGTCTTAAGGGGGCTTTTAACCATCCCAAGGACAAGTTTGTGCCCTGACCAGCAAAGCTGGGTTGTCTGCTTATCCCGGCATCCATTCGGTCCCCCTGCACGTTAGCGTTACCCACCCTCCACCAAGCGGAGGGTGTGCATAGGGATTTTCCTATCATTGAGCCTAGGGCCATATGGCGTCCTAGCACTCTCAAGTACTTTTGGAGGGCAAATTTACGTGGGAAATTACTTCACAAAAAAAGGTGAAATTAATTCTCACTAGTGGTGAAGTAATTCCCGTGTGAAGATAGTTCCCGTGAAGTTGATTCCCTGCACCTTGGAGATAACCGTGAAAACGTGATCTTTGTGACGTTTGACTTTGAATAACTTACGTTACAGACACGAGATTTCATGAGACTTTTCAGACACCTCTTAGAACGCCAAGATGAAGGTGTATACGAGTTTCCAGCTTATTATCTCTCATCCCTAGGTGAAACTCTAATTTGACTGGACTAATCGTAATGTCATGTTTGATTTTTAACTCAAAATTTTTTCTTGCACGAATCCAAAACTTGCCTTTTCTTTCTCGAGTACCTAACTAGCGATTGAGCTGTTAAAGCACGAGACGAACGAAAACTGCCACCTTTTCAATCACTCCGCCCGCGAACTAAATTTTTGTTTTTTGTCATTAACAAAGGGATGGCAATTTTTATCGAACGAAAAAAAAAGGATGAAGATAGATTACTCACGACTTTTTTCGGAAATGTTTTTATTTTTTGAGAATAAAGCTCGCGGAGGTGGAATGGAGGTAATTTTTCTTTCTTCTTTCGGCAAATTTATTCCTTCTCTTTCGACAGCCTTATAGGGTTCCCATTTCCAACTTGGAAAACGAGATCTCGATATGACACGAGAATATGATGTATGTATGTATATAAAGTTAGCAGGACACTTTTGGAAATTCATGTTAAAAACTATCCTATCATTAGTTCCTACTTAATTGCGAATTAGTTACGCAAAAAAAATTAATTGCTTTTTTGGTTTAAGAAAAAATGGGCGTCCTGCTAACTTCATATGAACTTAGCAGGACAACGAGCCACGAGTAGGTTGTTGTTTGGTTGGGCTCCGATAGTGAAAGTAAAAATTACGCCGGAAACTA
Source organism: Dasysyrphus tricinctus (assembly GCA_963921185.1). Classification (NCBI taxonomy): domain Eukaryota; kingdom Metazoa; phylum Arthropoda; class Insecta; order Diptera; family Syrphidae; genus Dasysyrphus; species Dasysyrphus tricinctus. Next base: position 130,493,753 of record OY992532.1, read on the forward strand.
GAATAATTTGTTTTCGGGTTCGATCGTATGCGTTCGAAAAACGAATATTGACGTGTTCGTAAAAAGGGAATATGTTCGAATTTTAAGGGCGTGCTCACATTTATTTAGCACGTAGTTCGTATGTCGCACGACGACGCAGCTGAGTGCCACACCTTCAACTCATTTGTTACTTGTTTAGTAAATGACCTATACTAAATTAGTATGCTTTCAAATTATTTAACAACTAACAATTTCCAATTAAAGCTAAATAAATGCCCTTAATTTATTTTTAATTCAACTTCAACTCTTTTATGGCCATAAAACATTCGCACAATACTGGACACACCACTGAATTCAATACATAAAAGGCTAATAAATTAATTCAAACACTTTGACCAAGTTTAGTCCTCGGTCAGATTAAATTTTCTTCTCAGTCTACCGTCTGCCATCATAATTAGTTTTTACATCCTGTTCACACAGTTTTAAATGAAGACAGAAACTTTAATAAGTGACCAAATGCAATTAAAATCATAATTGCACTTCCACAGCAAGGATATCTATAGCGAAAAGGGGAAACACAACAATATTAACGAATGAGGACATAAGGTTTTCGCTTGTTTTGTTGTGGCTCGAAACTGAAAAAGCATAAAGTTTTCTCTTATTTATTGCTGTTAATAAGTTAAATACTTTTTCACTACCGCGCAGAGTAATTTTTTTGTTTATGAAGCAAAACAAAATTAATCATTGTCCTTTATAAGTTAACAACCTGCAAAAAATTGCAATTGAACAATTTGGAGGATTGGAATTGAGTACAAAACGAAAATGTCAGAACAAACTTGTGGAATGCAAGGATGTGGAAAAATGCCTTTCAAATAGATTTTTCACGAACTCCTTAGCGACATTCAAATGCCCAAAGTTTTTATTTGTTAACTAACTTTTGATCATAACGGTATTTTTGAACGCTACAGAGGGTGGTACGAAGGTCTTTCGAGATAAGACACTAAAGTGCAGTTTTCAGTTCGAGATTTACGTTGAAATCGAATTAGGTAACTTTGATGATAATTTCGCACACAAAAACAGAAACTACAAACTTTAATGATGAAATAATAACAAAGTTTTCTTAGTTCTTACTCTTATTGAGATATTCTTAAAAGTATTGTCAGTCAAACCAATGTTCATTTTTTCATACCTAAGAAAACTTCAAGTAGCACTGGCTGGCAGATTACTAACCATTAATTTGTAAGGCAGCATAGGTGTAGGAAGGGGAGAGCAGAGGTGGGTAGAGCAAACTTTGAAAAGGTAATTTACTGCCCACCTTGGAAAAATTGACAGTAAAACTTTTCTGGTTCTAACTCACGGAAAAAGCAAGATTGAGCAACTGTGAAGGAAGTTTCAGGCATCAAAATTTGCCTTCAGTTACATATGGTCATCACACAAAAGCAATTTTTGCCCACTTTCATTTTTTTTATATTTTGACATTGCCGCACTGTCCGGGAAGCTCCTTAATTTAGTAATATGCCAACTCGGTCAAGCACAATCGAGTTGAACTGGTTTGAAGTTTTCTTAAACCAAATTAGCTTGAACATGGCAAAGTTGTAAGGTTAAAAAATTGGAAACACCAAACGTAAAATATAAATCGCCAAAAAATCGGACATTTTCAAAATATTCAGTTTTGGAGTGCGTGCAGATTTAGTACTTCGATGGCTCCATTAAGCAAAGAGAAATAAAAAAGAACGTAAGGTTTCAAGTAAAAATAAGAAACAAGAAAAAATATAGGGATTTTGATTCAAAAAATTATAATCGCCAAAAATCTAAAATATCGCCTTATTTGGTAACGTCTATAAGCCGATTATCGAGTCAATGCTTACGGCTTAGTTTCGGTATGAACGTTCTGTTTATTCGGTAGCAGTGGAACCAAATCGAATAACTGGAATTTTATAAAAGTCTATACCGAGTTGTCTTCACCTATCGCCAGTAGCGGATCCAGGATTTGGCTGTGGGGGGGGCTCGAGGCTGTTATTTTAGACATATCATTTAAAAAAAGGCACGATCTCTCTCAATCCTAATTTTCTTTTCTCAGAATGTAGGCAAGTTGGCAGAGGCTTCTAAATGCAAAAAAAAAAAAAAAAAAATGAAAAATTTTATGATTGGAAAAGGAGCAGCTGTAGATGATTAAAAGATGTCAAGAACGTTACACTGTACCAGAAGTTGTTAGGACAATTCAAATGTTTTTCTTTTCATACTGAATGTTTTTTGTAGAGTTTATACATTTGGGCAGTACGCAGATCGTACTGAATCCTCTAGCACCCACATTTCTCTCAAAACACTAACTAAAATGCTAGCTCTATTTTAACACAACATTTTTGTGGAGCATATCACATAAGACATCTGTTCTTTGAATACAAAATTTGCTCAACGATTTCAAAGAATTTTTTTTCTTTAGCTATATCGAATATTTCTCGGTTTTGATTTTCATTTTAACAAAGTAAAGTCTATTTAAATCTCATGAATAAAAGAAGTTGTTAAAATTTAGTTAAGACATGTTACTGATATTGGCTTAAGCCATTTACAGCCACGCCATTTTGTTTGAATGATCGTACCATTTCTTATCATAAGTATTTACTGAATATTTGTAAATTTATCAATTTAATTTATTTTATTTATTTATTATTTTAAAGAAAACCAAGAGAGAAACTTGAAAAATTGCATTGTTTTAAGGAAACGTATATGAAATCGTCAAAATATCTTCGAATAACAAATCTTATGTTTCAATATGTTACAAACAAATCAGCTGGTAATTTAACATTTCTTACTCACTTCCTCCACCTCAAAAGTAAGTGTAGGAAACATTGTTCTTAAATGTTCTGAAAAACGTCATTGAACACAAAGTGACAGAATGGAGAACAGTTTGGGGCAAGTTTTTTACTCATGGAACACACAATCCTGTATTTTTCTGATCGTTTCTGTAATTTTCTGTTCGGAACAGATTCATAAAACACACCTATTGTAATAAACAATGATTGTTTGATCCGGCTGCAGTTTTAATAGTCATAAGCTCTTAAATTTCTCGGGGTCAAGCTAAGCTCGAAAGATATCACCCGAAGAGTTTAGGAAAAAAGGTGACTCTTGTGGTCAAATTCTCTTCTGATCAAATTCAATAGGATCCTTAATGATGAACTCTATCGATATCCTTAGCTTTCGTTCATTCAGCTAAAAATGGCATGCTCTCCTCAAAATTTTACCTGAAAAGGAAATTTCAAGGCAAAACGTAATATTTTGCTTTCAATACAGACACTTACATATCTGCATTTTGGTTTTTAACTTCTGAAAAAAAAATATTAAATGAAAATATCAGGTGTTGTCCTTAAGCTTCTCAATTGCATTGAACATGTAAATTTGCTGAACCACCTCGTTTGTTTCGTCCAATGCTCCTTTACGGGCTAGAACAAAAACGCAGCAGATTATTTCGGCCAATTCCCTTGGGGCATAAAGAAAACACAGTTAACATGTAGGTCAATTGTTTAGCCCCTACATCGTGCTTTCGTTCAGTTTCCTTTAAGCTTGGGAAAACAAGAGCTTACAATCTTACATGTATACATGTGCATTTGTAAAACCCCAACTTCGTCGAATTTCCTTAAGGCTTGTGAAAAAACAATGCCAACATGCAAATTTGCTAGCCCCATTCTCAATGTTTTCCAATTCCCTTTGGGCTTGGAAAAACACATTTTAGGAGTAAATTAGTTCGCCCCAAATCTGATTTGTTGTCCCTCTTGTAGGGCTTGGAATAAATAGAGCCTACGTTTTTATATTCGAATTGCTTAGTCTCATCTTGGTTTTTTCATTTAATTCCCTTAGGGGCTTAAAAAAACATACTTTCATGCTAATTTTTCAGCCCCAACCTTGTTTTAGTAAATACTAAATACAAACAAAAATCACAAATATTATATTATCTTTGATTTTAAGGTTAATTCTTTGTTTCATCAAGTGTTTTTAAAAATTTTAGGTTTGAAAACGAACACAAAATTGAAACATTGTAATGTATTGTATTTTGCTATTAAATTAATTGTATGAATTGACTGTGTGGGGGGGGGGCTTCAGCCCCTATAGCCCCCCCTCTGGATCCGCCACTGCCTATCGCCAGTGTTTGATGGGGAACAATACAATTTGGATGAATTGACCTCAAAAAATATGATATTTTTTGTTTTTTGAATGCTCCGAAAAAAGACGATTTTAGGTCAATCAATGATCGAAATTCAATTTTTCATTGTAATTAATAAATGAAAAACTTGTTAATAAATGATCCACAATAATTTTTGATAAAATGTAACTTTATTTTTGTATAAAATAACAATCCGACGCGTTTCGTCCTATAAAGACATCATCAGGGAACTAATATTGCTTGTCAAATACAGAGTGAAAAAGATCACATCTAAGTTAAAAGTATATAAACTAGTTAAAATATATATACTAAAATATATATATATTAAACTATATTTTAATATTTAGCCAAAGGGCTATTATTCGTCAAGTCAATTTGACTGTTGAGTAGTACACCTTCTGATTTCAGTTTGTTTATTTCGAAAATTTCGAACTTATCTAATACTCGGCCAGATTTTAAATTATGGAGTAACTCGATGTTATCTATAAAGCAAACATGACCCGTATCACGAAGATGTTGCGAAAGCCCAGAATATGGGTCAAGATGAGATGCAGCTCTTAGATGCTCACCGAATCGCCATCACAATCATTACAGGTTATTTTGTAAACACCGCTTTTCTTTAATTTGTTCGTTTTTGGCAGGATTTTGTTGTTGCATAGAGCATTTTTAAGCGTTGAATCATTGAAGAAAGCTGGTCTAATATTAGCTTTTTTGAGAGGTTCGATGAAATTCTCAAAAATACCTTTTATGTAAGGAATTTTTCTCCATTGTATGAGATCCTTCTCTTTTTCGGCTGGGAATATGGATTGATTAGCTGCTTTTTTCGATTTTTTCCTTAGTATGTTATACACAATTTGTTTATCTCATCCATTATAAGTTACGATTTTGATTTTAGTTTCCAATTCTTCCTTGAAGTTTGAGGAACTCAACGGAACACGAAGAATACGGTCAATTAAAGATTGGAACGAGGACATTTTTATAGACCACGGGTGCGCTGAATTCATATGTATTATAACGTAAGTGTTTTTTCCATATATGTCAAACTCGAGTGAATTATGCATTAAGGAAATATTGAGATCAAGGAAATTTTAGGATTTTCCACCAATTTCCAAAGTGAACTGAATATTTTGATCAATTTTTCAACATAAAGAAACCGACTGAACAATAACAAGCTTGGGTGTGTTTATAAAAATTCTAGTTGCAATTGATAAGCAACGAAACGTGTATTGGGATTGATCTAGCCTTGTGAATGTGGCTTCAGTGGTGGGGTGTGTAGTAGTAGCAGAATAATTTTCTTCTTGCAGGCTTTCAGAAAGAAACTTTATTTATAAACGAAAGGTCACTTAAATCATCAAAGTAGTAGCAGAACTATTGACGTGTCGTTTTGGGCTTCATTAACTAGTCCTCTTTTAAGCAAATTTGGGAATTAAATAAATGCTGAACCCCTAATACATAGTTGTTACAGAATCATTTGAACCCAAAACTTCGATTTCGATTTTTTTTAACAAATTTAGTTGTTGTTGCCTTGACCTGACTATTTGCCCACCTTCCAACACCAATGGTAAGCAGTATCACAAATTACTTATAGCTCGTAGAGGTAAGACAATACCTACAAAATAAAAATGTAGGTAGGCACTTTTCATCATAATATTCATTTTTTCCACGAAACTTTGGTTGCATGAAAAGAGACTCTAAAGAATCACAAATATAAATAGCGGTAGAAAAAGGGTGTCAGAAATAGGGAGATTCAACGGAAAATAATAAAGTATTTAATACATAATAGTTACTTTGTAGAAGTAGTACATATAAGGAATAATTTTATTTTCTTCATAGGATTTCTTCAAAAATCGTTTTTTCAATATTTTTGGTTTTAATCATTCCAACTGGGCTGACCGATGTGGTCTGGGTGTCAACCCTCATAAAACAGAACTTGTTCTATTCTCAAGGAAATATAAAATCCCTCATATTGATCCTCCTTCTATCAAAGGTACTCCACTAACATTCACTGATCAAGCAAAATATTTGGGTCTTATTTTGGACAAAAGGTTAAGCTGGAAACCTAATATACAAGAAAGAGTCAAAAAAGCCACAGTGGCACTTTTCTCTTGCAAAAAAGCCGTTGGGAACAAATGGGGCCTTCAACCTCGAATCACTCACTGGCTTTATACTTCGGTGATTAGACCGATCCTCACTTACGGAGTGACAGTATGGTGGACTGCTCTGGATAAAGCGGTAAATTGCGACAAATTGAGCAAAGTCCAACGCTCTGCTTGTTTGTGCATAAGTGGAGCACTTCGTACGACACCTTCCGCTGCTCTAGACGTTCTGCTCCATCTGACACCCCTCAATATTTTCAGCAAACAAGTGGCTGCAAATACAGCCATTCGCCTTAAAGCTTCCTCACAATGGACCAACAACAACTTTGGCCATTCCATCATTCTGAATTCATTCGGATCAATCCCAAGTCGCACTGATTACACCATCCCAAAACTTCAGTTTGGCAAAAACTTTCAAGTCAGCATTCCTTCTAGAGTTCTCTGGGAGGATACGGCTCTCTTGGAAGATGAATCATTCCATATTTACACCGACGCCGACGGATCGAAAACTGATGATGGGGTGGGTGGTGGTGTGTACTCAGAAAGACTAAAATTAAGTCTCTCCTTCCGTCTTCCTAATCATTGTAGCGTGTTCCAGGCGGAACTTATGGCGACCAAAGAAGTCTTATCTTGGCTGAAAGAAAACGTGTTATCAGCTACAGATACCCGCATCTTCTCGGATAGTCAAGCAGCTATCAAATCTCTGGAATCGGTCTCTACCAACTCTTTAACAGCCCTAAATTGTCGTTCATCTCAGCTGGAGATGGCGCAGCAGTTTAACATTCACCTGTGTTGGGTGCCGGGGCATAGACATTCCAGGCAATTGTAAGGCCGACGAACTCGCTAAATATGGAACAACTCTACCTCTTCTACCTTACTTACTTACTTACTTACTTACTTAAGGTGGCGCTACAGTCCGGGGTGGACCAGGGCCTCAACCAACAAGCTTCTTCCAGCCGGCTCGGTTTCTAGCTAGCTGTCTCCAGTTTCGCACGCCAAGTTGGTTGAGGTCCTCTTCCACTTGCGTGCGCCACCTTTTACGCTGTCCACCTCTACTGCGTTGTCCCACGGGGTTGGATTCAAAGACTTTCCGGGCCGGAGCATTGGTGTCCATTCGCTCTAGATGACCCAGCCATCTCTGTCGTTGGCTTTTCACTTTTGTGGCTAGGTCGGTGTCGCTGTACAGCCCATACAGTTCGTTGTTGTATCTTCTTCTCCATTCCCCATTCTCCATTCTCCGGGTGATTTTTGGTCCCGTCTGCATAGAGACGGGACCAAAAATCACCCGGAGAATTTTCCTCTCAAAACAGCCTAACGCGTTCTCATCCACTGTTAGCAGTGTCCATGCCTCTGCACCATACATCAGGACCGGGATGATAAGCGTCTTATACAGGGACAGTTTAGTTGCTCGAGAGAGGGCTTTGCTTCTCAATTGCCTTCTTAGCCCAAAGAAACAGCGATTGGCAAGAGTAATTCTTCGTTTGATCTCAGCGCTGGTGTCGTTCGCTGAGTTTATAGCGGATCCTAGGTAGACAAAGTCTCTGACTACCTCAAAATTATAGCTGTCTATAGTGACGTTCTGTCCGAGACGTCGGTGTTGGGTGTCCTTTCTTGTGGACAGCATATATTTTGTTTTGCTTTCATTCACCGTTAAACCCATCTTCTTGGCTTCCTTCTCAATGCTCACAAAAGCACCACTGACATCACGCTTTGTTCGTCTGATTATGTCAATGTCGTCAGCGTAAGCGAGTAATTGGACGGACTTTTGAAAGATTGTGCCTCTGGTGTTGACGTGAGAGTTTTGCACTATTCTTTCAAGAACGATGTTGAAGAAGTCGCATGACAGCGCGTCGCCTTGCCTAAAACCTTTTTTGACATCAAAGGTGTCGGTGAGGTCTTTGCCGACCTTGATGGAGCAGCGTGCATTCTCCATCGTCATCCTGCACAAACGGACGAGTTTGGCAGGGATGCCAAAACTAGACATTGCTCTATATAGCTCGTCTCTATAGATGCTGTCATACGTGGCCTTGAAATCGATAAAAAGGTGGTGGGTATCGATTTGGAACTCCTGGGTTTTCTCTAAGATCTGCCGTAATGCGAATATTTGGTCGATGGTGGACTTCCCTGGCCTAAAGCCACACTGATATGGACCTATCAGGTTGTTGACGAATGGCTTCAGGCGTTCACAAAGTACGGCAGAGAAGATCTTGTAGGCGATATTAAGAAGACTGATGCCTCTGTAGTTGGTGCAGTCCAGAGGATCGCCTTTCTTGAGGATCGGGCAAACAATACTGAGGTTCCATTCATCGGGCATGCTTTCTTCCGACCATATTTTACAGATGAGCTGGTGCATACTCCTAACCAATTCATCGCCAGCCGCTTTGAATAGCTCAGCTGCAAGGCCATCAGCTCCAGCAGCTTTATTGGACTTAAGTTTAGATATGGCTATCCTCACTTCGTCAAGAGGGGTGGACGGAATTGTTGGCCTACGTCGTCCAGGTTGAATGGTGCAATTTGCATGGTAGCGGAATTCGGTTCGTCATCGCCGTTATACAATTTGCAGAAATGATTTTTCCATATCCTCAGCACCGACTGCGTTTCCCCCACGATGTTCCCTTATCGTCCTTGCAGGCTTCGGTTCGGGGTTTGTAACCTTGGGAGGTTCTTTTTACTTTTTGGTAAAACTTCCGAACTTCATTCCTGCAGTGGCATCCCTCTAATTCCTCGATGGCGCGCTTCTCATGCTCTTTCTTTTTCTTTCTGAGAAGCTTGTGTGCCTGTTGTTTGGCTGCATGTACTTGCCGGCATTCCTCGTCGAACCAGGGGTTTCGCTGTGGTGGTCGTGCGAAGCCCAGCACGTCAGAGGCGGCATCTCTGATGGCTTCCTGGCAGTTTTTCCACTGGTTCTCGATGTTTGCAGTTGGCGGCAAAGGACTAGTTAAGAGGGCGCGAGAGACTCGATCGGAAAAGGACCTGGCGATTTCTTGCGACCTCTTCTACCTAGTAAGGCAGATATTGGTATTCCCATCGCTATATGAAAACTTATGCTGAAGCAAGATGCTTTAGAGAGAGCAAACCTTAGGTGGAACAATATCACCACTTGCTGGGCAACAAAACAAATCTGGCCAGTAATGGATTTTAAGCGGTCTAAATGTTTGATAGAGATATCAAGATTGCACATTAGCTCCAGATTGCACATTAGCTCCATGATAGGTGTCATAACCGGACACTGTCTTATAGGCAAGCACGCAACGCGTCTTGGCGTATTCTCTAACGATTTTTGCAGAAGCTGTATGGACGAGGAAGAGGTAGAATCGATTCCTCATCTTCTATGCACTTGTCATGCTCTTTCTCATAGGCGAAGACTCCATCTTGGAGATTTCTACTTCAATGATCCTATAGTGATTTAGTAAATGTTGACATAGGTAGTCTGCTACGCTTCATAAGAAGCTCCAAATGGTTCATCGAGTAGGGAAAAAGGCTTCCCAGATTCTTGTGGTATCACAATGGGCCAACTTATGGTCTAAGTGTGTCAGTTTTTATGACTGACAGCCACTTCAACCTAACCTAACCATAATTCCAATTTGTTCATAATTAAATTTTAAATGCAAAAGAAATGTTCTCAGTTCTCATGCCAAACGATTCTAAGGAATTTATTTTTGTTGCCAAAGAAAGAAAATTGTGTATTGCAAGTTATTTTGGATTTTTGGAATTATGCCGTTGTCGATAATATAAATGCACTAGCCTTTACCCGCGGCTTCGCTCTCGCTAATGATTGTTTATTTTATCAACCGATTCTGGCTGACGATCGATACAGAAAACATTAACGAACATTATTATATATTTTAAGTTATTGGTTATTTCAGATACACATACTTTCATAAATGTACATATTACAAAACAAAATAATTATTGTAGGTTCATAGCTTTTGCCTCACTGCGAACTGAATATCCCACTGTTAGTCCAATAGCTGGCAGCAAATTTTTTGGGTGAAAGTATTACCAAAATATGGGTTTGAGAATTTGCAGGTGCATGCATCTTAATATCGAATTCAAAAGTCTGACAGTATTTTTTCGACCCCCGTGTTGGGGACGGTGTGTTGCTGTAGCTGTTTTCCTAATTTTGTGGCAGGGTTACTACAACAGGAGTTCTTTTTGAAAAAACAAGAAATGATTTTCTTTCATTTTCCCTAAGTCAATAGACTTTAATTTTGACAATCTGATTAAGATAACTTGAGATAATAACCATTTTAGATGCACCATATCGTGAAATCTTTGGAGATTTAAAAATAAAAAAAAAGGCCGATAAGCTTTGCAGAGGCTCATATCTTGAGTTCTATTACTCAGGTCACAGAATTAAAATTTGTGGGCTTAGGAAAAATTGAACTGATTGTACCCTTGACACAAAAATTTGAAAAGCGCTATTTTAAACCCCTCGTCCCGAACACGGAGGCCAAAAAGTCCTACCCTGACTTCGATATCAAGATTTCCACTGCCCAGGCTTGCGATGAGCTCTTGTTTAATTTAAACCGCGTTTGTGAAGCATATAGTACCTACAAGAAAACCTCAAAATAATATAAACAAACTATTACTGAAACGATATAAAAATTGATTGATTATTTTTTCAAACTTTATTGATTTATTTTTGTTTCATATAAAATTAAGTTGTTTTGGTACCAAATATTTTGTGTCTCATATGGTAAAAAAAAGTATGTATCCTATTGACGCTTCCAGAGTCCCATCTATCTCTATATCAAAATTCATTACAATTGATTCAGTGGCTTAGGCGTGAAATCGTAATAAACAAACTCACTTTCACATTTATAATAATTAGTAGGGTTATATTTATTTGTAATGTTTTGTACTTTGAAGAGGCTATGATGGCTAGTTTATTAATTAATTATTATTATTAATTATTAATTAAAAAAAAAAAACAATTTTTTACATATCCTATCGGAATTCTTCTCTTTTTTTCTTTAAATTATGGCGAATCGATGTGACTTCATCCATTGCGAAGACAATGACCACAAAAATGCTGTCGCGGTGCCTTGTAGAGGCCTTTGTGGTAAATCTTTTCACCCACTATGTATTGGGCTTAGCAAGAGATCAAGTGCGTACCTAAAAGATTATCTGGAGCACTTCTTCTTTTATTGCGAAGAGTGTAGAGATTTTTCTCTCTCGCATGTACTGCTGGCAATAAAGTGTCTTAGTGATTCAACCAACCGCATCCCAGCTGATAATAAACTTTTCCATAAAAACATTCTTGATCAGCTGCAACAGTTGGATGTTTTCAGTAAATCCATGGATGACTTGGGCAATATTGTTGACAACCATAGCAAAAGGTGTACCGAGAAATTTTCTTCGATTGAAAAGCAACTTGCTGCTCTTACGCAATTCATGTCCGACAATTCAAAAGACGATCACCTCGAGCAACGCATAGTATCGCTCAAAGATGAATTAAAATCTATGCTGAGGAGCCACCAATACGTTGACTCTGTTGACCTAATAAACGAAAATATTAACACTATGCGCTCCGACCTCGACCAGCATATGCAAAGTACCTCAAAAATAGTGATACCCGGCCTTCGACATCCACTCGCTCTGCTGGAAGATGCCGTTGGTAAAATTAACTCAATGAGCTGCGAGATTCTGGCAACAAGGCTAAGCATCGACGATCTTTCCGATGACATAAGAACAGCAACTTGTAAAATCGATGGGATCCACCTTCAACCCAATGCCTCCGCTTACAACACATCTTTACTGGCTGAAATTATGGATACCTCTTCCTGTTCACCTCTACCTATTTGCCAACCAGCTCCCTTACCAGCTATCGCAGATGCTAGACCACCTCGACCTGTTTGCCTACAACCTTCGCTTCCATCCACCACCACTGCAGTGCCTTCATCTCCCGCTGAATCTATTCACCATCAATCAACACCCCACAAACCAACACTTTCACCCAACTCAACTGCACCCGAATTACCTTCCATAAACCGTTTTGGCACAACGTGGACCCTAACCGAATGGAACAACAGACTGAGGAAGTTAAACGCCTATCCAGCTATCGCAGATGCTTCACCACCTCGACCTCGACTTCCTCCAACATCTCACCAACCTACACTTTCACCCAACTCAACTGCACCTGAATTACCTACCATAAACCGTTTTGGCACCACGTGGACTCTTACCGAATGGAACAACAGACTAAGGAAGTTAAACACCAATGCCGATAGTGTGACTTTCTTTATCACAAATGCTCCTGTAGATGCTGATGTCCTTTGGATTAACAGACTATTCAGCCGTGGATTTTCCATAGACCTTAACGAATGCCAGAAGATTTCGCCATCTCGCCCCAGACTCCATAGCAACTTTAAAATTAGCTTCTCATCCAAATACCAATGGCTTTTTCGCTCACAGACTGATGATGCATTCCGACTGGGAAAGATGAACATGACCAAATGGGTAGATAAACAAGATTACCTTAGATTTAAAAATACTAATAAACCTACTTTTACAAAACCCGTCCCTTTATCCTCCAACCCTAAGCAAACCAATAATTCTAGTCAGAAAAACAAACCCGCTCACTTTCCTAGATCTGACCCTAACTGGAGCTTCAAAACAAACCTGTTCCCTAGTTTTACGCCCCCCTGCATCTCAAAAAATCCTCTATATGTCCCTATTCCATCTAAGCCCAGTGGTGAACGGGTTCCCTTCAATCTACCTCATTCTCACCCCACCCCCTCGCTTTTCTCTACGCCAAATGAACTTACCCCAACAATTTCATCTCCCAACTCCGATCCCAATTCTGGAGCCAAGAACTCTAATTTCCGCAATTCCCATATTCTTAATCACTCATCAGCTCCTCTAACTAATAACAATCCCACTTCTTATCCTCAATCCTCGCAACTACCCCAAACTTCTTCTAGACCTTCTAATAGACGAGTTACTTTTAATCTTTCAGCTGCGGGTCCAGATTCCCTTATTCCTAGCCCCTCACCCGCTCCTTTACCTAAAAATTTACCCTTTAATAATCCTACTTCTTACCCTCAATCCTCGCAACCACCCCAAACTTCTTTTATACCTTCTAATAGACGAGTTTCTTTTGATCTTTCAACTGAGGGTCCATGTTCCACTCCTAAAAATCTCCACTCTTCTCACGGTTCTCCATCGGAAAGGTACCCTAATTTTATTCGCTCCCACATTCTTAATCCTTCACCGTCCTCTTCTCATCCTTCAACGATCACTTCATCCACATCTAACCTCTACTCCACCACATTGACATCTCCTCACCCAACCTCCATCCCATCACCCACCATATCAAATGCCCCACTCCCTACCCATACTCATGGATCTTCGCTTCCACTTCTAGACCCTCTCACCCCTCCTACTGCTAGATTAACTAAACAATTCGTTGACCTTAATGATGATGGTCGTTATGTTCTCTCACGCGTCACGCCTCAGAGATCATAGAATCTATTCTAACATTCGCCTTTATCTTGCTTACCTTCACGACAAACATGACTCTGTTTGTATAGACGGTGTTACTAGAACCAATCTTATGGTATCTATTCAGCAAGAAGGCCTCCCAACTAACCCTGATGAGCTAAGGCAAATTTTCGTTCGTTTCCATGAATCTTTCAGACTTACTCCCGCTGATGTTGCAAATGATTTAGCGTCTTTCGCCTCGTATGTTAACTCTAAGCGTATCTCTCATTTGCAGAGGAGTCGTTCTAACTTTAATAGTTTTTTTCGTTCCTAAACCTCCTATTTCCTCTAATTATCCTCCAAAATGCCTGTCCCTTTATTACCAAAATGTCAGAGGGCTTCGTACCAAAACCTCCGCAGTCTATCTTAATTCCCTTACTTTACCCTATGACATTTTTGCACTAACTGAGACTAACCTTCTACCCAGTATTAACGATAGTGAGCTCTTTAACCCTGACTTCAACGTTTTTCGAGTAGATGGCTCTCTGCACGACAATGCATGTTTAGGTCGAGGTGTTTTATTAGCAATTCACAATCGCTTTGACTCGAACCTTTTCAAAATTTCCGATTCCTCATCCTTTGAGTATGTCTGCGTCAAATTGACAATCGCCAAAGTTACCTTTTATATAGCTTGCTGCTATATAAAACCTTGCCAGCCTATCCAATCTTATCAGCTTGCAGTTGATGCTATAGATACTATCTTCGAAGCAGCTGATCCATCGGACGTGGTTTTAATTTTAGGTGATTTTAACTTCCCGAATCTCCAGTGGATTCTCTCTGATGATGAATCACACTATACGAGTTCTAATGCATTGACTGATAAGGAAATCCTATTCACTGATTGCCTCTCTGACTCAGACCTTTACCAATTGAGTGGTGTCAAAAATAATTTAGGCCGTCAACTCGATCTTATCTTCTCTTCTGATGTTGAAAACTGTGTAGTTTCTGCAAGTAATCATCTTCTTTCCACTCTTGACCCATACCATCCTCCTCTTTTCCTTACTTTTTCTTATGAATCTTCCCATATCACCGCCGCACCAGAAAATGTAATGGCTTTTAATTTTCGTAAGACAAATTTCCCTATGCTTAATTATCTACTGCGTGCCGTTGACTTTGGCATTATTTTTGAAAGTAACGACATCAACTCTGCCCTCTTCCATTTCTATTCTTTAGTGTTTAGTTGCCTCAGTCAATCAGTCCCTATTTCTCCCAAAAAAAACATTTCCTCTTGCCCTCCATGGTATAATAAAGAATTAAAATCCCTCCGTAATAATAGAAACAAACTATGGCGTAAGTACTTGCAATCTCGCACTGGCTACGATTTCTCAACCTTTCAGAGTGCAAACTACAATTTCTCTGAACTCTGTAAGTCTCTTTACCACAACTATCTAAGTCAAGTTCAATCTAATATTAAATCCGATCCCAAAAGCTTCTTTAATTTCATTAATGCTAAAAGAAAGTCTGATAACTACCCTTCTACCCTTACATATTTGAATACTAGTTCAGACGATCCCTTAATAATCGCTAACTTATATGCTCAATTTTTTTGTCAATCATTCTCTGATAACACCTCACTACCAGACTCAGATTACTTTTCCTACTTAGACACTTGCACTCAAACTTCACTTTCTTCAATTTTAATTCCCCCTTCTATAGTTGAAGATAAGATTAATAAACTTAAGGTTAAATATACTGGTGGTCCTGATGGCTTACCTTCAATAATTCTAAAAAATTGCTCGTCAACTTTATTACAGCCATTGACCGCTCTTTTCCAGCTCTCAATCTCTCAAGGGATATTTCCTTCTCGTTGGAAATATTCCTTTATTATCCCGATCCATAAAAAAGGCCCTAAAAAAGAAATATCTAATTACCGCCCCATAGCTAAGCTGTCGTGTATTCCTAAACTTTTTGAAAGCATAGTCTATGACAACATGCTTTTCCATTGTAAGCAAATTTTCTCCCCCAATCAACATGGTTTTCTTAGTGGTAGATCGACTACTACAAACCTAGTTGATTTTGTCTCCGGCACCATATGCGCCATGGAAGCTGGTAAAGAAGTTGATGTCATCGCAACCGACCTCAGCAAAGCTCTTGACAAAATCTCACACACCCTTATTCTTTTTAAACTTAAAGCACTTGGCTTTCCGCCCCTTCTCATTGCATGGTTCCAATCATATCTGAGCGATCGTCAGTACAATATCCTCTTTAGAGGTATCGAATCTAACCCTATCCTTGCAACCTCCGGTGTTCCGCAGGGAAGTCATCTCGGCCCTCTGATTTTCGTTTTGACTATTAATGATGCAGACTGCGTCATCAATGATTCTATGATCTCTGTTTATGCTGACGATACAAAAATTTATAGATACATTTCCTCTCCTTCTGATTCCTATCTTCTTCAACAAGATTTAAATAGATTTTCTACCTGGTGCCAGAAGAACTTTCTGGAACTTAATGTTAGTAAGTGTCAAGCTATAACATACTCCCGTAAACGCTCCACTCTCCCTCCTCGTACATACTTTATTAACAATGATGCAGTGACCGTAGTGGACTCATTATATGACCTAGGAGTTCTTTGTGATAAAGAACTTAATTTTAGATCTCATATTACCACCTCTATTAATAGAGCTAACTCTGCACTTGGTTTCGTTAAGCGCTGGTCAAAAGAATTTTCAGACCCCTACGTCACTAAATCTCTTTACCTCACATTTGTTAGACCACTTCTTGAATATGCCAGCCAGGTATGGTCACCCTTTTATGTTACTCACTCTCTCCGTATCGAAGCTGTTCAGCGAAGATTCCTTCGTTTTGCACTTCGTGGGCTACCCTGGCTTGATACGCTCCATCTTCCACCCTACGAATGTCGCCTTCAGCTTATTAATTTGCAACCCCTTTATAATCGTCGCAAAGTAGCCGATATTGTATTTATCCATCAGCTCTTAGCTGGTAATATCGATTGCCCTGCGCTTCTCCAAAAAATTGCATTGCAAACTAACCCTAGAAATCTTAGATTAGTGTCACTCTTTGATGTCAACTTTCATCGTACTAATTATGGTAGTAACGAACCAATGACCCGCATGCTCCGTACTTCTAACATTATGCAAAATTCTTTCGACTTCCACTCCTCCAAACACTCTCTCAAAATCTCTCTCTATATCAACCTCAACCACACCAATAACCAATAACTCAATGGATATCTTTGACTTCCATATTAGTTCTTCCTCTCTAACTCGCCCTAACTCAAAGCCCCAAATCCAAAACCCCACGTTGTCTTTATTTTATGGATTAATCTTTAAGTTTTTGTATGTAAAAACTGGTGGGTGGGCCTACGGGCCCATTTCAATAATAAAATAAATTAAAAAAAAAAAAACAAGCAAAAAAAAAAACAAAAAAAAAAAAAAACAATGAAAAACCCACCATAGAATTAAGTTTAAATTTAAGTTCAGATTTAAGTAGAGATTTAAGGCAAGCTTGTATTAAGCTAAATAAATAAATAAATATTAAATAAATATTATCATCGATTAAAAACGGGCAGAATTGGGTTACATGAACTCGATCCTATATTCTAGTGGCTTTGAATTTTAATATTTATAATGACACGGCTATTATTAAGCAAAATCATAAACTATAGTATCTGTGATAAATTTCATTTTATAAATTGATAAACCTTCTTTTTAAAGGTTTTTCTCTCTAGAAAAAAAAAAGTTTTTAAGGTCCATACGTGGTTTTCTGTGTCGTGATCATTATGCTCGTTTCACTGTGATCTTGCCGTGTCCATTTACACTGAAACCTGTGTCGTGGTTTTCTCGCTATGGTCGTGCCATAACATTTACACGTGGTTTTCAGCAGGTTTTGCCGTCATCTCGTTTTGGTCTCGCTACAGTCTCGCCAAAGTCCTCTTTTTCATAAAAAAAAGTTTTTGACAAAGGCTAAAATATGCTAAAACCGTGTTTTTTTAAGTTCATACGTGAATTTCTCAGTGAAACAAAGCAAAGAGGGCGTGGCAGGGAAGCAGATGTTTCTTAAACCAATTTCAAATATTTTAACCTTTAAAAGATCTCATTCAAAAATGTATTTAAAAATATTTTTTTGCCTAAACGTCTTAATATTTTATTTTAAATTTTTGTTAGTAAATTTTTTGAATGAGATTTTTTAAAAGGATGATTAAAGAACAAAAATCAACAAAAAAATTTAGAATAGCTGCAGTTGTTCGAGAGAAAAAAAAAATAAAATGTGAAAAAGTATGGGCTTAGAGCCACGTGTAAATGGGCTCAGACAAAATTTTTGTTGGGCAATTTTTTTCTAGGACATAAACTTTTGATTAGGGGGTGTCTGCTATTTAAAAACGATTTTGGGAAATAACGGATACCCTAATGTACCTACATATGTATGTGGAATTATGAAAAAAATTGTTTGACTTTTGTTTCAAAATTTTAATTTTAAAAATTAATTACATATTCAAAAACTGTTCTTTAAAGTAACTTCATTTAAAAATAAAATATGAGAAGGGATTTCTGGTGCTAGAAAAGAGCATTACATGTTGTTGTAAGTATCACCGTCGTTGTTTTTTCATATTTTTTTTTTTAGAAAACAGCCCCTTCCACCTAAACTCTCTATCTTTTTGTAACACCTTAGGTAAATGTAACAACAATTTTATACATTGTATATAACATAAGTTTTTTGAAGAAAACTGGGGCCTGTTTCACCAAACACTTTTCACTTTGCAACTTTCAAAAAAATAATTTCCTGCAAAGTAAAAGTGCAAAGACTGTTTTTGAAAAGTAAAAGTATTTCACCAATTTAAAATAGAACTTTGCATTTGGTTTCGTATTTTGCAAAGTTGCAAAGTAAAACTTGGATTGAATCAATTTAAATCAATTATGCATTGAAAAAAAACATTGACATTTTGATAGTAATTGATGTTGAAAATCAAAGATTTGAAAAAAATAATAAATATAAAATAAGTCGATCAGACAAAAACAATCGGTCTGTTCCTTTACTTTAAATTTCTGTGATTTTCTGTGCATTTCTGCGAATTTTAGCCCAAGGTTGTGTCAAAGTTCAAATAAAAAAAAATTTGACACAAGTTTGGACTAAAATTCACAGAAACCCAAAGTAAAGGATCAGACCTAATAATAAGTTAGCCGTCTTGGAAGTTGTAAAAAATAAAAAGGCAATTTTTGAATATATTGTTTACAATAGTTAAGAGATTTATCATACTAAGTTCCCTTTTTTATGAAGGATATCCATTTCGCTTCGCATCGTTCAGTGACAACGCTGTGACAAAAAAAAACAAAAAAAATCTTGGGAAGAAGTTTTATTAAAAGCAAAGTCCCTTGAAATGGTCTCAGCCAACCGCAAGGTCCGCAAGTGGACTTTTGCAAGGGATAACCTTTTCGGTTTGTGGAAGAGTCGGATACTAGTAAGTACATTGAATGGTGACAAAAAAAGATAATCATTACATTTTTATCAGGCCTAAAGGGACAGTTCTAGAAAAAAAAACAGGAAAAAATCATTATTATAATTTTATTTTTTTTCTTATCTTTTTAAAGTAATAAGTTGTTTCACTTTGAATTTAATTTTTCTTTTTCTTCTCTTAAAATCTTTTCCTGCTTTTTTTACCACAAATATGACTAATAGAAATACGTTACGCTCCATGGTTAAGGTTTTGTGTAGACAGAGAAGCGGTCTCCGGATTGTCCACATTAATGCTCAAAGCTTAATGCCAAAAATTGACGAATTTCGTCATCTATTTACTGAATCTGATGTGGATGTAATCTGTATTTCTGAAACATGGTTAAAGGATGAACTATCTGATGTGGTTTGTGGCTTAGAGGGCTATCGCATTTTCCGTTTAAATAGAAAAGAACGTATTGGTGGCGGAGTAGCAATATTTGTAAAAGAATCTATCAAATGCAAATTTATGCTTTCTTCTGATGCAGGTAGTTGCATAGAGTATTTATTCCTTGAACTCACAAGTAATGAGGGTGGAGTTCTCTTAGGTGTTATATACAGGCCAAATAGATACATAGATCTTTCACCTCTCTACACTCTCTTACAAGAGATCTCCCTGAGTTCCCCAAATATAATTTTATGTGGCGATTTTAACTGCAACTTACTCAGTTCTAACCTTCTTGTACATAATATGCATAGTTTTAATTTGGTCCCTGTAAACAATAGTACTCCAACTCATTATTCTGGAAGTGAACCAACGCTATTGGACTTGTTTTTTGTAAGCGACATCAATAAAGTAGCATTATATGATCAGCTTTCTGCACCTGTTTTCTCTAAGCATGACATGATTTTCGTAACGCTAGAGTTCAGTTTTGATCATCCCAACCGTACAACCAAGTATTATGACTTTCAAAACATTGACTTTCAGCTCTTAAAAGAAGATGTAAGAAGAACTAATTGGGAAAGTGTCTACTTTCTACGCACAGCAAACGACCAGTTACAGTTTCTTACAAACAATATTAATAATCTGTTCAATACTTATGTGCCCCTAAGAACTAAAATTATAAAACCAATTAATAAGCCATGGTTTACTCCCAACATACGCTCACTTATGCATCAACGTGACGAAGCTTATAATGCCTGGAAGCGTTACCGTTTAAACGAGCTACGACGAACGTTTTGCGTACTTCGTAATAAAGTAGTTTTGGAGATACGTCTGGTTAAAACCCAAATATGCTCAAGAAAGCTTAATACCTCTTTAGGTAGCCGTCAGTTATGGACGAATTTACGCATAATGGGCATAGGTAAGTTAAAGTCCCGACGGCCTTTGGATATTGATGCTAATACTTTGAACAGAACGTTTGTCTCTTCACAATTGTCTGCTACGTCCAATAATAATACAGCAAACCCTTTTGCGAACCAGGGTGTAGATCGGGATGGTTTTGGTTTTCGAGGGGTTGACAGTGCCGATGTTTTAGAAAGTATTCTCTCCATAAATTCCCAAGCCATGGGACTTGACTATGTTCATCCTACATTTTTAAAAATTATATTGCCTATTGTTTTACCGTACGTTACGTTTATTTTCAACACCATTCTTTCTACGAGTCAATTTCCTGATCTCTGGAAGATGGCAAAAGTTTTGCCTCTTCCTAAAAATGCAAAAATGGACGAATTCAGACCCATTTCAATCCTGCCATTTTTATCAAAAGCATTCGAAAGGGTTCTTCAAAAACAAATAAGTGCTTTTCTCGCTGCAAATAATTTGCTTACCACGAAACAATCAGGTTTTCGGGAAAAACACAGCTGCATCACAGCTTTATTAAATGTTTCGGATGATGTTAGACAGGCGCTTGATAGGGATGAACTGATTTTCCTAGTGCTACTTGACTTTTCAAAAGCATTTGACACAGTCAACCACATAAACCTTTGCACAAAGCTTACACAGCAATTTAATTTCTCAAATGCTGCAACAAAATTGATTTATTCCTATTTAACACATAGAAAACAAGCCGTCTTGGTGGGTGATAACCTATCAGATTTTCTTCCGAATGTTTCCGGTGTTCCTCAAGGTTCTATACTCGGCCCTCTTCTCTTTTCACTGTATGTTAATGAACTTCCATCCGTTATCAAGAATTGCTCTTCCCACATGTATGCAGATGACGTCCAAGTATATTTTAGCTGCCCCCTCGGTTTGATCGAGCACGGTGCCGCGTGTGTCAATGAAGACCTTGAGAGGGTAGTACTTTGGTCTCAATCTAATGGTCTTTCCTTAAATCCAAAAAAGACAAAATGTTTGACTATCTCAAGAAAACGATTAGATCTTTCTTATTTTCCTTTGATTTATTTAAACAATATTCCTATCGAATACGTCGAAACTGCAAAAAGTCTTGGGATGACGTTTAATCGCTATCTAACAACCAACCATATAAATTTAATCGTTGGTAAAACTTATGGCATACTACGCAATTTATGGGTGTCTCATTCGTTTACTCCAGTAAGCACTCGTTTGTTACTTGCGAAAACTCTGGTATTACCGATACTGAGTTATGGATGTGAAATTTTTTGTAATTGTAACTCGGTAAGTAAAAGAAAACTTAATGTCGTATTCAACAGTATTATACGGTATATTTATGGGCTAAGAAGATATGACAGATTGTCTAATTTCATTACCCGCCCGCTTAATATGCCTTTTGAGAAATATCTTCAACTCCGTAGCCTAACCTTGCTCTCCGATATTTTGCTAACTCGTCAATTAAATAATTGCTTTGAAAGAATTAGACTAACATCCTCGCATAGGTCTCGTCAGTTAATTCATCCTCAGTATTCCTTTTTAACATCAGAACGACAATTTTTTGTCCATGCTGTTCGTCTGTGGAATTCCTTACCGCGTAATATACAAGATATTCAAAACACAAAAAGCATGAAGAAATTTTTAAAAAAACATTTCTCAGAAAATGGTATTACTTAGTTTATAACTTTCATTCATTCATTTTTCAGACAATTTTAAACTTACTTTTATAAATTGTAATTTAATTGTATTTTTTTTTTCTTTGTTCTTTATAATTTGGAAATTAATTGTTATCTCATTAATTAAATTTTAACATCAACATTTTGAATTGAATTTAGCTCACTTGTAAAATTAGCTTAGGATTAACTTATAAGATATTGTATCTTACAGTTGTAAGGATTCTCATGTAAATAAATAAATAAATAAACTGGAGGTGGAGGATGCATGGTATTTGATGTTGTCGATCAAGAAATTCTCGACATAATTGGCAAAGACTCACCGGTTATTCAAGGACTGAATATGCCGGAAAAGAAAAAGGAGATGGAGCTGACATATCACATTCTGGTGCGAGTTCTCATGCCACTCCACTTGAAATTCCTTCTTCTACCTACTAGAAAAAGTTCATCCACAATGATGAGTTTAATGGTAAAAAAAAAGCTTTTAAAGGTAGATATATATATAACTACCTTAGAATTTCCTTGAATGCTAACATAAAGAGCTTTTATAACTACATACATATGTATGTACTATTTTTATATTTTTATTGTTTCTAAAAAAATTATCCTAGTCGGAAAAAACTCTTTTCAACTCATTCAAAACTGAGGAATTGTATTCGTTTGGCGGTTCACTGTCCTCTGAAATATCTTCCATGCTATTGTTTTCTTCATCATTCGTTGCTGTTGTGTTCCAACTCTGTTTCCTCTCTTCTTACTTCTAGATTATGGAGGATGCAACAAGCCAGCATGATTTTACCCGCAATAGTGGGCTGCAGACGAAGATGATTCAAATAAGGAAACTTTTCCTTCAATATTCCTAAAAGAATTTAATGTTAAAATTGCAAACAAAAAGTAGGTATAAATGTACATAATATCACACCAAAACTGATTTCAATAATTCGCCTGGTCCTTTTATGAGCCCTGTTGAATCTCTGTTCCACTGGATCTTCCGGGTTTGTCCTTAGTGGTGTTATCAACCATTCACATAAAGCATAAGCACTATCTCCTAAAATCACTGCAGTAGGGAATGGTCGTTATCCCGCATTAAAATTGGCTGTCAAACGAGAATTCCTCAGCACTCTTGCATCATGGACGCTACCTGGCCAGCTTATATTTACAGCATAGAAAGAGTGGTCTGGACCACAAACCATCATTGCATTTAAAGCATGCTTTCCATGTCTGTTGACAAAATATTCTTCACCTTCATTAGGTGATTCAATGTTAATCATTGTAGCATCAACACATGCAGCTACACTCCTCCTTGAGAAACAAAAGTATATGCTATTTCTGTAGAACTTTGCGGCCAGCAAACGGTGTTTGAGAGATATTCATCAATGATTACTGTCGACAATTGATTAACTACTCTGCAGACAGTTGCTTTGCTTATGACTAATCCTGCGCCACAATTCCTCATTTGATATTATTTGTGGCCAGCGAATCTTTAGGATGACAGCGATTCACAAAAGCCTGCAATTTCTTCGAAATGGTAGACGTGACTTTTGGAGCGGCCTGTGAGCATTATTTTTGTCTTTTTGCTGTTTATTCTTAGACCACTCGACTCTCCCTTCACTTGCAGTGTTTGGTACATCCCGTTCAGCCCACTGATGTTATTTGCCAGTAGACATATGTCATCAGCATAGTCTAAATTAATTAGCCTTTCGAACGGTCTCCATTGAATGCCCTGTCGCTCAGCTGTACCAACACTGGCCGCCAATACGTCGTCCATCGCCAGCAGGAAGAGAATTGGCGATAGAACATCCACTTGTCTTACACACTGTTGCACTACGAAAGAGTCGGATAGGTACCCATTGCGTAAAACAAAACACCTTGCGTTGTTGAAGGACTCTTTAATAATGGCAACAATTTTTGGCCATTGACTGCTCGACGACGATACGCAGGGTGTTGATATGGTCGACACACGATCGACCATTGCGGAAGCCAGCTTGATGCCTCAAGTTCGATCTTATTACAGGTGTTTTCGGATATCCAAGAGTCTCTACGTCTCGTTCGCTTGGGTACAGTTTCGGATCCAGCCTCCATAAAAACACTTTTAATTTCACCCCATATCTCATCAATTGTTGAATTTTGGATTCCGTTTAATAACGAGGCTCTGTCTTTAAAGGTGGTGATATAGTCTCGACATATGTTGGGGTCATTTAAAGCATTCGTAATAAGTTTTGAGCTCCTTGCTGCATCCTGCGCTGGTTTTTGTACGGCAGCCCTTCGTAGTTTGAGACTCATCAGAACCAAATGGTGGTCGCTTCCCACATGCACATCGGCATTTCTTATACTCCGGACATCACACATAGACTTCCTCCATCGCTGCTGAATCATGATAAGATCAGTCGCTTCATTTGTGGGGGCGTAGCACTGAATAATTGTGACGTTACGATTTTTTGAACGAAACCTTGCCGTCATTAATCTCGCAGAAATGGGCGCCCAGGCGATCAAACTACGCCTCGCTTCTTCGTTCAACATAATCCCGACACCATGCAGTCTTTCTTTCACCCTTTCTTTCATCTTCCCCGGAATACAGCATTCTCGTCTGTCCAGTGTCTGATCTGTATTCAGCTCTTCCTCTCCACTTCGTTTCGCTTATGCCCAGGATACTGATCTTTAGGCGAAGCATTTCACGCTCAACATACATTTATACTCAAATACATATAATGAATTGGAATTTTTATTTTTGAACTCTAGTGCGGTTGTTTTAATAGTTAGAAGAACGAGTTTCATGCTTCGTTATATCTGCCTATTTTTAAAAGCTGTAAGGTACATGCGACCCATTCGTGTATTTTATTCTATTTTGACTTGCTGCAAAGGTGGATATTGAATAATGGATAACTATAAAATCATAATTGACCCTGTCGTATCTATATTTTAACAAAATCTGTATCCGAAGAAGGTTTCTTCTAACGGGTGATTTTTTAAGAGGTTTAGAACTTTAAACAAAAAAAAAACACAAAAAATTCGAAAAAATGAATGAAATATTTATTGAATCGATAGTTTGAACCTTGCAATTTAATGTTTAAAGATAATTTCATGCAAATGTTGACCGCGGCTACGTCTCAGGTAGCCCATCCGCTGAGTCCAATTTTGGCATACTCTTTCACACATATCGGCCGGTATCTCACGAATGAATGCATGGATGTTGGCTTCCAGTGCGTCAATCGAAGCGGGCTTGTCCCTATAGACATTAGCCTTGACATACCCCCACAAAAAATAATCTAATGGTGTCAAATCGCACGATCTAGGCGGGCAATTGACCGGCCCGAAACGTGAAATTAACTGATCCCCAAACTCGCCTCGCAATCGCGCCATTGTTTCGCGTGCTGTGTGGCATGTGGCACCGTCTTGTTGAAACCACATATCATGCAAGTCAAGAACTTCCATTTCGGGCAAAAAAAAGTTTGTTATCATCGCTCGGTAGCGTTCACCATTGACAGTAACGCTGCGATTCGCATCATCTTTGAAGAAATATGGCCCAATAATGCCGCCGGCCCATAAACCGCACCAAACAGTGGCTTTTTCGGGATGCATTGGTAGCTGTTGCAATGCTTCTGGCTGATCTTCACTCCAAATGCGGCAATTATGCTTATTTACGTACCCATTCAACCAAAAATGAGCCTCATCGCTGAACACAATTTTTCGATAAAAAAGCGGATCCTCGGCCAGCTTTCCAAGAGCCCATTCACCAAAAATTCGGCGTTGTGGTAGGTCGGCTGGCTTTAGTTCTTGCACCAGCTGTATCTTAAAAGACTTTACGCACAAATCCTTCCGCAAAATTTTCCACGTAGTGCTGTAACAAAGGCCTAACTGCTGGGAACGGCGCCGAATCGACATTTCGCGGTCTTCTGTCACACTAGCTGATACGGCCGCAATATTTTCTTCACTACGCACAGTACGTAAACGTGTTGGTGGTTTAATGTCCAACAAAGTAAATTTGGTGCGAAATTTGGTCACAATCTTCCGAATAGACTGCTCAGAAGGTCGAGAATGCCGACCATAAAATGGAAGCAGCGCGCGATGAACATTTCGAACCGAGCACGAATTTTGATAGTAAAATTCAATAATTTGCAAGCGTTGTTCATTTGTAAGACGATCATGGTTAAATTGCAAACCAAACTGAAGCTGTTTGACAGTGACACAAGGTACTAAACACACGTCAGCTGTCAAAACCAGTGTTGCCAAAACCAAACCAGCTAAAAAATCACCCGTTATTTTCTATGCTTGAAACTTTGAATGTCTCATATTGGGGTAACCTCGCAATTGGACCTAAATGTTATACCAGCAAAACATAATTATGTATTAACAGATGCTATAAGAATTTCAAGTGAGAATACTGAAATATAATTTATTTGGAGTTAAGTATGTATGTAATTTTTCAGTTTAAAATCAGAGAGTACTTACATATGTACATATTCTATAGAATAAAGCACCCATCTGATCGTATTATTATATTCCTCTGACAACTTACTGAATGTTTAATTGACGTATGAAAAATCGGATCTTATGATATGTCTAACAGTTATAGCAAGTACCTAATCAATAAATAAATACATTCAAACTGAACTTTATTCGAATACTGAGTAAATCTAGCGATAATAATATTAACGATACATTTGATACATAAATTGAAACATTTATTCAAGGATTTTATGTTATTCGAGTGCACTTTATGCATATAAATAAATGCTATTTTATTTTTATTGTAAATCCTCTTACGTAAATAGATTCTTCTGAACTCATGCGTGAATAATCTAGTGCATTTCAATTCGATATTTGAATCTCATACGTTTGTAGGTACATATATGCAAGTCCTGGAATTTTATTTCATTCTATTTTATTTCTATTCGATTTGCTTTCATAAAGAGCATGCATACCATAGATTGGCTCTTGGGAAATATTTGTGTGTTAATTCCAAACGTGCAACTGCAATTCTAAGTGATGGTCTGAATATACATTTTTTTATAATAGGTTTCTGGATTACGCAGGTAAGTCTTTTTGAAGTTCAATAGTTTTTTTAAAAACAAATTTTCTCTTTTCTTTTTTACTTGCCGATAAGGCAAGTTTTGGATTAGTGAAAAAAAAAATTGAGATGATAATCAAACATGACATTATGATGATAGAGAACACCAAAAAAGTGGGTGGCACAATTCTGTCTGTATGTCTGTTCGTCTACAGCCTAAGGGGCCAGTTATAGCGATCAGGGAAATCCATCAGGAAAAGTTGAAACAGTATAAAATAGAATACTTTTTCCTGATGGTCGTTTATAGCGAACAGGAAAAATATGTCAGTTGGCAAGCCGAGCACATACACTCCTCGTCAACTGAATACGCACAAACATTTTTTAATATACTTTATCCATTTTTTCCAAACAGTGATGGTTATTATGCCATCTATTGATGCTAACTATTCCCTTAAGATGTTAAGCAGATAATTCCGAAAGAATTATCCAAAAACAACCGTGAGTTTTTCTTCAACCACTTGCAAAGTGTTTTATATGCAAAGTAGGAGTTTTTTTTTTAGTCAACTGAAT
Organism: Dasysyrphus tricinctus; assembly: GCA_963921185.1. Taxonomy (NCBI): domain Eukaryota; kingdom Metazoa; phylum Arthropoda; class Insecta; order Diptera; family Syrphidae; genus Dasysyrphus; species Dasysyrphus tricinctus. The sequence continues at coordinate 130,521,462 of OY992532.1, forward strand.
AGGTACAACGCCATTTTCTTCGTTATTTATAAGTTTTTTGGAGTGCTTGACAGTTTAAATTAACGATTTTAGTGTTTTCAGTAAAATTTAATTCTTGATTTCAAATTTTAAGAAAAATGGGTAGATCTACGTGTCTTAACAGTGTTGAAAAAGCTAAAATCGATTTACTTAGAGACCAAGGCCTAACTGGACGTGCAATAGCTGATAAAGTTGGCCGAAGTTTTAATGTAGTTTATTCTTACTTGAAAAATAAAGATGCAATCGGCAAAAAAATGAAGGGAGGTAAGAAAACAGCAACAACAGCAGCTGAGAGACGAAGAATTTCAAGATATGCATCAAATTCTTCTGATTCTGTGGCAAAAATAAAACAAAAAGTCGGCGTAAACGCAAGTTGCTCAACAGTATTAAGAGTAATCAACAACTCAAGCCATCTTAAACGAATGAAACTTAAGAAAAAAACACCACTTGACGAGAGACGGAAAATGTTGCGATTAGATTTTTCAAGACTTCACATGAGTTGGAAAAAAGAATGGTATCACCTGGTTTTTTCAGATGAAAAAAAGTTTAATTTCGATGGCCCTGATGAGTTCAACTTCTATTTTCACGACTTAAGAAAAGAAAAAAGATTTTTAAAGCGCCATCATAGTCGTGAAGGAGGTGTCATGATATGGGGAGCAGTCAGTTATTATGGAACAGTTGAGCTCGAGGTTGTAACATCAAGAATGACAGCAGCTGGGTATAAAGTAATTTTGGAAAGAAATTTTCCTAAATTTTCTAACATCTTTGGACCCATAAACTGGACCTACCAACATAATAATGCGCCTATTCACTCAGCGCGCATAATAAAAACATGGATAGAGGAGCAACAAGTGCAGTTGCTTCAATGGCCGCCGTACTCACCTGATCTAAACATCATAGAAAATGTCTGGGGATGGTTAGTACGCAAAGTTTATGAGGGTGGTCGTCAGTTCGAAGACAAAGAAACCTTAATTTCTGCAATCAAATTAGCGTGGAGCGAAATTTCGTTAAATTACATTAAAAAGCTATACGATTCCATGCCGGATCGAATTTACGAAGTAATTAAAAATAAAGGTGGAAGTACCCACTACTAAACTTAAACAAAAACTCGCTTCATTCCATTCCAATACCAATTTTAATTTTTGTACCTATTCAGTTGACTCAAAAAAAAACTTCTACTTTGCATAAGTTACACTTTGGAAGTGGTTGAAGGAAAAGCTCACGGTTGTTTTTGGATAAAACTTTGAAATTCTGTTATTTATATGTTACGAAAATTTTTACCATCAACAGATGGCATAATAACCATCACTGTTTGGAAAAAATGGATAAAATATATTCAAAAATGTTTGTGCGTATTCAGTTGACGAGGAGTGTATGAATATAAACACACATACAGCCTACCGCAAAATTTTCCTGATTGAAAAGCATACGAAAAATTTTTTCGTCCACAATTCAATCAGTGGAACAGGAAAAAATTGGAACTCAAATCATTGGAACGATTTGCTCATTTTGTTTGATATGTCAAGCAGCTGGCACGAAAAATGAATTTACATCAGGAAAAAAGATAAATTAATATTAAACAAGAAATAATTAATCAATTGAAAGTGTTTTTAGCAAAACAAATCTTTAAGTTAATTGTCATTGATTAGTGTACTAAAGGGTGATTTTTTAGCTGGTTTGGTTTTGGCAACACTGGTTTTGACAGCTGACGTGTGTTTAGTACCTTGTGTCACTGTCAAACAGCTTCAGTTTGGTTTGCAATTTAACCATGGATCGTCTTACAAATGAACAACGCTTGCAAATTATTGAATTTTACTATCAAAATTCCTGCTCGGTTCGAAATGTTCGAAATGTGTTTATCGAAAAATTGTGTTCAGCGATGAGGCTCATTTTTGGTTGAATGGGTACGTAAATAAGCATAACTGCCGCATTTGGAGTGAAGATCAGCCAGAAGCATTGCAACAGCTACCAATGCATCCCGAAAAAGCCACTGTTTGGTGCGGTTTATGGGCCGGCGGCATTATTGGGCCATATTTCTTCAAAGATGATGCGAATCGCAGCGTTACTGTCAATGGTGAACGCTACCGAGCGATGATAACAAACTTTTTTTTGCCCGAAATGGAAGTTCTTGACTTGCATGATATGTGGTTTCAACAAGACGGTGCCACATGCCACACAGCACGCGAAACAATGGCGCAATTGCGAGGCGAGTTTGGTGAACAGTTAATTTCACGTTTCGGGCCGGTCAATTGGCCGCCTAGATCGTGCGATTTGACACCATTAGATTATTTTTGTGGGGGTATGTCAAGGCTAATGTCTATAGGGACAAGCCCGCTTCGATTGACGCACTGGAAGCCAACATCCATGCATTCATTCGTGAGATACCGGCCGATATGTGTGAAAGAGTATGCCAAAATTGGACTCAGCGGATGGGCTACCTGAGACGCAGCCGCGGTCAACATTTGCATGAAATTATCTTTAAACATTAAATTGCAAGGTTCAAACTATCGATTCAAATAAATATTTCATTCATTTTTTCGAATTTTTTGTGTTTTTTTTTTTTTTTTAAAGTTCTAAACCTCTTAAAAAATCACCCGTTATTATAGCCTAGGAACGTTTTAGGAAATGCCTTAGACGTCAAAACAAAGCTCTCCACCAAAATTCTGGTTTGCCGGAGTTTTTCGTAATTTCGCCATTTTTGTATAATTTTCCTAGGTTACCTTCTATTTAAAAAAAAAAAATTTCTTAAAAAAAAGTTAAGATGGAACATTATTAGCAGTGAACAAAAAATATTAAATGCGATGAAACTTTATTAACACAATTTTCGCTTTAATTTACATTTCACTAATTCTGATGTACACAATTATAAGACCACCATCCTCAGGGAGTAGGTACCTTTTTTTTATTATTAGCTCAATATTGCTGGGCTACATTAGGGTGATGAGGTGAGGCAGGCGAAACAAACCAACTTTGCGGTAAATAAATCCTTCTTTATTAATGAACGTTAAAATTCAAAACTGAATAGATACATACATAACATATGTAGTTCTATTCTATTGGTTTTGAGACAAGACAAAAATGGAACAGAATACGTACACGCACACGAGCCGAACAATACCTTATTTAAATCACCATATGCATTCCCTTTAATATTTCTTAGAAAACAAAGCCAAACTTTCCCTTGCCACAAAAACCAAAATCAAATAACATTTGGATCATTTGCGGTCGATGTGTATACAAACATAGGTACGTAAGTGAATACATTTTATTTTATGTTAGGTATTTACATTTCCTGTTTCTGATGTGAGCACAAACCCAAAAGAATACAGATTCTTTCTTACTACTGCAAAGAAGCAAAGAAGCCTTGCTGAAAAGGATAACAATGAGTTCAGATACACTTCGAAATATTACTGGCGTTGGTATGTAGGTATCTAACCAACGTTTTTTTTTTATTGGCGCAACAACTAAAAGTATGTTTTCTAATCGGCACAAGAGCATATTATTCTGAAACTATTGATTTTACTTTATAGGTAAAACCACTTGATTATGCTTCTTCTAAACAAGAGATTCAGGATACAATTGAATTTTTTAGGAAATGGAACTTTTCCGCCCACATTTCAAGATGGATGTTTTGTTGGAAATAACTTGGATAAGAAGTAGTCCAGTCATATGTATAAGCCTTAAAATCATCCAAATTACGGAATAAATGGCGGAAAGCTGAATTTTGGTATATAGCCTCCTCATGGTATTCTAAGGAAACTGTAAGAAGTCCCCATCGATATGAGCGCCGGTAACAATTTTACAGGGGGTCAAAGGCCCCCCCAAACGGTTTTTAAGGAATATCTCCCGAATGGTAACTCTTAAAGAAAAAATTTCAAAGACAAGGTTGTAGCTTAGAAAAATTCCGACAAAAAATGTTTAGTACCTTTTTTTCGTAAGAGTAACCGTTTTCGAGATAGTTCAATCGGTAGAGTTACAGATTTTATGTTTCTGTATAAAATGTACTCTTTTACACTACCTTTGAGGTAGAGTGGCAGGTGAGTTTTTCTTGCGTTGTATCCCCTTGGAAAACTAGAAAACAGTCCCAAAAAATATACACAGGGATTTATATAATGTTTTTGGGAAAGTTTCCCATCGATTCGGGCTCCAGCACATTAATCATACAGGGTCGAAGGTCACGAAACATGGTATTTCGTTTATACAGGTTGATTCGTATAAAATGTGACATAAGGCTAGAGGGTGTAGGGTAGGTTGATAAAGAAAAAAATCGTACAGGAGGGGGGGTTTTTTACACCCCCGTTTAGCCAGGAGGGGCAATTTTCTAAGAAATTGACTTAAAACAGAAAAAAAAATTATTAAAAAATAACGGTAACACCTACAATACCATGCTATACTTTTTTGTAAAGCCAAAAATCTCTTCTTTTATTTTTATTTTAAATAAAATTGTTTGAGTGAACAATTTTTGAAAAATTAATTTTAAAAATCAAAATTTTAAAGAGAAAAATATCAAAGAAAATTTCAAACTTGCTTTTACATAATTAAGTGATATTTTTGTTTTCAAAATTCAATGTTTTTATTTATATTTATTCAAAAACAGAAAACCATTGAATTTTGAAAGCAAAAAGAGTACTTACATAAAATTTCGAAAAAAATACTTTAATATTTTCTTTTTTTTATTCTTATTTCAAAATTTAGAGTTTGAAAAATAATTGCTGGCCTAAACATTTTTATTTAAAATAAAAATAAAAGAAGAGATTTTTGGCTTTACAAAAAAGTAAAGCATGGCATTGTAAGTATGACCGTTATTTTTAAATATTTTTTTTTCTGTTTTAAGTCAATTTCTTAGAAAATTGCCCCTCCTGGCTAAACGGGGGTGAATAGAACCCTCCCTCCTGTACGATTTTTTCCTTATCAACCCACCCTACGCGCTCTAACTTTTTGTCACACTTTATACGAATCACCCTGTATAAATGAAATGTCATGCTTCGTGACCTTCGACCCCTTATGATTAATGTGGTGGAGCCCGAATCGATGGGGAACTTTCCCAAAAACTTAAAATAAATCCCTGTGTATATTTTTTGGGACTGTTTTCTAGTTTTCCAAGGGGATACCACGCAAGAAAAACTCACCTGGCACTCTACCTCAAAGGTGGCGTAAAAGAGTACATTTTGTACAGAAACATAAAATCTGTAACTCTACCGATTGAACTATCTCGAAAACGGTTACTCTTACGAAAAAAAGGTACTTAACATTTTTTGTCGGAAATTTTATAAGCTACAGCATTGTCTTTGACATTTTTTCTGTAAGAATTACCATTCGGGAGATATTGCTTAAAAACCGTTTGGGGGACCTTTGACCCCCCGTAAAATTGTTAGCGGCGCTCATATCGATGGGGACTTTTTACAGTTTTTTAAGAATGCCATGAGGAGACTATATACCAAAATTCAGCTTTCCGCCATTTTTTCCGAAGCAAAATGCTTAAATGACTGGACTAAAGGAGTTTGTTTCGAAAAATGCTTGTGAAATATCTTCTTGAAAAGGAAATTTAAAGTGAAATATCTACGATAAGATCCTGATTGAATCAGGACAACGGAAAAAGTTTTGAAGTTTTACGTATATCTAACCTAGTCGTGATTAATGAGTTCTTCCACAAAAAAATGCACCATCTAGCCCAGTCGCATGTAATTGCTTTAAAACTTGGCTTGAGTGTGTACTGTCATCATCATCAAGTCCTGTAACCCCGGTTGGGGCATAGGGCGCCAACAAATCGTTTCCATCCTTCTCGGTCTGCAGATAGATATTTTAACTGTGGCCACATCTTTCTCTGGGAGTCTGCTTCTGCTAGAACTGTTGATTTCCATGTTGTTCTTGGTCTTCCAACCCGCCGTGCACCCTGAGGATTCCATTCAAATGACTGCTTTGCAATTTCATCGTTTGGTTTCCTCAGTGTGTGACCAATCCATTGCCATTTACGCTTTCTTATGTCAACGTCCAGCCGCTCCTGGCTTGTCCTGTGCCACAATTCCTCGTTTGATATAATTTGTGGCCAGCGAATTTTTAGAATATGGCGTAGACAACGGTTCACAAAAGCCTGCAATTTCTTTGAGATGGTAGTCGTGACTTTCCAGGTTTTGCAAGCATATAACAGCACGGATTTGACATTGGATTCGAAGAATCTCAACTTTGTGCGCAAGGAGATTTGACATGATTTCCAAATTTGGGAGAGAGAACCAAAGGCTGTGCGAGCTTTATTTATTCTACTTTGAACGTCCAGATCAGTACCACCATTTGCTGAAACAATACTTCCAAGGTAGTTAAATTGTTCAACCTCTTCAACTGGCGTCTCCTGTATTAAAATACGCTGATGTGTGGAGCGACCTGTGAGCATTATTTTTGTCTTTTTGCTATTTATTTTCAGACCACTCGCCTCTCCTTTTACCTTCAGAGCTTGACACATCCCGTTCAGCCCGCTGATGTTATTTGCCAAGAGACATATATCATCGGCATAGTCTAAGTGGCTAAGCCTTTCAAACGGTCTCCATTGAATGCCCTGCCTCTCTGATGTTCCAACGCTGGCCGTCAAGACATCGTCAATCGCCAGTAGAAAGAGAATTGGCGATAGAACATCTCCCTGTCTCACACCCTGCCGCACTTCGAAAGAGTCGGATAGCTGCCCATTGTGTAAAACAAAGCATCTTGCGTTGTTATAGGACTCTCTTATAATGGCAACAATTTTTGGGGGAATTCCTCTACCAAGAAGTGATCTCCATATACATTCACGGTTGACTCGGTCAAAGGCCTTCTCAAAATCCACAAACATGAGGTAAAGCGGTGATTGAAACTCCGCAGACTGCTCAAGAACGATACGCAGAGTGTTGATATGGTCGACCCAAGACCGCCCACTGCGGAAACCAGCTTGATGCCTCTTGAGTGTAGACTCGATTCTAACCTTTATCCGCTCCAGAATGATGGTTGCCATTAATTTTGGAAAAACGGACAAAACTGTAATACCTCGCCAATTGTTGCAATTCTTAAGATCACCTTTCTTTGGCAACTTAACAATTACACCATCCTTCCAGTCGCTGGGATAGATTTCATTTTCCCACACAGCTTGTATCAATGGGTGTAGAATACTAGCCGTTCTGACAGGGTCAGCTTTCAGGAACTCGGCTGGTATACCATCAAGTCCAGCTGCTTTGTTGTTTTTGAGAAGATTTATCGAAGATTGAATTTCCAGTACTGTAGGGGGCTCGATGTCAATACCCCTATATGATCTACGCATCTCGTTAAGCTGGGGCACTTCAGCACTCTGCTCGACAGAATCCTCATTAAGCAAGGCACAAAAGTGCTCCTTCCACCTGCGCAGCTGATCCTCGATTGATACCAAAAGTGTACCATCCACATCCATTACAGGATGATTGGTGTTGGTTTTCTTCCCGACAACTTCCCTGGATATTTGGTACAATTCCCTCATGTCTCCTCTTCTTGCAGCGTTTTCCGCATTTTCTGCGAGAACGTCTAACATCACCCTCTTGTCTCGTCTCACACAGCGATAGACCATCTTATGTGCTAAGCGATACTCTCTTCGCAATTCAGCCTTTCGTTGAGCATCTGCTTCGGCATTTATTTGCATCTTCAACGATTTGCGAAGCTCGATTTTATCCCAGGTGTCTTGGGATATCCAAGAGTCTCGACTCTCGACTGCTTGGGTACAGTTTCGGATCCAGCATCCATAAAAACACTTTTTATATCACCCCACATCTCATCAATTGTTGAATGTTGTATTCCGTTTAATGACGAAGCTCTGTCGTTAAGGTTGGTGACATAGTTACGACATATGTTGGGATCACTTAAAGCATTTGTATTGAACTTTGAATTCCTTGCTGCACCCTGTGATTGACGTTGTACAGCTGCCGTTTGTAGCTTGAGACTCATGAGAACCAAATGATGGTCGCTTCCAATGTCGGCATTTCTTATGCTCCGAACATCGCACATTGACTTCCTCCATCGCTGCTGAATCATGATGTGGTCAATTTGGTTTTCAGTTTGACCATCCGGTAGTACCCAGGTGATTTTGTTGCAAGTCTTATGTTTAAACACAGTTCCACCCAGTACAAGACGATTAGCGTTACAAAAATCGACCAGCAAATCGCCATTTTCATTTCGTGACCCCAAGCCATTTTTCCCCATGACGCGTTTCAGACCGTAGTTGACTGATCCGACTTGGGAATTGAGATCTCCCATGTCAATTATGATGTCGGCTCTTGGAACACCACTGTAAACTAAGTTAAGATGAGTGTAGAAAGCGGTTTTGTCTTCCTCGGTCGCTTCATTTGTGGGGGCGTAGCACTGAATTATTGTGACGTTGCGAATTTTTGAACGGAACCTTGCTGTCATTATTGTGTGTGTACTGTACATGCATACATTAGGATGGCAGTTTAAACAAAATATATAAAATGGAAAAAATATACTAAAAAACAACAGCAACACTTACAGTATTGTTTTGTAGCTTTTTGGAAAGCCAGGAGTCCATTCTTATTGTTTATTTTCAAATTAAGCTTTTTGTCAACAGTTTTGGCAACAAATTGTTTCCAAGCTCAAAGTTTTGAAGAAAAATATATAAAAACATTTTTGTTTCATTTTTATACAATGAAATATTTGTATTAGCTTTAAGTATTTAGTGCTCTTACTTAATGTTACCACCATATAATTTTTTGTCTTCTAGTTTCTGAGAAAATTGAAAAATACAATTTTTTTTATCAAAACCACTGTAATGTAAAGGAATTCTAATCTTGTATGGATATTGTTTTACACTTTACAGTGGTTTATGTCAAAAAATCCATATTAGTTTAACTGAACTTAATACAAATTGCGTATGACAAAAGCCCTCACTATGTAACTGATGAATCGCCCATTTGTAGGACTAAAAACCATTAAAAGCTATTTTGAATCAGTAATTCAACAAGCCCAATTCTTAATGATAAGTCTACTACTTGGATGATTAAATTCAGTAATTGGTATTTTAAAAACCTTCCTACTTAGATTTTTTTTATACCCAAATATTTTTTTTTTTTTGAAAATTATGATTTGCAATATTTTTTATACTTTTTGGAAGTTTTTGACTAAACAAAATTTATCAGCCAATAATGACTAACATCAAAATAAACAAAATTGTGCTTAGGCTATTTTATTGCTCGTAAAATGAGGGGAAGGAACAATTACGTGCAAGGGTTTTTCGGAGAGAATGGTCACACTGACCATTTTTCATTATTTTAGTGGTACCTATAACTCGGAAACTACGCCAAATTTGACAATTTAATTTTTAAAACTTTTTGCTCAAAATTAAATTTCCTATCGAAATGGGTAGTTTAAAAATTTTTATCAAAACATTTAAGCAGGAAAAATTAACAAAAAACAATTAAGAAATAAATACAAAGGACAATCGGCAAAAATGTATGGAAGGTGGTCTAGGAACCAATAATAACGAGACGTATGTCGTTGGAAAGGTATTTTTATGAGCTACAATAGTCACTATGGCGGCTCATTTCAAATCACTGTGTGAAAAAAGTTATTCGTTAACCTAGGTTTTGTTTTGGTACCATTAAGTGTGGACAAAATGTATACAAACTGGTATTACCAGTACTAATAATATGCATGTCGTTGAAAAGGTATTTTCATGAACAATAATAGTTACAATAACAACTTATTTAAAATTACTGTGTGAAAATAGTTATTCGCTGTTTTAGGGAAATTTAGCACAGATCAAATGTATGGAGCATGGGTAACAATTAGCGAATAACTTTTTTCACACAAAGATTTGAGTTAAGCTGCTATATTGACTATTGTAATACATAAAATTTCCTTTCCAACGACATGCGTCCCGTTGTTATTGGTTGAACTTGCCATCACACTTTTCACCCATAGTAAAAAAAAAAAACATTTTTTCACACTAAAATGAACCACAATATTTGATTATTTTACGAATAACTTTTTTCACACAGAGATTCTAACTGAACTTATATTAAAGATATTGTAGGTAATAGAAATACCTTTTCAATGACATATATATTGTCGTTATATGTTAGACCAGTTTTCATAAATTTTCCCCAAACTAAATATACTTTTTTTATACTAGAATGTACCAGAGCACAATCCTATTTAGCGAATAACTTTTTTCACACAGTGATTTGAAGTAAGCCCCCATAGTAACTATTGTAGTACATAAAAATACCTTTCCGACGACATATGTCTCGTCGTTATTGGTCTTGTAGACCGTTTTGTCCTATTCTCCTTTGTAACTTGTATTTTTTTTAATAAATTACGCATGCTCAAACAATATGGTATTTTAAAAAAGTAATTTTTATTAAAAATTGACAGATAAATACCCATTGAAACCTTACCATTTTTCGCAGGCTTTGCCCGAAAGCCTTTTTTCGGTAGGTATACCTACTACATACTTAACTTCTAGGGGAGGTACTGTTAATAACGGGTGTTTTCTTTAGAGGTAAAACTTTTAACTGGCAACATTATTTTAGCTGGCGGCCATTTTGTCAGCTGTCAAGTGATTTATTTTAAGTTTGGTTTGGCACTTCAACATCACCTAGCAAGGCGTAGAATCGGTGAGTGGGCTCAAAACAAAGATTGCCGTTGATCCTAATTTTGATAGGCGAATTTTGTTTAGCGATGCAACTCACTTGGTTGAATGGATACGTCAGTAAACAAAACTGCCTTATTTGGAGTGATGATAATTCTCTAGTTCATGTGATTTAACGCCGCTTGACTTTTTTCTGTGGGGACATGTGAAGTCGCTAGTTTATGCCGATAAGCCCGAAATGATTGACCTCTTGGAGGACAACATTCGCCGCGTAATTTTCGATATACGGCCACAAGTGTTGGAAAATAAGACTACGCCTGAGCCAGGTGTGGTCATAACCCAGAAATCATATTTAAATTATGATGCCAGAAGATTATCTTTTGAATTGCAATGGTGCAGTGGATGTAGTGCTTGACTGCTAACTTAGAGGTGGGTTCGATCCTCATTCTAGGCAGCACTCTTTTCTATTCTCCCAGCTTAACTGGACGCCACCCGTGAGATTTAATGAGATAATAAACACTTTGATCTCAATCCACTGTGCCAAATCTTTCCTATCTTCTTACTCTTTCTAACTAGTGCCGTGCAATTCAGGTTGCATTTAAAACACCCTAGGTCTTACAGGCATATGGTTTAAGAAAAAAAATAATTATGTCAATTTAAAAAACAAAATCATCTTTGTTTTATTCCATTTCAAAGTTCTGTACCTCTAAAAAACACCCTTTAAGTGCTTAAAGTAGCAATTTTTTTATATTTTATAGCAATCCGTTCTTAACACACAGTATAAAAAATTATTAAAATCGTTGGAGTCATTTTCGAGAAAAATGAGATTTTCTTAAATGGTTTTTTAACATTTGTATGGAAGGTACCGTTATTTTTCCATTTAAGTGAAATACATTTTTTTCTAAAAAGTCTTTATGACCGTTTAGGATTAAGGGTACCAAGTTTGTAACAAATCGACTGTTTGTTTTTAAATACCTAGCTATTGAGTTTTCAGTCAATAGCTTTGATTCTTTTTTTCTGAATGCTAAAAAATTAGTAAACAAATTATTTAAACTTTTTGGGAGCTTCTGCATTGGAAAAAGAACATTGTAATCAGTCCCACAGTATTCAAGGCAATCTTATATCAGAAAAATGTTTCTTTGGAGGTGCCATTGATAACTATTTTTTTAAATGGTTTTCCAAGGTAGACGTTACTAAATTTTATTTCTTCAATTTTTTTCAAGAAAAGTTGTGGAGCTGTTTTTGAGGAAAATGATACATATTTTGTAAAATTGTTAAAAAATGAATGGCAGGTGCTCTTATTATTGATTCTAAAAACAAAATCATTAAACGAGCAGCGGGAATTACCAAAAACCAGTTTCATAGACTAACTAATAATAATAATTTCTCTCACGTGGGCAGGAAAGGTCAATTTTATAAAAACAAATACATAAAATGGAAACAACTGCAGCACTTACAGTATTTTTTCTTTTGAGCTTTTTTGAAAAGCCAGAAGCCTATTCTTATGGTTTATTTTCAAATAAAGTTACCTTTAATTTAAGCTAGCACAACTTTGTCAATTATTAACCGATTTTAATAAGACCAGTGTCATAATTTTGTGCTTTTTGTGTTATTTTTCTACATTTAAAAAATTGAAAATAGGTTTTTTTTGTTGTTTTTGTATGCAATTCTGTGTTACCTTAAATTGAAGGTAGCACAACTTTGTCAATTACTAACCGATTTCATGTTTAAGAAAATAAATTTTAATGTTTAGTTGTTTTTAAATGCAATATTGTGCCACCTTATATTTAAGTTAGCACAAAGTTGTCAATTATGAACCTATTCTAATTAAAGTCGTGTCAAAAATGTTAGGCTTTTGTGTTATTGAGTAACGAAATTAGTGACAGTATGTCCGTAAGACGTTTTAGAAAGTATAGAATCTACCCGGTGCCGTGAAATAAGGCCAAATTTCAACATTTGGCCCTTTTTCACTTTGATAGAGTAAATAATGCCTTTTTTCACTTTACGAAAGAAACTGTACATTATTTAATAGAGAAACCTGTTTAACCGTGTATAGTAATGTAAAAGAGTATTTAAATGTAAAGTTAATTTAATGTTATTAGTTGATTCAAAATGGAAATTTTTATAGATACCTTTTTTAGGAAATTGTAATCACTGCAAAACTTTAAAATTCTCCGCTATAAAATGCCTTCATATATGTAGAATTGTTTAGCCTACGCATCAAAAACAATTTATTAATCTCCAGTTTTGTATAGCTAAATAAAAGTTACAAATTAAATATGTACTTTCTAAAATTTGCGTAAGGATACGGAAGATGAATTTGTTGGGTTAAAATTTAAAAAAATCACGCAAAGCATACTGGAAAACAATTTTGCCTAAGGAAAGATTTTTTTAGGATCTTCCCTTGGGCAAAATTTTCTGCCATTACGCTTTGCACGAATTTAAGGACATAATTTTAGGACATAATTTTAGGGCCTAATTTTAGGAGTAGATCATTTAAATTCATGAAAGTTTTTCAAAGTTCATTGCCACGCTTGTGACTGAAAAGGCAAAGAAGGTGATATAAAAATCGCAAATAAATAGTTTTGTTCAAAGACACCGCTCCGTAATTGAAATTATTGTTGAAGATACGTTTTCATGCTGAATAACGAAAGTCTCATTACGCAAAATATTTAGTTGTACCGACCATAGAGCAGAATTCCTGTCCAAAATTAAAAAAAGCAGTTCGCTCAAGCACAAATATAAAGCGCAATACGGCCAAATTGGTCTTAATTCTGTTAGGAAAGTGAAATTAGACCAACTGTTGAATTTGGTCTAATTTCACTATTGCAAAGTGAAATTAGTCCAAATTTCCGAACTTGGCCTTATTTAGCTTAGCCTTATTTCACGGCACCAATCTACCCTAGCTATTCGAACAAAAACTAAAAACAGAAAATAGGTATAGGTAGGTACTCTACATGAACTAACATACTTTCCAAACTGATTAAAATATGGTCTACATGCGAAAATACCTATCTTTGCATATATTTTTGTCTCTTAAATCAAAATCGTATTTGGCTGATTCCATAGAAAACGACCCTTTACGAAAAATTACAAAATATGACATTGAATCGAAAAAAGTGCCCTTAGGTGGTTTTAAAAGATTGCTAGTTTCAATTTAAAAGTGAAATTATCAATAATTTTCTTATCGTCACTTATTTTGCAGCTCGAACCACTTATCAAAATATGTCTCCAAAAGTCACTTTTTGTTATCAGAAGCTCAAAACCCTATTTTCAATAATTAATTGTTTCACAATCTGAGAACCGGTGGTTATTTGCCCTTATCAGAACTCTAAGCACGTTTTCGTGTCATTTAATTATTCAATAGTAAATACAATTGTAGTTTTTAGGCAGTTGATTCATAAAGTGGTTAGTGTTACGCCCGTAACAAAAAAAAATTATCTTGCATTACTAGCAGAAAAAAAATTGTATAAATGTGATAATTTGGGGAAAAAAGGAGAATACTTTGATTTACTGTCTGACAAAATTTCAAGAATTTGAAATTAATACTGACCCCGTATTTAAAATTTGAAGTATGTGTCACACCCGTAACAGGTTGGCATTTCAAATTATATTATTTCTGTTTTTCAACTCAATTTTTGTTTTATTGCTTTTATATATGAATTTCATGACGTAGGGATATAATTCTAATAAAATCTACTTTAAATATAAATTTAATCGGCTTTAAGTGAAAGTTTTCCTTATTTTAAGAGAAAATGGAAAAAATCTCACGGAAGTGAGAAATCTATTCACTTTTCAGTGAGAAAAACTTCCTTTTTCTAGAGAAAGTGTTTCTGACATCATGTGAGAAATTATTATACATCCATGACAACAATTTCCCGTCAAAATATAGAATATTATATTGTTTTCATACATACAAATCATACTCGGTCACACCCGTAACGATTACCTGTCACACCCGTAACGTTTTAAAATGCAAATTTTGTATAGTTTTTCATAGTTTTGGTTCTCATTTCTTAACTGAAACTGAAGATCAACTATCTGGGTTAATATTTGCAAGAGAATGATACATACTTTTCATGCAATATCTTACACCACATGAAAATAGATATCTTAATCGCAAATCACCAGTTTTCTAAGGTCACACCCGTAACGCAACTAAATTGCATCCTATAACTGAACCACTAATTTTTCATACTTTAATATACTTATTTTTTAAAAGGGCTTTAGGTGTCATATAGAAAGTAAAGTTTTTATTTATAAATTGGGAATAGTATGTGAATAATTAATAAAATATGGAATCTCACTGTCACACCCGTAACGATGGAAACACCCATTTATAAAAACAACTCCTCGCCGCGCTGAATGAGATCGGTCGAACCAAACTAATTTCAACTCGATTCTCGGCTTACAAGGAATATTACATAAAATATGTAATGGGAAGTTTTCAAAATTGTTTTTGAACACTTTTTAAAGGCCTGGTCAAACAGAGCGAGCAATCGGTTAATAATTGACAAAGTAGTGCTAGTTTTAACTTAAGGGGGTACACGGTACAACATTCCATACAAAACAAATAAACATTTAAACCAATTATTTTTGAATGCAGACATATAACACACAAAGAGCACAAAATCATGAAACTGGTTTCATTGAAATCGGTTAGTAATTGACAAAGTTGTGCTACCTTTAATATAAGGTGACACAGAATTGCATATACAAAAACAAAAAACCCTTACAATCGATTATTTTTAAATGCAGATAAATAACACACAAAGAGCATACAATTATGACACAGCTCTTATTAAAATGGGTTGATAATTGTCAAATTTGTGCTAGCTTAAATTTAAGGTAGCACAACATTGCATAAAAAAAATATATTACAGCACAAAAAATGCGAAAACAACACAAAAATAGCACAAAAAGAGCATAAAATTCTAATAAAATTTTTAATTATTGTGCTTATGTTGGCGAGCTAACTTTTTGGACGTGCCAAAACCATTAATCAAAAAAACTTCATTTGAAAATAAGCGATAAGAACAGATTTCTTGCTTTTGAAAAAAGCTACAATACAATACCTACTGTAAATGTTGCCATTACTTTTTGCAATATGTTTTTTTTTTTTCATTATAAGTATTTTGTTTTTATAAAATTGACCATTCTGTTCAAGTGGGGGGGGGGGGGGGGAATATTTGTCTTGTCTACTTTCAATTTCAACCTATATACATATACGCTGAATTTGTTGGCAGAATTTACGTGATTTACCTTGCAGATAGGTATGCAAAAAGAGATAGGTATAGGCAGTTAAATTACCCCCAACAGGGAATGTAGGGGATGAAAATACCAATTTGAAAAAAACAATTTTTTCATTTAAATCTGATTTGGGCCCGGCTGAATGTAAAATTGTTATGTTTTTAGTAGTGGACCGTTCACCGTTCCAATTTAAGCACAAAGAAAAAAAATTATCAAAACCTTTGTACCCGTTTTCAAGAATAATGAGGTTTTTTTATTTTTCTAAACATCACAAATATGTACCTATGTAGGTATGTTTGTAAATAAAAACAAAAATCATATTTTTTAAACAGGAGGAGCAAGAAAAATAATAGTGCCCAAAAGTTATGAATGGGGCGGCAACAGTTTGCTCTGCTACGGGTAGCGAGAACCTACTGAGTTCCTTCCTTAATAAGAAAGAAAGGGAAAGAAATTTAAATATTTTCAAAATAAACGCCATCCTTATATGTATTTGCATTCTATATGTTAAAGTTACTGTTATAATGTAGAAAAAAATGACTTTTATGTTTTTTGTTTTATCAGAATTTAAAGCAATATTTTACCTTTTGTTTTTGTTTGTTTAGATTATTCTGAAAGTATGTGTTTCCTTTGCTATTAAAAACAAATTCAAAGAGAACAAAAGCTTTTATTTACATTAATTTCGTTAGTAATACAATACATATACACATACATACATACATATGTACATACATACACTTGTTTACCTATACAAAATATGAACATTCCCTGCAAAAAACTTGTCAAATATTTAATTTAATTTGTATTCATCAACAATAAAAGACATCTGTTGACACATACAAAATAAAATTCAGAAAAAAATGGCGAATCATAAACTGAAGGCCATGAAATTTGTGGCGTTGGGTTTTTTTTGCCGAAAACATCAGTACATTTTGATGTAAAAGTGTATGCATAACATTGTAATTTATTTAAAAATGTCACCCTCAGTGTCGTTTCATGTTGTTTATCTTTGATTTTTGATGTTCTTAACTAGAAATGTTAATAAACCAGTACAGTTGTAGGGCATAATACATAGGGGATATATTTAAAAAAAGTATAGAAACAAAAATGTAGTATGTGCATTAGGGTGGTCGTTATAATGTTTTTTTTAGTTTTAGTTTTAGTTGGATGGGCTTAAATCAGCTCTAAATGAATAAATAAAAATTCTCTAATTTTTTCAGATTTTTATTTTTATCCCCTATAGTCGCTGTAGGGGTTAATTAAATATCCCCTTTTTTTTGGCAATTCGCGTAAAATCTGCCGAAAAATTATGAGCATGTAGGTGAGAAGTAGACAAGAAAGGGAGGGGGTAATATCTCCCACTGCTTGGACGGGAGGGACAATTTAATAAAATAATTGCAGTAATGTTTTGTAGCTTTTTGAAAAGCCAGAAGTTGATTATAAAATAAATTCTTTGAATAAACAATTTCAGCAAAATCTTTTTTCAATCTTATAATTAAAAAAAATAATAATAATTTTTCTTCTAAATGTTGAGTTTAAAACAATTTTTTGCCAAAACTGTTCATCAAAAAAGCTTAATTAAAAACAAGCCGTAAGAATGGACTTCTAGCTTTCAAAAACCTACAAATATAACAGGCTCTGAATTTTTTGGCAGATCTTACGCGAATTTTCTAGCATGCAAAAAAAAAGGGGAAATTTAATTTACCCCTACAGTGGCTATAGGGGATGAAAATAAAAGTCTGAAAAAATTAGGCAATTTTTTTGTTCTTCATTTAGAGCCGATTTGGGCCCATCCGGGATGACCTTTTTTTAACGACCACCCTAATGTGCATACATATGTGTAGATATAGGTATATACTCAATACTCATGTTTTTATTTAATGTCATAGAAACACATATCATACTGATACTGACAAAAAGTTGTATGTGACTTTTCTGAGAATTTTCAGAAAAAACAAACAAAAAATATTTTAAACTTGTATTTTATTTATTATGTTTTATCATTTTAAACAATTTATAGAATTCATAGGATAGTAATATGAATAGCCATTTTGTTAAGCTTTTAATTCCATTTTTATTCATGTTGTAGCCTTAAATTGATTTAAAACAACAATGTAAATTGTTAGAAAAGAATGATTTTGTTTGCAAAAATTAATTTACATACATACATAAGCCTACCTGAAACCAAATTCTCACTTATTCAACGGTACACTTCTCAAACGTCAAAAATACTTCAAATTATGTAGAATTTAATTCCAAAGTTAAAAGTTCAAGTGAGCTCAATCTCAACTCCATGATTGCGTTTCGCCCAGGTACGATAGTTGGGCTCATCAGTTAGATGACTATCGTACCCTTCTAAGACGCAATTTTGTATCGATGTTTACCGACTAATATAAAAATCACAGCATTAAGATACTATGAATTTTATTATTCTAAGGGAATTTGTTTAAATTCAGACACTTAGAATTTCAAATGCCCGCGCTCAGGTTTTTTATAATAATTGAATATGAAGAAAATTTGAAAAAAAAATTCTTCTGTTTAAGTGGAGTGACCGAATATATAATTCAAAGTTAAAAGTTCAAGTGAGCTCAACTCCATGATTGCGTGTCGCTTGAACTTTTAACTTTGAATTAAATATTCGGTCACTCCACTTACTTAAACAGAAGAATTTCTTTTCAAATTTTCTTCATATTCAATTATTATAAAAAGTCTGAGCGCGGGCATTTGAAATTCTAAGTGTCTGAATTTAAACAAATTCCCTTAGAATAATAAAATTCATAGTATCTTAATGCTGTGATTTTTATATTAGTCGGTAAACATCGATACAAAATCATGGAGTTGAGCTCACTTGAACTTTTAACTTTGAATTATATTATATTCGGTCACTCCACTTAAACAGCAGAATTTCTTTTCAAATTTTCTTCATATTCAATTACGAATTAAATTCCGTTTAAGAAAATAGTTATAGATTTTTTGCTTATAAAGAACTGTTAAGCTTGACAAATTTTAATTGAATGCTAAACAAGCGAAAATGTTGCCAATTTTTCATTGAAATTGAATAATAATACTAAAATATAATTTTATTGTGTTTCTTATTTTATTTTGCGTCTTCTGAGATACTTTTCAGTTTTCTCCTATGAATGTTTCTGCAAGTATATTTTTTCTTATTTAAATAAAACCATGAAAAAACACAAATTTGAGTTAAAAGCTAGATTTTTATTGAAATTTTATTTGCTTATAGATAATTGAGTTTTCTATTTCTCTAGTTTCATTACTTTAGTTTTTAAATTATTATGCTAAAATATTTATTAGTTTCATAAAAATAATTCGTAATTCGTAGTACCTCGTGGCATAATGGTAAGTGCGTTGGACTGTCATGCCGAAGGTGTGGGTTCGATTCCCCGCCGGCCGTGCCACCTAAAAACAGAAATGTTTTATCCGAGGTACTGCCTCTTGCAAGGAACTGACAAATCCTCCAAGAGTATACTTGTCATGAATAAGTGCTTCTCATGTACCCGTTCGGACTCGGCAAAAAACTGTAGGTCCCCTCCATTCCTGCCAACAACATACACACAGGAATGGTTGAGAGTTGTAAGTCACTAGACCCTTGTCCTCCACGAGCTGTTACGCCGCCCAATTTATTTCCATACAAATAATAACACTACATATCATTTCCATCTACTTTGTACATGGCCTTCTTCGCCTCTGGTATAACTTCATGAAACTCCCTGACAGGTTCCACTGTTCCACACATAAGCCAACACAACAATCCTGATCTCTTACATTCGCATCATTTTGTACATTGTGTCAGACATCAGTTCCAAGATATTGATTTAAGCAAGAACTATTCCACTTTTGACAGATTTTCATCCCCAATCTATTGGTTCCAAAGCATTTCCCAGTTTTAAGTTGTTCATTTTTCTCCAAAATTATAAATGCCTTTACTTTTCCCTTGCTGATGTAAAAATTTGAAGTGTTATCGCATCCAGAAAATGGCAGGACTAAGGGAAGCAGGTTACCCAATGCAGCCATCTGTATCCTTTCTACTGGTATGTCGTACACAGCTCTAGGTTTTGGCAGAAAAGCCAAATTTTCAGATGATCTGCAGAACGATAAAATAAAATTGAACCAACCTCCATTAAGATCTTATTTTACTAAATTCCCGTTTTTTTTTTCCTCAACACCTACTGATGGGGAAGTTTCTGAAAAGTAGTATTATTGTATTCGCTACAATATAATGTAAATAGCTATTACCAACATTTAGAAGCCTGTATGGGAGCCATGTTTTTTGTTTCCTGGGCTATGAGAATAAAAGACAACACCGCACTGCGATGTATAGGGAATTAAGAATTGCGGGCTTCAAAATTGGCCTGGCTCATCGTAAAACGACCGCAACTTGATCTGGTAAAAAGAAATAGTAGATACAGTAAAATAAGAATTGTAAATGGAAAAAAATATCGGCAGGCTGAAATATTGGAGGTCGTTTCGAGGGTAGGTATACAACTTAAATTTAAGTTGGCGACCTCCTACCCCTTGCAGGGGCGGTGCCACGCCCACTTTTCTTAAATCCTGGTTTCTGAAGAAGCGGCTGCACCGATACGGATGAAATTTTCATAATTTGTTAATATAGTCGTGGAAAAAACTAAAAAAATTGTTAGAGTAAAATCCACCCACTCCCACGCCCACTTTTCTTGTTTATTTGTTTCTGAAAATGGCTCCTATGATTTGCATGAAACTTTCAGAGTTTATTCTTATGAACGAGAACAAAATTTAAAACAAAATTTCATTTAAGTCCACCCACTACCACGCCCACTTTTTATATCTTGATTTCACAGAAACTGATTTGGATAAAACTTTGAGAGTTTTTTTCATACTAGTGATAATAAAGATTTGCAAGCACTTTTGGTTTTGTGAAACCCACAGGTAGTCATGCTCCTCTTTCATGTATATTTATTCATTTCTACGAACTGTATTAGGGAGTAAAGGTCTAGTTTTCAAATAAAAAATGAAACCCAAATCAGGCCTCTAAGTCTTCAGATTGATGAAAATCATTTATTTGAGTTCTTTCATAGCGTAAGGATTTGTTCTTAATTTCGCTGCTAAATGGACAATCATTGTACATATTATATATCGATTAAAAAAACACTTTTAGTAAGATCCGTCCACTAGTGCTCCGACTTTTCTTCAATATTGTCTCTATAAGACGGCTGAGCGAGACTTACAATTATTAGTATTATTCATTATTGTTCATAGGGTTGTGGGAAATCCAATTGTGTTGATTAAGCACATCACTCGTTTCCAAACCACCCTGGAGGTAGAGTTAACAGCACAACATAATACCTTATTAATATTTTTATATTTTTATATTTTTTTTTCGTTTTTGAGAAGGACCTGGTACATAGTTCATTCTCAATCGAATTTCATCGCCAAAGCAATCGTCGTTTTCGTTTAGTAGAGAAATCTGACGACTATGGTCGCAGGTTTCCCCACTGCAATTCTTGCAAATTGGTGTACATTTCAGACCAGATTTTCGGTAGCCACAAGCGTATCCACAATTTTTTGTACATTTAAATACTATTAGTCTAAGACGGGGACTTAAATAAAACAACTTTTTTAAATTTTTTTCTCGTGCATAAGAATTAACTCTCAGAATTTCATACAAATCGTAGGAGGCGTTTCCGAGAAATAAAGACATGAGAAATGAGGGCGTGACAGTGGGCGGATTTTACTAAGCTGCTTGGAACTCAAGAACTTTTAAGATATGGAAGTAATTATTGTAAATATATATAAAAATATATAAATAAGTATATAAAAAAGCATTTAAATCGTTCTTCATAGACATATAATGTATAAAAAACCCGTAAATAGCTTAGCACTCAAACCAAAGTATGCCATTTTATTACTTGAAAATAGGAATTATGCAAAAAAAATTAAAATCATTGAAGCGGTTTTCTTAAAAACTAATTTTTTATATATAAATTTTAGTAACATTTAAGATAAAAATATTTTTTTCAAAATGCTGATATGCAATACTTGATATTTTAAGGAACCTTTTTCATACAAATTTTGATTGAAATCCGTTAAGCCGTTAATGAGAAAATCAGAAAAACCGCATGCAATACCTTCGCTTTACTCGGAGTGAAAATATATAACTCAGTTTTCAACAACAAGTAACGTCGGTGCCCTGAGCTTTCCGGCTGCCCTACGACCTTCTTTGTCGTGGATGCAACTCCACGTATGATATATGTTAAATTTATATCATTACTATGGACAAAATTTTAAGTAACATGTTCCTTGTACGATTTATGGGATAAACATTTTCAAAAAAAAAATATTTTTTTTTTCTCCTGACTAATAAGTGAGAACTTATGAATTGGATAATTCACACAATTCATAGCTGATGATATCGATTAAAGGCTCATTTTATAGGTTTTTATAAGAACTAAATATGATTCTAAGAGCACCATCCAAAAAAATCAAAGGTAACCGAGATAATAGAGTATGAAGAAAATTTGAAAAGAAATTCTTCTGATTAAGTGGAGTGACTGAATATATAATTCAAGTTTAAAGTTCAAGTGAGCTCCACTCCATAATTGCGTCTCGCCCAGGTACGATAGTTGGGCGAAACGCAATTATGGAGTTGAGCTCACTTTTTCAAGTAATAATAATTATTAGGTAACCGAGATAACTCAAGAAAAGTCATATCACCCCCAAATCACAACCCATAGAGGAAAATTGGCCCGTTATAACTCAAAGATTAAACAACCTACAGAGGGGTCGTTCATAGCTTATTTTATAGGTAATTTTATTATCTACAAAGTTGAAGTTGGACGTTTTGTTGTGACATGAAATTCGAGCGAGCTATTGCAAAAAAACAAAATCCATCTCTTTTTCAAGATAGCGGCTCATCCCTAACCTCAAAAATCCCAAAAATCGTTTTTATAATAAGAAGGCATACCCAAACAGATTCCATAAAAAAATGCTGTCTATCGAAAAATGCGATTTCATGCCCTTTTTTGACTAATTTGACTGGGCTATCTGGAGATTTACAAAAGAACTTTAAATTCAAAATTTGAAAAAAAAAAAAAAATTACCTTCTCATGTATATTTGCGTTTGACTCGATCATTTGTGAATTTCAATTAGCTAAGTTCCTTTTTCTACTGGTGAATTCCAGGAAGCTGTCAAGAAAATAGCCATATTTTAAAAACAATATCAAAAATAAGGATATTTTTCAGATATATTCGGCCTGGTCCGGAGCAAGAGCCCCCTTCCTCTCTCCGGATTCCTACGAATATGTATATGTATTTTATTCCTATACCAAGTTGTAGAGTTTTCTTTGATTAGATTTTTAAATTAAACTAGAAAATTATAATAATAAGGGTATTCATACAACAGCATAAGGCCGTAGGAAAGTTTTAAAATTCGTAAACCTGTCATAATTTGTATGGAAAATTAGAAAGATTTACGCAATTTACAACTTTACCATACGTTTATGACGACTTTACATCTTTGCATGAATACCTACCCTTAGTATGTTACAAAACATTTTTAAAACAAAAAACCCGCTCTGGTTTCTTTCATTTATGTTCATAAATAAAATTGTTCATATCAGAAGCGTACACGCCTGTTTTGAGGACTCAACTATTTTAAAGTCTTTTTAACAATTTCCAGAACGAATGCAATGCTATTTAAATTACCGCAATATTTACATATTTTTATTTTTCAGATCTTTAAAAATTTAAACATCCTCGTCATCATCATCAAGTCCTGTAACCCCGGTTGGGGCATAGGGCGCCAACAAATCGTTTCCATCCTTCTCGGTCTGCAGATAGATATTTTAACTGTGGCCACGTCTTTCTCTGGGAGTCTGCTTCTGCTAGGACTGTTGATTTCCATGTTGTTCTTGGTCTTCCAACCCGCCGTGCACCCTGAGGATTCCATTCAAATGACTGCTTTGCAATTTCATCGTTTGGTTTCCTCAGTGTGTGACCAATCCATTGCCATTTACGCTTTCTTATGTCAACGTCCAGCCGCTCCTGGCTTGTCCTGCGCCACAATTCCTCGTTTGATATAATTTGTGGCCAGCGAATTTTTAGAATATGGCGTAGACAACGGTTCACAAAAGCCTGCAATTTCTTTGAGATGGTAGTCGTGACTTTCCAGGTTTCGCAAGCATATAACAGCACGGATTTGACA
This sequence comes from Dasysyrphus tricinctus, assembly GCA_963921185.1. Lineage (NCBI taxonomy): Eukaryota > Metazoa > Arthropoda > Insecta > Diptera > Syrphidae > Dasysyrphus > Dasysyrphus tricinctus. Next base: position 130,545,518 of record OY992532.1, read on the forward strand.
TTGGATTCGAAGAATTTCAACTTTGTGCGCAAGGAGATTTGACATGATTTCCAAATTTGGGAGAGAGAACCGAAGGCTGCGCGAGCTTTATTTATTCTACTTTGAACGTCCAGATCAGTACCACCATTTGCTGAAACAATACTTCCAAGGTAGTTAAATTGTTCCACCTCTTCAACTGGCGTCTCCTGTATTAAAATACGCTGATGTGTGGAGCGGCCTGTGAGCATTATTTTTGTCTTTTTGCTATTTATTTTCAGACCACTCGCCTCTCCTTTTACCTTCAGAGCTTGACACATCCCGTTCAGCCCGCTGATGTTATTTGCCAAGAGACATATATCATCGGCATAGTCTAAGTGGCTAAGCCTTTCAAACGGTCTCCATTGAATGCCCTGCCTCTCTGATGTTCCAACGCTGGCCGTCAAGACATCGTCAATCGCCAGTAGAAAGAGAATTGGCGATAGAACATCTCCCTGTCTCACACCCTGCCGCACTTCGAAAGAGTCGGATAGCTGCCCATTGTGTAAAACAAAGCATCTTGCGTTGTTATAGGACTCTCTTATAATGGCAACAATTTTTGGGGGAATTCCTCTACCAAGAAGTGATCTCCATATACATTCACGGTTGACTCGGTCAAAGGCCTTCTCAAAATCCACAAACATGAGGTAAAGCGGTGATTGAAACTCCGCAGACTGCTCAAGAACGATACGCAGAGCGTTGATATGGTCGACACAAGACCGCCCACTGCGGAAACCAGCTTGATGCCTCTTGAGTGTAGACTCGATTCTAACCTTTATCCGCTCCAGAATGATGGTTGCCATTAATTTTGGAAAAACGGACAAAACTGTAATACCTCGCCAATTGTTGCAATTCTTAAGATCACCTTTCTTTGGCAACTTAACAATTACACCATCCTTCCAGTCGCTGGGATAGATTTCATTTTCCCACACAGCTTGTATCAACGGGTGTAAAATACTAGCCGTTCTGACAGGGTCAGCTTTCAGGAACTCGGCTGGTATACCATCAAGTCCAGCTGCTTTGTTGTTTTTGAGAAGATTTATCGAAGATTGAATTTCCAGTACTGTAGGGGGCTCGATGTCAATACCCCTATATGATCTACGCATCTCGTTAAGCTGGGGCACTTCAGCACTCTGCTCGACAGAATCCTCATTAAGCAAGGCACAAAAGTGCTCCTTCCACCTGCGCAGCTGATCCTCGATTGATACCAAAAGTGTACCATCCACATCCATTACAGGATGATTGGTGTTGGTTTTCTTCCCGACAACTTCCTTGGATATTTGGTACAATTCCCTCATGTCTCCTCTTCTAGCAGCGTTTTCCGCATTTTCTGCGAGACCGTCTAACCTCACCCTCTTGTCACGTCTCACACAGCGATAGACCATCTTATGTGCTAAGCGATACTCTCTTCGCAATTCAGCCTTTCGTTGAGCATCTGCTTCGGCATTTATTTGCATCTTCAACGATTTGCGAAGCTCGATTTTATCCCAGGTGTCTTGGGATATCCAAGAGTCTCTAACTCTCGACTGCTTGGGTACAGTTTCGGATCCAGCATCCATAAAAACACTTTTTATATCACCCCACATCTCATCAATTGTTGAATGTTGTATTCCGTTTAATGACGAAGCTCTGTCGTTAAGGTTGGTGACATAGTTACGACATATGTTGGGATCACTTAAAGCATTTGTATTGAACTTCGAATTCCTTGCTGCACCCTGTGATTGACGTTGTACAGCTGCCGTTCGTAGCTTGAGACTCATGAGAACCAAATGATGGTCGCTTCCAATGTCGGCATTTCTTATGCTCCGAACATCGCACATTGACTTCCTCCATCGCTGCTGAATCATGATGTGGTCAATTTGGTTTTCAGTTTGACCATCCGGATGTACCCAGGTGATTTTGTTGCAAGTCTTATGTTTAAACACAGTTCCACCCAGTACAAGACGATTAGCGTTACAAAAATCGACCAGCAAATCGCCATTTTCATTTCGTGACCCCAAGCCATTTTTCCCCATGACGCGTTCCAGACCGTAGTTGTCTGATCCGACTTGGGCATTGAGATCTCCCATGACAATTATGATGTCGGCTCTTGGAACACCACTGTAAACTGAGTTAAGATGAGTGTAGAAAGCGGTTTTGTCTTCCTCGGTCGCTTCATTTGTGGGGGCGTAGCACTGAATTATTGTGACGTTGCGAATTTTTGAACGGAACCTTGCTGTCATTATTCTTGCAGAAATGGGCGCCCAGGATATAAGACTACGCCTTGCTTCTTCGTTCAACATAATTCCGACACCATGCAGCCTTTGGCCACCCTCTCTTTCATCCTCCCCGGAATACAGCATTCTCGTTTGCCCAGAGTCAGCTCTGTATTCGGCTCTTCCTCTCCACCTAGTTTCACTGATGCCCAGGATACTGATCTTAAGGTGAAGCATTTCACGCTCAACCTGCTCGTATCTACCTTCGCCGTACAAGGATCGAACGTTCCATGCTCCGATTTTCGTACGTATGCGGTAGCCAAAAGTATCATTTGCTTCTTAAAAGACTTCTTCTATTTGTTAACGATTCATTTATTGTTATGGCGTCTTGATTGACGCTGGTACACGAAAGATAATATAAAAACATGTCATATGTATATGTTTTATTATCTTTGCTCGTACTACTTAGACTTAAAGACCAATTTTCTACTTTTAATGTGTGCATTTATTTAATTATTTTTCTTTTTCTAGGTGTGTTTTATATTACTGAAGGTTTCATTCATTTTAATATTATTATTCCAGCGAACAGCTAGCTATTGCTCGTAGCTCATTGATCATCACACACTCCAAAAGGGATAAAATCGTACTTTATTAGTATTTCACATTCTGTCTAGCATATTATGTATGTATATACATACAAACATAATGAGTTTTCATATTTTTCATCATATTAATTGCTATTATGCATAGGCTTTGTAAAAAAAAAAAAAAAAATTATAATCAAAGACACGCATAATATCTCCAATAATGCTGCATTGAATGAAATACATATTGCAGTTAGTATTTTCATCACCACGTCTGACACGTTAGTCATATCGTCGAAAACTAAACAAAACACACAATTTTTTAAAAAGGCATTTTGACTCAGAGAAGAAGCGAGAGTAACACTGTAACTGAAGTCCTTTTATTTGAGAAGAGAACTATTTGTAGAGATAAGAAAAGAGAAGCTTAGTTTAAAAGTCTTCAGGAGAGGATAAATATCACGCATATTATTTCAAACTCACTGAGAGAAAAAGTTATATCGTATTTTCCCCCTTTTCAAACAACTGTTGCTTCTGCTTGTTGCCATGAAACATGATGCAACTCTTGCTGGAACGTAATTGATGGAAATAAATTGAATGGCACAATGGTAACTTTGTTGATAGGTACAGTAGTAGTAGACATCCTGTGTATACCTACGTTAAAAAAAACACGTATACGTCATAGTGACCTTTCAAAAATTAAATATCTTCAGCGTTATTTATTAGACCTCATCAGAATGCTTTCTAGCTATGCAGCACTAAAAGCACCTAATATGCTAAATTCTTTTAAATTAAATTGGAGGTTAGTTTCGGGCAAAGAATTCTGGTGTCATACAACTCTTAGACAGTAATTTTTAGTATATTTTTGTACTTGTATGGCTATCTATGCATGTGTTAATTTGAATTAAGTTTTTTGGTAATTTAAGTATGCAGTGATACAAGAGAAAGCTACCTAAAACGATGTTCATAATTTGTATGAGATACCTATTGGGTAGTTATAAATCAACATTTTTGTTAATTTTGACTACAGCAAAAATAATTTTTATGAATATTAAGGCTTGATTCACACTACTGTGCCAATACCGATAAATTCTCAAATCATTCTCACTCCGATATAAAACCCTAATGTTAACATTGTCGTTTCAGTACCGAGACAGTCTCATTATTTTTGTTTGTATTTGTATTTGTTTTTTCATTACAAATTTTCAGATACCTTACAACTATTTATTTTGTTCATTGATTTTTGGTCTAGAATTCATCATCCTCCAAGATATCTTGGATGAAGATGGCAACAAAAGAATTTGGGTTCACCAAGGCGGCGGTAAAGCAAAGAAAAACATGACGCGCTGCATTGCTTTTTCTTTGATAGATCAAAGATATGTAAGACGTAAGAAGCTAGGAACACACACATCATGAATAAACAAATTGACTAACACAACCGACCGACCAACACCGACAACAAAGACACTGAAGCGAAGAAGACAAACTCAAAAGTTAAAAAATATCAGAAAAATTAAACGAAAATAACACAGAAAGTCAATTAAAATTATAACAAAACATTTCATCACTTGAAATACATAAACATACATATATTATAATTACTGACAGATATCACATCGAGAATGTGAAATAACGGGTGATTTTTTAGCTGGTTTGGTTTTGGCAACACTGGTTTTGACAGCTGACGTGTGTTTAGTACCTTGTGTCACTGTCAAACAGCTTCAGTTTGGTTTGCAATTTAACCATGGATCGTCTTACAAATGAACAACGCTTGCAAATTATTGAATTTTACTATCAAAATTCGTGCTGGCCGAGGATCCGCTTTTTTATCGAAAAATTGTGTTCAGCGATGAGGCTCATTTTTGGTTGAATGGGTACGTAAATAAGCATAATTGCCGCATTTGGAGTGAAGATCAGCCAGAAGCATTGCAACAGCTACCAATGCATCCCGAAAAAGCCACTGTTTGGTGCGGTTTATGGGCCGGCGGCATTATTGGGCCATATTTCTTCAAAGATGATGCGAATCGCAGCGTTACTGTCAATGGTGAACGCTACCGAGCGATGGTAACAAACTTTTTTTTGCCCGAAATGGAAGTTCTTGACTTGCATGATATGTGGTTTCAACAAGACGGTGCCACATGCCACACAGCACGCGAAACAATGGCGCAATTACGAGGCGAGTTTGGTGAACAGTTAATTTCACGTTTCGGGCCGGTCAATTGGCCGCCTAGATCGTGCGATTTGACACCATTAGATTATTTTTTGTGGGGGTATGTCAAGGCTAATGTCTATATGGACAAGCCCGCTTCGATTGACGCACTGGAAGCCAACATCCATGCATTCATTCGTGAGATACCGCCGATATGTGTGAAAGAGTATGCCAAAATTGGACTCAGCGGATGGCTACCTGAGACGCAGCCGCGGTCAACATTTGCATGAAATTATCTTTAAACATTAAATTGCAAGGTTCAAACTATCGATTCAAATAAATATTTCATTCATTTTTTCGAATTTTTTGTGTTTTTTTTTTTTTTAAGTTCTAAACCTCTTAAAAAATCACCCGTTATATTTACACTTTTGATACCAATACGCTCTCGATGCGATGTCGCTCCGTTAAAATATTCTTTCAAAACAAATCGAAACCGGAGCAAGAGTGTACCAGTAGCGGTAATAATTGTGTGAGTATACTCATTGTTTCTCGTTTAAGAATATTTTACTGTAGTGAGAACGAACTGAGACTGTATCAGTATTAGAACTATAGTGTGAATCAAGCTTAAAGGATTGTTCTCTTCAAATTATGCAATTATTGCTTAGAATATAATGTATCTCTTAAAAATCAAACACAATCAGCTTCAAAACTTCAATGTTTATTTTAAATAGTCAATGTTTATTATATTAGTTATTAGACCCCCAAAAAAAGTCCCGTATGCACTGAGGCGGCCGGCGCGAGTACGATAGCTTGGCACCAAAAATTCATTACGGTTTTTTGTAGAGGGGTCAAAAACAAGCAGTTTTTGCTATAGGAGGGGGTCTATCTCGCCGCGTATAGGAGGTAGAGGGCAATTTAAAAAAACGACTTTAAATGGGAAACAAAAAGTAATTAAAAAACAACGGCAATACTTACAATAAAGAGCTATACTTTTTTTGAAAGCCAACAATCTGATCTTTAAGCCTTAATTTAAATGAAATTATTTGTGTCAACAGTTTTCGAAAAATTTGCATGCAAACTCAAAATTTTGATTTAAAAAAATGAAAGAAAAAAGTTTAGACCAATTTTTTTCAAAATTGTGAAATGAATTGCTAACTTGGCTTTTTGTTATCAATGCAAAGATCAATTTTGAATAAAACACAAAAAACTTACCGGTACTATTTGTTCTAACTTTTGAGAAAATTGTTTGTATGAAGTATGCATACCTACACTTAGATCATAAACAAAACCGTACCGCTATTTATTTTGTATGCGAATGTGGTACAGATTATTGTTTACGAAGGTTTCAGTGTTCAACCTTTGAAACTGTATCTAAAGTGTTTTTTTTTTTTTGTGTGAATAAAAAATGACGGCTAAGCATCCACTGCTTCATCCTACGCTAAATAACTTTTCAGTATTTTATTCGTTCGGGGATTTGGTGTCAACAAACGAAAAAAGCATTTCTTTTTTAGAAGAAATTGGTCTAATTCCCACTAAAACGTCAACAACACTGTGTTGCAACTTACCGATGAAGGTGGCGGTAAATAAATATATGAAGTTCGGTTGGATGTGGCGATGCTCAAAAATCACCTCATCAATCCTCAAAGTGAGATACCAAAATACAATAATCTCAAAAAGAGTAGAGTTGCAGAATTGCCGCTATCTTGAATTAAAGAGTGAACTCACTTTTCACTAATAATATCCGTTTTTTTGTATTTATCGAAAATATAAAAATGCATTTCTGACAAAAAGAGTAAATTCTTTAAAGGAGCAAAGGACAAAACGGTCTACAAGACCAATAACAATGAGACTAACGTATGCCATCGAAAGTAGAAAAACTTTGTTCTACCAGTGAATTCGTAAAGAGGACAGCCTTACCTTTCATTGATACTAATTTTTCTCAAGATCCGCTATGAAATTTTGTTTCCGAAAAAAAAAAACATTTTTTGAGCTGGTCGGACAAGCATTTATGTATTGCCAGATTTTTCCTGTCCAGTCATTTTTGTTTTTAATCTAGAAGCAATTCCCTTCATATGGGTTTTTAACCATTCACAGCCCTCAAAGTTCAACTTGTCATCAAAAATCGCTACCGGAAGTGGCCATATTCTGGCCAAAGTTCCCTACAAAGGTTTGTCGGACCAACTGTTTTGTGGTTGTTTTCAAAAAAAACTATCAATTGGGAACTATAATGTTGAGAGCCACGATGAGCTAGGTAGTCTGACGATCACCCTCTGAAATATTAGTATGTAATGGAGGCTAATTTCTAATCGCTGTGTGTCTAAAATACAGTGTAACAAAGTTGCCAACATCCAGCAAATAATTCCTTAAGCAAGGGATATGTATTAAGATTTGTACATTGCTGCACCATACGTATATCGAAAAGTCGTACCTCGTGGCATGATGGTTAGTGCGTAGGATTGTCATGTCGAAGGTGTGGGCTCGATTCCCAGCCGTGCCACCTAAAAACAGAAATGTTTTATCCGAGGTACTGCCTCTTGCGAGGAACTGAAAAATCCTCCAAGAGTTTGTCATGAATAAGTGCTGCTCACTTAGCCGTTCGGACTCGGCAATAGGTCCCCTCCATTCCTGCCAACAACACGCACAGCAGGAATGGTTGAGATTTGTAAGTCACTAGGTCCTGGTTCTCCACGAGCTGTTGCGCCACCCAATTTTATTTATTTACGTATATCAAAAAATGCCGTACCAAAATGACTTCTCGAAAACAATATAAGCTCTTACACTTATAGTACTGATTCCGCTGTTGAGAGCATAAGGAAATAGTAAAATTATGAAATCTAGCTTGTTCTTGTCATTTGCAAGGAGTTTCTTTTGATTAAATTAGTAGAACGTTGTTCAAACGAACGCCATTTTTCGGTGCATGGTTACGTTGTTATTATCATTCGTTGAAACTTCATTTACTTTTTGATGATGGAAATTCAGCATTGGCATGATTTTTGAAAACTGTTTTTTTAAGCTAGTTTTGAGATAGTTTTTATTCTCAAATGATGACAAAAATAGTTATATTGATAATGACACCATTCGCAATCAAAGTAACTATATGAGTACTATAGTTTAAATCGTAGTTAAGTTTATGAAGCTCGTAGAATAAGTACAGTTTCGAATGATACCTCAAATTAATTATTACTTAATCTGCTAATTGTCAATAAACCCAAATTAAAATATGCTCGCACTCAACTCTTTTAAGCTGTTGCTTAAAAAACAATTAAATGGCATTTCTTGGCACTCAACGGTACGTGCTAATTCGAGGTTTTTGCTCAAAAAATGTAATAAGTATCTAATCTCCATCATTTCTATACATTTAAGATTTTTACACCCCCCCCCCCCCCCCCCCTTTAATTTAAAATATAAAAATCAAGAACTTCAAATATATTGATTTCTCTTCTATGTTCATCAAAAACTAACGAATAAAACAAAAACTTCCTCAAACATGGGTAAAATATTTGTTCTTGCCTTTTCAAAAATAAAAAAATTATCAACAACAAGTTTCACCTTGATTACTGTCTTGATTTATTGCAAATAATTTTTCAAATGTCTACTTTGCCGTTTTCTTAAGTTATTTTTGTATTATATCTATGTATGTATATGTATATTAGGGTGGTCGTTAAAAGGAGGTCATCCCGGATGGGCCCAAATCGTCTCTAAATGAAGAAAAAAAATTCCATAATTTTTTTCAGATTTTTATTTTCATCCCCTATAGTCGCTGTAGGGGGTAAATTTAATTTCCCCTTTTTTTTGCATACTAGAAAATTCGCGTAAGATCTTCCAAAAAAATTCAGAGCATGTAGGTGGGAACTAGACAAGACAAAAATCCTACTGGAGGGGGATAATATCTCCCCCCGCATGGACGGTTTTTTTTTTATATAGGTTTGAAAACAGATTTTGCTGAAATTGTTTATTCAAAGAACTTTATTTAATAATCAACTATTAAAATGGACTTCTTTTTTTAGCTTTCCAAAAAGCTACAAAACATTATTGCAAGTGTTGCCGTTGTTTTTTGATTAATTTTTGTCTATTTTATGTAATTATTTTATTAAATTGCCCCTCCCTTCTAAGCGGTGGGAGATATTACCCCCCTCCGGTAGGATTTTTTTCTTGTCTACTTCTCACCTACATGTCCTGAATTTTTCGGCAAATTTTATGCGAATTTCCAAAAAAAGGGGACATTTAATTTACTACGACTATAGGGGATGAAAATAAAAATCTGAAAAAATTAGGGAATTTTTTTTTCTTCATTTAGAGCTGATTTAGGCCCATCCAAATAATAAAACTCAAAAAAAACCCATTTTAACGACCACCCTAATGTATATGTATATACCTACGACTTTTCTTATATTTTTAAAATCTATCGATTTCACAGAAGAAACTTTAGTTTCCCTCATTTAAAAATTAGCAAAAACCGAGTTCCATCTTTAAATTAATATAGGTATGTAGAAGGAAATTTTGCAAAACGCTGATGGTAGAAAACTTGGATTTAAGCTTCCTTTCAAGAACTCTAACGACAGCAACAAAAATGTCTTCCCCAACTTCACATTGAATTCCCATAGGGGCTATGAATGATGACAAACTATACTGGACTAGTACCAGACTTTTCTTATAATAAACCAGAAAGGTGAAGCTATTGTATACTTTAAAATAGCTAACAACCCTGATTTATTATAAATTCTTTTCTGGTTTCATGCTTCTAACTTTCGATATAGGATAGGAACTTTAAGTAGATTTTGGATTCGTAAGAACACCTTATGCCACTGTAGCCATTTTTCAAATTTTTAACTTAAGGTTTTTTGTTCATTCATTAGTAGATAAAATTAAAATTGTGTTGTAGCCATCAAGGAAAAGCTTTTTTACCTCGGTACGAGTTTTATGATTTTGATAAAAAAAAAAATCAATGAGCGCAATACTGTTGGCATGGTCCCCTGTCACAGATACGTACGTTTTTATTTTCAACTTTCTCATAAAAAATAAATAAAATCAAAATATGCAGAAGCTTCTTTACAATATTAATAATTTTACATATTTTCAACATTTTGAAAACTAATATTTAAGATTAAGAAACAAAATCAAACTTATTTGAGAACATTCAATACTTCAAAAACGGATAGTGATATCTTTTAAAATATGTATCATAAATATTTGTTTATCAATAATTCATTTATGTACTACATTTATAGTTCTGTTTCCTAAACTGAAATACCAAATTTTTTGTTGAATGTTAAAGAAATTTTGTACATACAGTTAAAACGCAGCTAAGAACCTATCGGATAAGTGCCGAGAGCCACAATTTTGGAAAAAAAAATATATATATATAAAACTATCGTACAAGTACCTTTTGCTTAACTGCCTCTTATTTATGACCCTGAAACTTTGCAGAGGATTGGAGTATCATATTTTGGACTGTCACCAGTGGCGTAAAAATGGTTGATTTAAAATAAAATGCACGACTGGGTCGCACGTACTTGCTCTTATGTTCAAGACACTGCGGGCTTAAGAAAATTGTATATACAAACATGGAAATTATGAGAGAAAAATGAAATACATGCATTTAAATTAGCTAAAACAACTCTTTTGACAGAATGAGGTGAAAAAAAAGTATGCCATCTTAATTCATGATGGAATATGATTGTATAGAAAAAAAAATTTTAGAATCGTTGAAGCGGTTTTTTTTTTATTAATTTTTTATATATTTAATTCTTTAAACATTTTTTAGAACAAATTTTGGTATGCAGATTTAAACTATATATTTATGTGTATATAAAAACAAAATTTGAAAAAAAATTGTCAACCCGTTTTTGAGATATCGAATTTTCAAAAAAAAAGTTTGAAACTTTTTTTTAAAAATCCAAAAACTTTTTTTTTGAAAATATTGATATGCAATATTATTTAATTTTATTTGAAATTTGTATATAAAAAAATTCATTTAAATTCGTTAAGCTGCTTACGAGAAAACTCAAAATAAAAAAATACGTTCTATGACAGGTACTACTAATAGTTGCAATGTGTAAAATTTTATAATTTTTGATGGTAGATCGTACTTATTTTAGTATATGAAAAAAGTTTAATCAAAATTGTAGGAGTCATTTTCAAGCAAAAAAATATTTTCCTTTGCGGTTTTTTCACTTTTGTATGGAAGGTACCGTTGTTTTTTCATAAATGTAAAATTTTTTTCTAAAAATATTTTAGAGAATACTAAAAAAAGTCTTAAATATCGAATTTCAAAAAAATCTATGGTGCTGTTTTCGAAATATTTGATTTTCCAAAAAAAAAAATTGAAATATTTTTTTAAAAATCCAAAAAATATTTTTTCAAAAATGTTGGTACACAAAAATATTAACATTTTTTGGAAGCTTCTGTATAAAAGAAATAATTGAAATCGGTTATACCATTTTGAAGAAAATCAAAAATTTAAAAAATGGTTCCTTGGGAGGAACCATTAATAACCATTTTTGAAAAACGGTTTTCCACCCAAAGAAAGCCTTTACTAAAATCAATGTATTGAATTTTTTTTTAAGAAAAGTTGTCGATTATGTAAATTTGCCAAAAAAAAAATGTATGACAGGTACCGTTATTTTTGGTTCTAAAAAAAAAAATGAAAAAATATGTCGGCAGAATCACCAAAAAACCACTAAGTACCAAGTTTGAAGAAAATCGATCGAGCCGTTTAGGCTGTAGACGAACAGACAGACAGACAGAATTGTGCCACCCACTTTTTTGGTGTTCTCTATCATCGTTATATCATGTTTGATTGTTATCTCAATTTTTTTTTTTGCACGAATCCAAAACTTGCCTTATAGTACCTATAATCGCAGGTAAAAATTTATAAACGTATAACGAAATAACCTTTTTTTGATAACATTTTCTTAAATTCATATTTTATGCTTCGTTCGTTCTCGCCCAGGGGGGGCAATTGCACCCATTGCCCCCCCCCCCCTTTGTATCTGCGCCTGCGCCTGCGCCCATAAGGACCGCGGCTTATCTAAAATGGATCCCAATCCCAATAGTAATGATGCAGATTTGTTGGAAATGATCTAAGAATTCTAAATATCCAAACCTCAAAATCGTATCTGGTCCCATTATTTCTTTTCAGCACCGGCCATACGAATCGTATTGTCCCCTGAGGAATTATTTGCTAGTTATTGGCAATCTTGTGTTACTGTATTGCTTGCATTTTTTGTTCCACATACAATCTAATTATACGAAAATATAGGAAATTAAGTGCTCTTTAAAAAAGTATTATATAATTTTTTGTGTCAGATGAACAGGAGGCGAGATAAACGCTTAAAACCATTTTTTTTTCTAAAAAAAAATTCGACAGTTTTTCGACAATAACTTTTCATTTGAAAGTGATGACAAAAATGTTTGAAGCGTAAGTTTTTTTAAAATCGTTCAGCCTACAAAATCAAATAAAAAATTTTACTCTACGTCCAATAGGAGCCGAGAAAATCGTATTAACGATTTTCAAAGCCTTTTTTCAAAATGGCGGACAACGCAACATCCCTCACCAGCTAGACTTACTCATGCGAATCTAAGATAATAGATTATTTTAAAACCAAAAATCTCCATCCCAAAGAGCTTATGAATTGAATACTTTTCAATTCACAAATCCCAAAGAGCTTATGAATTGAATATTTTTCAATTCACAAATCCCAAAGAGCTTATCAATTGAATATTTTTCAATTCGCAAATCCCAAAGAGCTTATGAATTGAATATTCTTCAATTCACAAATCCAAAAGAGCTTATGATTTGAATATTTTTCAATTCACAAATCAGAAACAGCTTCTGAATTAAAAATTTCTTAATTCACAAGTCGATTACTGATTTGTGAATTAAAAGAGGGCGTATTTACCCTAGGTTCATATGGGATATGGCCTGGGGCGGCACCCAGCGTGGGCAATACTGAGCTTTGAGTGCAAAATGTAAAAAAAGAAGTGTCTAAGTCTAACTGTTCACAAGCCTAATCCTGCGTATGTACCTATCTAAAGACTGCTGTGACAAATTGCTGCCAAGAGCATTCATTTTCCGAACTCAAATACAGACCAAATTATACAAACTGCCAACCGAAGAACGTTTTAACTACTTTTTTCATCTTCCCTATCATCGCAATGTTAGGTTTGATCAAAATCTCAAGTTTGATTTATATAACGAATGCATAACTTTCATAGAATAAGTACAGATTTGATCCCACGAACTTTTTCCTGTGATCCAGATCTTGGAAAAAAAAATTAGGAATCTCATTGATTTCTAGTCCACGTATGACAGCAGGCAACAACACGCACATAGGCATGGTTGAGAGTTGTAAGCCACTAGGCTCTAGTTCTCGACGAGCTGTCATGCAACCATCATTTATATGACAGTGACTGCATCTAAAAACTAGCTATAGATATCAATGTCACCCTCTTACATCCGTTATAATGAAAACACTCATTGGGTCGTATGCTAAAAGATGAGCAAGATCTCTCAGTCCGAGTTAACGAGCTTGAACTCACATATGAGATCGATCGAGCAGAGCCGAACTCGGACTCGATTTTATATGCAAAAAAATGAGTTCGCTCTGAACAGCTCTAACTCGATGAATATGAGATCGATCTCAAAGCTCTTCGTCTTAAATAGTTGTGACTGTTATTTCTGTGCAGTGCGTAGAAGAAGAAAAAACATACATTTCTCTGAACGCGGAAACGAAAAATTGGTGTTTAAAATTCAGTTGGATTATGTTCGTAAGCTTTTGCGAGTACTAGGGGTTAAGCAATGAAATGAGATGCTACATGTATGTTTATAAAAACCGATTTGGTGTATACACAAACGGAAAAAAATATTGAAAAAGTGGTCAGTATTAAATTGCAATAATCAAAAAAAATGAAGAAAACAAAATTTAAATACAAATTTTTAAGTGTATTTTGACATGAAACAGAAAACAACCTACTGCTTAATTTTTCTAGTTTTTACTTTTGTTTGCAAATAATTTTTTTGTGCAATTTAAATTTTTGAGTCAATTGAATGTATAAGTCATGTAACATGTTTTTTCATCTTCACTTAACTTTATTTTGTGTTGGTGTACAATTTTCTTTTGCCTGAGATATCTGGCTTAAACTGAAGGAGATACCTTAGTCTTTGGTCACTAATATTTAAGCAAATAGTGAAAAAATACAGAATTGAAGGGCGGTTCTAAAAACTGGAATATGGATTTTCTTTCGCCACCGTTTAGAAAATCGCAAGAAAAACAACTTTTGTGATTGTCTCTTGGTTATTTGTTTACCTCTTTGCAAATACTTATGTATCGAATTATTACCTGATGGTGTTGCAGATTTTCATATTCCTTTAAGTTTTGATGTTAATTTATTGAACGGGTTTTCAATTTATTTCTACTCTTATTTTCTAACGGTAAAATGTGAAAACATAATCCTATACAATTTCAAAAGGTTTTTTTTAGAATAGCTACGTAGGAGGCACTCATTCGAGTTTGAGTTTTGTATGTTGTCTCTATTTTTGCTGAAATATTAGTGATCAAATATAAAAAAAAACCAAGGAATAGAAAATTTGAGCAGTAACGGTAACTACATACTTTAAAAAAATATTTGCCAGCAATCCTCTGTACAGGAAACATGAAACCACAAAATGATTTTTCTTTCATCGCAATACGGCCACCTACCTACAACCAAAATACAGCTCTTCAAAAATCACTAAACAAAATTGAAAAATATCTTGTTCCTTTTTTTTGACAAGAGTAGGTAGATGCATAACATTGAACTTTTTTGACAAGAGTAGGTAGATGCATAACATTCCAATTTCCAATCTCCAATTTTTATAAACTTAATTTGTAACAAAATTAAGCTGAAATTCTGGTATCTTGACGGTTGTATATGAGCTGAGTAAGAGAAACCCCATGCTCAATAATTTGTGAGATCGATCTCACGGAATCAACTGTTTTCTCACCTTTTTGCATAGCATACCGAGTTCTATCTCATAAGAGCTTTCAAAATGAGATCGAACTCATCACTGTGAGATTGAACTCACCACGTGAGATCTAACTCGGTCAGTAACTTTTTTTTTTGCATACGAAGCTAAGAAAGTTCTCAAAAGAGTGAGAAAACAGCTTGAACTCATCTTTTTGCATATGACCCATTGGGTCGTATGCTAAAAGATGAGCAAGATCTCTGAGTACGAGTTAACGAGCTTGAACTCACATGTGAGATCGATCGAGCAGAGCCGAACTCGGACTCGATTTTATATGCAAAAAAATGAGTTCGCTCTGGACAGCTCTAACTCAATGAATATGAGATCGATCTCAAAGCTCTTCGTCTTAAATAGTTGTGACTGTTATTTCTGTGCAGTGCGTAGAAGAAAAAACATACATTTCTCTGAACGCGGAAACGAAAAATTGGTGTTTAAAATTCAGTTGGATTATGTTCGTAAGCTTTTGCGAGTACTAGGGGTTTAAGCAATGAAATGAGATGCTACATGCAGTAGCGGATCCAGGATTTGGCTGTGGGGGGGGGGGGGGGGGGGGGCTTGGAGTTCCCTTAGACACATCTTTTGAAAAATTCTTAATCATATACGAAATGCCCTACCAGCCCAAATTTTCTTTTCTCAGAAAGTAGGCTAGTCGGCAGCTGAATCAAAAAAGATTTTGTGTAATGCAAAAATGTATGTAGGTACTTAATAGGAAAATTCTGCTAAATTTTACGATTGGAAATGGAGTATCTGGTAATTAGTAAGCTTTAGCTGCTATTTTGAAAAGACGCTTTAACCAGTTTCTCCACAAAGACACATCGTATTAAAAAGGTGTTAGAATATGCTGATAGGAACTTTAGATAAGTAGGTCTTTAATTTGAATATTTTTTTGTAGGATTTATAAAACCTCATCCTAAGGTAGACGGCTGTCTAAAGTTAAACCAAGTACTTTAGGATGAGGTTTTATAAATCTTACAAAAAATATTCAAACTAAAGAAAGGTACCTGCTTATTTAATTTATATGCAAGCTGTGTTTTTTTCGAAGCTCCAAGAGAATT
Organism: Dasysyrphus tricinctus; assembly: GCA_963921185.1. Taxonomy (NCBI): domain Eukaryota; kingdom Metazoa; phylum Arthropoda; class Insecta; order Diptera; family Syrphidae; genus Dasysyrphus; species Dasysyrphus tricinctus. The sequence continues at coordinate 130,561,519 of OY992532.1, forward strand.
GGATGAAAAAAGACGATTATATAAAAAATACAATATACCTTTGTATGTACGAAGGCGTATATGTACCTATTTCAAACCTTAAAAGTATAAGATAAAATGTTGAGGCTTGGGGCTAAGCCTTTACGAAGCGTTTTTTTAAGCGTGCAAGGGAATCAGATGAAAACTTTAACACTGTTAGGGCTAACAAATTTGCATAATGGCTGTTTTTTTCCAGGCTTTAAAGAAATTCGACGAAAGTAAGAGGCAAAAGCTAAATAATTTGCATGGAAGCTGTTGTTTTCCGAAGTCTAGGGATAAAATGGAGATTGGGGCTTAACAATTTGTGTGTAAGCTTTGTTTTTTCTAAGCCCCTAAGGAATCGGACTAAACAAATAACAAGTTTGGGGTTAGTAAGTATGCATTCCTAAATGCTGTGTTTTTTTCCAAGCCCTTATGTTTAAACTAGAGAGGTTGACTTTCATGCTATTACTTTTATACCTAGATTACCTTGGGTACCGATATTTCTTAAAAATTTAATTAAGTTTGACAAAAGGAATGAATGTTAGCTTTTTCTTAAACTCCTCTTGATATTTTTCGGACTTAGCTAAACCCAGATAACTTTTGGGGCTTAAGTTTAAAAACTCAATTTCCGGGGTAAAAAATAACCCTTATTACAGAATTCGACGAATGAGTCAGGCCCAATTTTGACATTTGAATCATAACAAAAATGTCAAAATTCAGTCTGATTTGCTCCGCAGTTCATTCACCCAACAACTCAATCAATTTTCCTAGGGCTTGGTTTTGTTGTCTAGTTTTGTTTGTCTAACTCTCTTCTGAATCAGCTGTGGGGGGGGGGGGGCTTCAGCCCCTATAGCCCCCCCTCTGGATCCGCCACTGGCTACATGTATGTTTATAAAAACCGATTTGGTGTATACACAAACGGAAAAAAAATATTGAAAAAGTGGTCAGTATGAAATTTCTATAATCAAAAAAATGAAGAAAGCAAAATTTAAATACAAATTTTTAAGTGTATTTTGACATGAAACAGAAAACAACCTACTGCTTAATTTTTCTAGTTTTTACTTTTGTTTGCAAATATTTTTTTTGTGCAAGGCAAATATTTTTATTTTCTTAAAGGTTTGAATTTCTTTTGAATTTAAATTTTTGAGTCAATTGAATGTATAAGTCATGTAACATGTTTTTTCAGCTTCACATAACTTTATTTTGTGTTGGTGTACAATTTTCTTTTGCCTGAGATATCTGTCTTAAACTGAAGGAGACACCTTAGTCTTTGGTCACTAATATTTAAGCAAATAGGACAAAATACAGAATTGAAGGGCGGTTCTAAAAACTGGAATATTCTAAAGGAATATTAGAGGATTTTATGGATTTTCTTTCGCCGTTTAGAAAATCGCAAAAAAAACAACTTTTGTGATTGTCTCTTGGTTATTTGTTTACCTCTTTGCAAATATGTATCGAATTATTACCTGATGGTGTTGCAGATTTTCATATTAATATACATTAAATATTCCTTTAAGTTTTGATGTTAATTTATTGAACGGGTTTTCAATTTATTTCTACTCTTATTTTCTAACGGTAAAATGTGAAAACATAATCCTATACAATTTCAAAAGGTTTTTTTTAGAATAGCTACGTAGGAGGCACTCATTCGAGTTTGAGTTTTGTATGTTGTCATTATTTGCTGAAATATTAATGATCAAATCTTAAAAAAATTCAAGAAATAGAAAATTTTTGTCTCGTATCATTTCATACGGTTATTAATGACAGTACCTACATACTTAAAAAAAAAATATTTGCCAACAATCCTCTGTACAGAAATCATGAAATCACAAAATGATTTTTCTTTCATCGTAATACGGCCATCTACCACAAAAATACAGCTCTTCAAAAATCACTAAACAAAATGGAAAAATATCTTGTTCCCTTTTTTTGACAAAAGTAGGTAGATGCAAAACAATCCAATTTCCAATCTCCAATTTTTATAAACTTAATTTGTAACAAAATTAAGCTGAAATTCTGGTATCTTGACGGTTGTATATGAGCTGAGTAAGAGAAAACCCATGCTCAATAATTTGTGAAATCGATCTCATGGAATCAACTGTTTTCTCACCTTTTTGCATAGCAAACCGAGTTCTATCTCATAAGAGCTTTCAAAATGAGATCGATTTCATCAAAGTGAGATTGAACTCACCACATGAGGTCTAACTTGGCCAGCAATTTTTTTTTGCATACGAAGCTAAGAAAGTTCTCAAAAAAGTGAGAAAACAGCTTGAACTTATCTTTTTGCATATGACCCCCTGACTCACTGACAGATCATCAATATTATGGAGCACTTCCCGACATCGTAGAAACTTGAAATTTCGCAAATCGGTAGGCCTTGTAGTGCATACAGAGGAAAAATCGAAAATCTGCAATTTTCTATTCAGGGGGCGTGGCATCCACCCTCATTCTTAAAAATTCTTATAAATTATATGGAGCACTTCCGATTGTTGTAGAACGATGCAAATTGGTAGGTCGGTAAGGCTTGAAGTACTTAAAAAAAAAAAAATTGAAACATTGGCGTGGCATCCACCCACATTCTTAAAATTCTTATAAATTATATGGAGCATTTCCGATTGTTGTAGAACACTTAGCAAGAAAAAAATTTAAAAATTGAAATTTTCCATTCAGGAGGCATGGCATCCACCCACTTTCTCAGAATTGCTACCTATTATTTATATAGAACACTTTCGGTTGTCGTAGAATTATTAAAGTTTGTAGAGCGGTAGGGCTTGATTTTCACCTGGCAAAATAAAATCTTTACAAAAAGGAGTGAAATCACAATAAAAACATAAATGTTAAAAAAAGAGTCAAGTTCTTATATGTGCAAGAAACTTGTGCGTTAAAAGTCAAACAAAAAAAAGTAATGAGATCTAAAATATATGCCAAGTTTTAGGTTCAGGAAGTTTAATATCAAATATCTGAATTAGAGTAATATCGAAACAACTCTTAATTAAGACAGAAACTTATGGTATTTAATGATTACTGATTAAAATTTGGTGGATTTACTTGGCAAGTTTTCTCCTCTTAATTACTTACTTAATCACGAATTTAAAATGTATGAAAACTTGACCAGTGAACCCACCAAAATTTACAAATACAACATGTACATGAAGCTAGCTCAAGTTAAATCCCCAAACAGCGTAAACTTTAGAAGAATTTATAAAAATCTGTAAATACCTCCAAAAAATTGTAGATGCTTTGCTTTTTGTTGTATTGAGCATTCTCATTTCTCATAAAACAAAATTCACAAACGGTTGGGAATTTCAAGAAAATTCCTCCTGAACAAACGACTGCGTTCTTTAAAATTAAATAAATAATAAGAAACAAAAACAAAACTATGTTATGCTCAGAACATCATCCTATACACGGAACCTTCAACGTACATACTATGTAAGTCCAACGAAAATATTTTATAAATATTTCCCTCAAATTGCAAATAGTTTCTTAAATTGTATTAACTAAGGAGACTAAAACACAGTAACTTCATTAAAATTCTCCCCCACACAATTTAACACCAGGGTGTGGATAGAGCTTAGTTATACGATACTGTTTTATATAGATAGACTCTGTTCGCTTGAACGACATCCTTTTCAAATTTATGATGAGAAAAACCTCTTGCCACGTAATGTGAATCATCAAAAAACTACCCAAACTTTTATCACGTTTCCTGTTAGTTGCATGGTAAGCCAACCTTTTCCATCAGAAGCTGCTACTTTCAACTTTCGAGCTTCATGTGTACCTACCCACAAGGACTTAAATGACCTGAAAACCATATTTTATGTTAAAACTATGCATGCATTTCGTATAAGCTATCACTTTTTCAAAGAGACTAATTTATTAAAAATTTCTCATTGCCAGTGTGTTTTCACAAAAATAAAACAGCTGCTAAAATAGCATTAGAATTTTAAAATAAACCAACGCAACGTCTATTTCAATAATAATTCTTTATGACTTTGAAAAATAATCTCTCTTAACATATTTTTTGCAACTATTTTTATCCTACAAACGGTAGTATGACCTAATATGGATCCTAATTAAGTTTTGCTGTGGCATCAGTGACTTTGAAAACATATATAATAATTATTTATAAACAACAAATTTATTTTCCTATTTCCTTGAATGTCGTTAAAAACAACAGAGGACACAATTTTTCCTACAAAAGCGAATACAGGACGTACAACACTCTCTGACTTTTGCCAAAGAAATTTAATTTTATCGACCAAATTGAGCGTTAAAATTGACTTTCGAGCCAGTGGACTGGAAACTTTATATGATATCCAGGCCTTAAGTGTGTGTACCCGCCACCCATTCATATATATGATAGGAGTCATATGAAAGTAAGTACATATACATATACAACCTACCCTACAAAGTCTTATACCTTCTTGAATTAAATATGTTAACCATCCCATAGAAAAAATTTCTACTCTGTTCCTTTGCCCAATTTTTAAAAGCATTTTCAGGTTTTCTTTTTGACATTTGAGTTTGCTAAGATAGCTACAGGTAGTACTTATATATTTACTTATAAAATTTAAGGTTGGATTAAGAAAAAAAGAAATCGATTTTCAATGTTTAACCTTCTCAATTACCCATAAGTAGTATCTATACATATTACTTATATTTATCATGTTTTAACATCATATAAAGAGAAAGAAGTCCATTACTTCAAAATCATCGGTATATCGTCCTTATTAACTTTTGGTAATGTGTGCAGTGGCGTAGTTAGCTTAGTTGGGCAGTGCATTGAAGCGACAAGCTTATGTGACTAAGTTCTTTTGTTAAATATATTTTTCGAGAAATAATATTTAAAATCGTTATTGCATATGTGACTATATGTATGAATCAAAGGGCACGGTAGTGCCCAGCCAATTTCGCGGCATTACACCCTTTTTATAGGAACAAACAAACAGGCGACTTTCGATCCCCTTCTACCCAGTAGCGTAGATAGACTGACGAGGGAGAACAGGGATGTTATGGAATTAATGAAAAAAAATCATTGGAGTAATCCATACATTTTTGTGGCCTTCATTCAACAGTTTTTAAGCAGTAAACATTTCTGAAACATTTTGTTCTGTTTTTTCTTTGAAAAAATAAAAGTTCGATGAGAAATGTTGGCTTCAAACTGTTTATTTTCGTAAAAACTCCACCACTTCGCAAGAGTTTGGTGTTAGATATGAAATAAAACACGTCTCCAAGAAATGCTTACTATTATTATAATAGTCGCTGTGTTTTCGTCAGCGTTTCGATGTCACGGAAAAATTTCGTTTTTCATCAGCAGTGAACTAGGCTCTAAGGTATAACTAGTTTATTAGACTACTTCACTACTGATGCGAAACGATATTTTTCCGTGACATGGAAACGCTTGCGAAAACACAGCGGAAAAGTATGAAAAGTCGGGTTGGGTACGAAATCCCGAATGCCAAAATCCCGAAATGGAAAAAAATTCCTAATGCCAAAATCCCGATTGAATAAAATGCCGAATGGATAAAATGCCGAATGTACTAAGTCCACAAAATGTAAAGTTCATTTGGAGGGCTCAGAGCTGTACCGAACCGAGTCAGATTTAGTTTCTTTTTTTTTTTGCAGATTTTTGTGGATATTTTTAACTCAAGTTTTTCATTTTTAAATAAGATATAATACTAAATTAATTTATCGAATAAACCTTAGACTTTTCCTTTTTACGAGTAAAATATTCATTAATTAATGGCAGTTTATTTAATAAACCTCTTATTATCTTTGAATTTGAATGGTGGGAATGGTTAAAGGGGTTGTTTCAAAAATTAGAAACACTGGCGCAAAATTATAGACAGCCTATTTTAAGGGACTTAGCGTAATACTAGTTAACAATTGTTTAACTTTAATGCAGTTCTCTAACTTTTCCTGAATTATAGACACATGCTAGTTAGTGTCGAGTTAAGACCATTTTCTAAGCAAATTAAAGTTGAACTCGCCTTAATTCATGACAGTTCATGTGACAGACGTCATTTGAGCTAGTGTGATACTAAAAAATTAAAATCTGTCTTTGGTGATTTTAACTTTAATGCAAGTGCTTAAACGTAAAGTTGGTTTGACATCGTCTATAATTTAAGAAAACGCCATTTTCACCTAGTGTAACACTAAAATTTTTTTAGTATCGTGTTAACTTCACTATAATTTTAAGCCATTGCTCCTAGAAGTACCAGGAGTCATTAGGTTTGTTCGATGTCAGCACTGGGCCGCACTGGGTCGCCCTGAACTCACTCTCATGTGATTTATGTGACACTTTTTCACCCCAGTTTATTTGCATTGTGTGCGATGTGTGTTCGGGGCGAGCACTGAACTCGCCCTTACGCACCCCAGGTTTTTTCTCAGGGAAAGAAATCAGAGCTTCGAAATTGAAATCAGCTGTTTGTAAAAGTTGAATGTCAAAGGAAAAGCTTAACTTCGCGAATTTTTTATGATGATATAAATGTTAAATGCGAAATGTTTTGTATACTATTTTGTTACTTTTTATTAATTTATATATTAATAAAAGGAATGCTAAGTAAAATATATGGATACATAGTGCTTGCATAAAGATTTTGAAGCTGCACAAAATAGTACCTTAACATTTGTATCATACAAAAGTAACACTGAAGTGTTCGATGTTAAATCAAAACCCGAGCAGCCCCAGTGCACCCTGGGGCAGGGAAAATCGAACAAACCTATTGTATTTTCCATCGTTATGCACTTGTTATGTTATATATATTTAAAAAAAAGTTCTCGGTGAAACTGTGAAAATATTAAATTTGTTAAGAGTCGTCCTCTCCAATCGAGATTGTTTAAATTAGTGCGTGTAAAGGTATGGGCAGTTAGTACGAATTGCTTCTTCTTCATACTGAAACCCGATGGCTTTCCAGAGGGAAAGCTTTATCCAGGTTATTTCAACTTCGTGATGAGTTGAATGTGTTCAAACTGGAAAAAAATTATGTCTTCAACTGCAAACCTATTTGATGTATTGCATCATGAGCATTGGATTACGAAATTAGCATTCGAGAAGATCAACGAAACTGCTACTGCAGGAAAAATCGATTACAGTATTTTTTCCGAGAGACAACTGGCAGCTTTGAAAAGAAAAACTAATTCCTGGCTCTCATGTGTACAAAAGAACAATTTTGAATGTTTCCAGTTTTACATAAATTCTTGCAAGAAAACATGCTTGAAATCACAGGAGATATTAGCAATGTTTTTGCTCTCCATTTGGTTGGTCTCGAAAGATCCATGCTGGAATACTTTCCAGATACAAATACTGACATCGAAATCTATTTCTAATGAAAACCAACAAGCATATGACCCTGAGTATACAGGAATACGAATCCCTCATATATCTGCAGAGCTCCTCTTCATCATTAAACGAGTTTTGGATTGGTATTAAGAATTAATACCCTGGGCTTGCCAAGAAAGCTATATTAAATTTGCTACCTTTTATTACAACATACCGCTGTGAAGTAGGCTTTTTTGCGTATACTTACACAAAAACTAAATACAAATCGAGGCTGGACGCTGCCGCCCAGATATGCGAATACAACTTTCGGACATAGAAGTTAACTTCAAAACAATTATGAATCAACAATCCAAATTCTTCACACTAAATAAAAAATACATTTTGAAATGTGTTGTTTTTCATTTTTTGGATGGGGTTCTGAAATATATTTGGGCATTGTTTAGGGTTCCACAGCTTAAAAAGTTTGGGAACCGCTGGTCTACACTAAGAATATTTTTTGCTACTTTTAATTGGACTTATTAGTTTTAGAGATTTCAGAGTAGGAATGCAACACAGAAAATATTTATAATTGCAATGAGTCACCTCTAAATATCAATATGGAAAGCTCAAATTTAAGGAGGATAAATATTTTGGAAACCCTATAAATTATGTACACTTCCGGATAAGTGAAAAACGTTTGAACAGCTAAGCACGTTTCTTATTTTAGCAGAGTCAAATAATTTTGATATCTAAATTTGCAAATTATTTACTTAAAACCGTGCATTTTTAAATGTGAATTTTATTTTCAAAATTGAAAATAAACGATCGACTAAAGCTACAAATTCATTTTTGCGTACAAAATTACTATCTAAAAAGCTATAATTTTGCGCACTAAAATAATCATGATTTTCGTATTTTTGTTCGCTAACTTCTGTCCTGCTTAGCGAAAACTTAAATTTTCAAAAAAAATGATGGAGCAGCAAAAACGGGGGTGTGAGTAAAAAGTAAGCACTCAATGTGCTACAAATTCTCAAGAAAATAATTCAAATTAATATTCGTATAATTTTATATTTTCGCTGCTTTTACTTTAGACATATTTTAGCGAAAAAATTAATAATAAGAAATTACTCGAGATATAAGCTTATGCATGATTTGCGCAACAAATAGGCATTTAATTTATTATCTACATATTCAGGTACCAAAATTACAAAGCTAAGTCATCCCTTAAAATCCTTTATTCTGACTGAAGACTCAACACAATCGTTCAATTATAACAGGGCTATTGATGAATGTGTCAACCAATTTGTGCGTCGGCAAAAATGGAAATATTAAAATTGTGTTTTTATTTTATAACTTTTTTCATTATGCTGTGTTTTAGTTCTCTTACTTTAGTTGATGAGGCACTCAAACTTACTGACCTGGGGCGCAAAATCTTTTAATACGCCACTGGCAGTGGTGGTTGGTGTCAGTTCAGTACTGAGGATTGGTGTGCAGTGATGGTTGGTGTCGGTACTGAAAGAATAGGTAAAGGTGGAGAATTGCAGTGTGGGTGGCAGTGGATTCTCTTATCAAAACGTCAGCTAGCGCTAACGAATCACCGATTATTTTATCGTAAGTGGCTATGTAGTCTATAGCAGTTGATTTTATAGCATTTGTTTGTTTATTTAAAGAAATTTCAATCATTTCCAAACTTTTCCTCATCGTGGTTATTGATTAGATACATGTCGATAATTCTTGTAAGGGATTTATTGAAGGATATTATTGACAGACAAACAGTCTGTCCAACCATTGCCATTGGCATAGTGTAGAGGTCTTACCTCTCACATGATACCCCATTTATAGAAGTTACTTATATTACAGGTACATTTTGCGACCAGATAAAGCTTTTCCGACTAGTAGTTTTGTAAATGTTTGGACTAAAGCTATCCGTTTTGCGTGGCCGCGATGAGAAGAGAAATCTTACGGTCGACTCCCAGACTAGTAGGAAATTGTCTTTATCAATATGGGCATGCTGCTGTGGTTCTTGAAGCACGTTCTGTGGCCGACCGTATCTGTTGCCAGAAACTCAACTTTGTGTCGAGTCTTACTTCCAGATTTATCTTTTCGTTAGAAGCACTACACTGGTTTGTTTACATTTACATTTACATTTATTTATTTATTTGAAGGCATTCACTTTAAGAAGTACAATCTTATAGATAGTGAAGCTTAAAGATGCATTTAACAATTTAAATTCGAGCTATATAAAGAGCGTTTTCGAAATTGAATAAAAATGAAAAAGGAAAAAACAAAATTGAGTTTAAAATTACAAAAAAATCAATAAATATTTTTAAATACACACCTCTCCATTTATAATAAGGAAAAATAGTACAAATAGACAAGAGAAAAAAAAAATAAATAAAAAATAAAAATAAAAATAAAAAAATAAAAATAAAAATAAAAATAAAAAATTAAAAATAAAAAAAAAAGAGCCAGATACAGTCCGCGTTCATCTGTCCAGAAAGTCGTCCTTCGCATGACTTTGTTTAGTTTTCTCTGTGCGCTTTTGATGGCTCTTGCTGTAGTGCTGTTATCAACGTAGCAACGTCATATGCAAATCTGATTATGAAGGAATCTTCGGCCATTCCCATACAGAGCGATATTCCAAAAGTCAGGTCCAAGGTTAGATCTTTGCGCTGCTCCGACTCTGATATCGTCTGTGGTTTGGTAGATTAGTTCGTTGTCTCTACGACAACCCTTTATCATCTTCAAAAGATACCCTAAGATGTGGACTCTGGAATCTTCTTTCAAGTACCCTCAAAATATCTAACCATCTGACTAAGTTGAAGGCGTTTTGAGCATCCAGTGCTGCCAGTATAGTATAATTTTCCCGGTGGAGTGTTTACTTGTTGGGCGTTTTCGATGGCCCTAACTACTGCAGGGCTGCAATAGCTTTTCCAGAAGTTGTCCTATTATATATCATACACAGGTGTATGTGGATGGGGAGTACTGATGTCCTTTATTTTTACTAATAATTACCTACAAATCGTTGCTGTTTTCAACGTTTGGGGAAAATTTCCAAATTTTTAGCTCTTCTCAACACGAAAAATGGCTTAAAGACGAGCATCGGTTGCTTCCATATCGTATTCTCCGTTAAATTTCATGACCACGAGCAAGAGGACTACGGGTTTAAGAAGGGATCTCATGATGCACAGTGGCTGAAGGTTAGGCAATGGGATTGATTCTGCTTGTAGTACCTCGTGGCATGATTCCCATCCGTGCCACCTAAAAGTAGAAATGTTTTATCCGAGGTACTGCCTCTTGCGAGGAACTGACAAATCCTCCAAGAGTATACTTGTCATGAAAAAGTACTTCTCACTTAGCCGTTTGGACTCGGAAAAAACTGTAGGTTCCCCACGAGCTGTTGTGCCACGCAATTTATTTTTTTATTGATTTTGTTTCAATACCATTCTGCTGGCTGCCTAGTTTGGCATAGTGTAGATTATTTCGGATGTATATTGCGACCCAACTTACCAAGGATCTTTAGATCCATCTCCTATTATTTGTGCAAACGTATACCATACACAACCATATCCCACATTCGTTTGATTTAATCCTAGGAATATGTCCAGTTTAATGAGCAGACGCTGACCCTCAATGGAGATCTTATTTCAGGTGCAGTGAGCAGACGAACATCTCTGGCATGTCGTTTTCAGACGTATGACTGGGCTACTCTTTTTAGGGATCACTTGCATGTTTGACCTAACCCAGCAAACCAACCAAATATATTTCACCTGTTCTTGTGTCGAACTCAAACGTAGAAGATTATCCTCCAGGGAGCACGCCATCACAAATCCCCCCTTAACTTTAATTGACTTCCATACACAGGTCAAACGAGTTATGGTATCAAAACGATCCACTTCAGCGCTAATTGGGTTACTGAGTGAATTTGCTCATGGCCACCATTTCTAACTACCTACAATGCCATGTATGTTGTATAATGAATACACACGTAGCATGTCTGGCAATATCCTGCTGTTGTGGCCAAAGATAATTTACTAATCTCCAAACAACAAAAGTACAGCATAGAAATCCTTACTTTCAATCAATATTCTTTCCAGAGTTCATCAATTACCCATTGCTCCAATATGTATCTGCTTCAAAGAAGAATTTTTTATGAGTTCTGTATAAGGAGTTCCTTGTTACTAACAACACTACCGCTGATGTACTGAAATTATTCTGATTACGATTTCATTATTATTTCCACTCCAACAGCTCAGAACAGAACCTTTTTCATAGTGTTATCGATTGGATTTATTTTGTATCACAAGGATTGACCCGTGGCAATAGTTTCGTTAAGCATTAGAGCTTAATATTTTCCATGTTTCATGAAAATTTGCTCAAACTTTATTCATTGCTGTGGGGTTTTTGGCAATCACTTTCTTATCTCTTTTGCCAGATTGGTTCGTATACGTATAATGTGATACCAATGTTTTCTTTGAGAACTCTTACAAATAAAGCCACATATATGTACATTTATGTGTGTACCTATACATAAATATGTTTCTATTTCAGTATGAATTGGGGAAAAACACGAAAGTTGTTAGCAATTACTTATGAAACTACATACATAAAGGTAGCATCAGGGCTCAGGAGTATAGCTTTGGGTAATATACATTTATAAGGTAATTTCAAATATATGGTAAATGTCCTTAAGTAAAATATTGTACTATCTCATGTTAATAGCTATGGTGACCATCTGTTGAGTATCTTAAAAAATAATAATAAAAATTGTATTATAGCATGTTTTTTTTGTGTAAATAGTTTTATCTCTATATATTCCATGAAATTGTCTAATCCTCTTTAGAGTAGAGGATTTCGTGTGAAAAACAAATTTGAGGTTTTAACCAAATATGGATTTGTTTTTAATATCAGCTTTTATCTGTGGGGACCTGCATCGTGCCTGATCGGGAAACTATAGACTGCTCAGAACTTGGTCTGGGCCAGTAGCGCAACAATCAGTCACGGTGAAGTGCTTGTTTTACCTCCTCTTGGTGGTCCCCGGGCAACTATTTGCTAGTCCCTTTATACATAAATAGGCTAAATTACAAGGCCTAGCTTTCTAGGATAGGTTAGAATTCTTCCAAACTGAAATCAATTCCGCTAACGAAACCGACACTACGCCTCGGATAAGGATAACATGTTGACGACTTTTGGCTATTGTACCCGGAAAAAGATTGGTTTCTGGAATGTGAAGACGCTTCTCGACAACGGAAGTGAAGGTCCTCAAAATGCCAGATTCCCCCAACTAGAAAAGGAGTTCATGCGATACAAGATGGACATCTTAGGAATCAGTGAAGTTAGATGGTTGGGCTCGGGGAAATATAAGTCACCAACTCGTAACACTGTACTTCTCTACTCCGGAAAGGCACCTGGAAGTAACCGTGAATCTGGCGTTGGATTGCTGCTCTCTAAAATAGCTCTAAAGGGCTTAATTTCCTGGGAGCCCTTAGATGACAGGATCATGAAGGATAAGTTCCGGACTAGAGTACGTCGCGTCACCATAATACAGTGTTACGCCCCAACGGAGCTCTCTTCTGTCGAGGAGAAGGAGGCTTTTTATAATCGGCTGAGTGCCGCTTATGATAGTACACCACGTGGAGACATCAATGACAATGATGTGCTTAGGCATGTAATGGGAAAGCATGGTGTTGAAAACCGCAATGACAATGGTGAACGTTTTGTCGATTTTTGTAACGCCAACCACCTTGTTATAGGAGGAACCATGTTTGAGCACAAGACGTGCCACAAAATCAGTTCGGTGTCGACGGACAGACAAGCAACTTCCAACCAAATTGATCACTTCGCGATCAGTCGGCGATTTAGAAGCAGTCTCCAGGACGTTAGAAACAGAAGAGGTGCAGACATGGGAATTGCCCGGGACCACCATTTGATGGTTGCTACCGTAAGACTACGAACAACTGCAGTTCGGAGATCTCAAGAAAACACACGAATGCCTAAGTACAACACCGATTGACTTGAGAATCCCGCAGTCCGCCAACAACTAGGGAACCACCTTTCACAAGGTTTGAGAGCAATCAGTAGCACGGAGACCACCTCCATCGAAAACCATTGGGGTGATGTGAAAAATGTTTTCATATCAGGTGCTGAAAGTATAGTCGGTCGGTCGCAAGGAAGAAACAGTGCCTGGCTTTCCGAAGAAACTTGGGCTAGGATCGAAGAAAAAAAATAGCTCAAAGCTCGAATTGCAACAACTCCAGCAGCAGGCAGAAACGAGCTAGAGTCTGCATGTCGCATGAAGATGAGAGAAGTTTACCGTAGCGTGCGACGTGATAAGCGTACCTATACCAACGCATTGGCAACAGAAGCAGAAGAGGCCGCAAGCAGGTGTGACAGTAGGACCATCTACAGGATTACCAAAGAGCTTACAGGTGTCCAAAGCTCTAAAAAAACACCTGGTAAAGGACATACATAGTTGGATCACTGCTAGGACCAGCTCAAAAGGTGGAAGGAGCACTTTTCTGGGGTTTTAAATCGCGTTTTCATCACTGAAGTCAACCCGTCCGTAGTAAAAAACTCCCGACTACGCACTGTTTTCCCCAGTAGAGAAGAAATTTTAACCGCAATTAGAGCACTGAAGAACAACAAAGCGGTTGGACTTGACGGTATTCCCGCAGAGCTCTTACGAGCAGCGCCAACAACATTGACTGAGCTCTTGTACCCACTCATAGAAAGAACTTGGGAAACAGAGAGTTTTCCTGAGGAGTGGAAAAAGGGAATGATTGTCAGGCTCCCAAAGAAAGGAGACCTTACGCAGTGCGAAAACTGGAGAGGAATTTGCGTGCTGAAACCGTCGGGCTCAAGATTAATACGGCAAAAACAAAAAGAACAGCCTTGGAACTTCCTCATCTACTCAAATTGATATTTCTGGACAACCAGTAGAGATGGTAGAGAGCTTTCAATACCTTGGGAGTATTGTCTCTACTGATGGCGGGACCGAGCTAGATATAACCAGCCGAATCGGAAAAGCAAAGGCTGCGTTCGGGATGCTGTCCAAAATATGGAGAAACAAGTCTATAAGCCTAAAGACCTAGCTACGACTGTTTCGCTCAAATGTAGAATCCGTGCTTCTTTATGGATGCAGCACTTGGAGAGTAACACCCATTGTCAGAAGAAAGCTGCAAACGTTCGTGAACAGATGTCTGCGAAACATCTTGCGGATTTTCTGGCCTAACCGTATCTCCAATGATGAACTTCATGCGAGGACTGAGGACAGGACAGGAGCCCATCGACTCTATATATAATACGTAAACGTAAATGGCAGTGGATTGGACATACGCCTCGAAAAGGCCACGAGTGCATTGCGAGCCAAATGATGCAATGGAACCCTCTCCCGCAGCGAGGCAGAGGAGTGGACTGACCTAGAAGTACTTGGCGAAGAATCGGTCGAAGAGAATCTGCACAACTGGGGAAGAGTTGGAGAGAGCTGAGGAACATTTCTAGAAATCGTACACGATGGCGCGTAGGAGTAGTGGAGGCTCTATGCCCCGCAAGGGTAAAATCACGGACGTAACAGGTCCGAGGACCTAAGTAAGTAAGTAAGTTTTATCTGTGGCTTCGCTCGTCACTACCCCCTATTCGTAATGACCGAGGAAAAGTAGCCAATTACCGTCATCAGGTTCCCATTTATCTCTATATAAAAATCTGTCATGATTGATTCAGCAGTTTAGGCATAGTCATAGACTCAATACGATTGCTTTATTTATGTCATTAAAGATTTACTACTTTTGTATGCCAAACGATTTGACAATGTTACACGTGTCACAGTCAACCCGCTTGCAGATGATGTTATCATCAAATAAATTTCGAGTTGCCCTCTTGAATGACCCTTTACCTAATATTTTGATGACCCGATGAAAAAAAAATACTTACAGTACAGTAGTCGCTCGATTTAGTGAATCTCAAAATAGTAGACTATCCACAATATTGAACACATAAAATTTTACAAAAAAAAACGTATTTTTTATAAAAATATCGCGCAAGCATTTAATATTGCTTGAGAACACTGAGGGATTGTCTTTGTTTTTTTATTAAACCTGAAAGAAAGCTTTATTTAACGCTTAAATAGATGCAAACACTTTCACATTGAACAAAATGTGCATTTTGAATCAAGTTCACCATTAAAAAGGTTTTAAAAACTCCAGCTCGAAAAAGTGAACAATCTCGAAAGAGTGGACAGGCCAGGTTTTTATTACTTCACTATATGGAGCGTCTACTGTACATTCAATTTAAAATAAATATTTTTAAACATCTGTCCCAGCTTACTATCTTTCTTACTTCCTTACTTACTTTCTTACTTACTTAAGGTGGAGCTATAGTCTTGGGTGGCCCAGGGTATCAACCAACAAGCTTCTTCCAGCCAGCTAGGGCAAGGGCGTACGCAGCGGGAGCAGGGGGTGCTTGCCTCCCCCCTAATCAAATAATATTTTACTTATTTTTTGCTGATGAATAACAAACCACTAACTCTAGAAAATTATTTGAGATGTTGAACTTTTATTTTATCAGTGTCTTTTTCTTAACAAAATGCATATGTAGGTAAAAACATATTCGAAACTGAACTCGCAGCTATTTTTTTTCTTCGAAAGTAAAAAAGACTTTTAATTTGGCAACTAGATTTCTATTCTAATACTGCCGGGCTAAGAAGAAAAAAATTATGTTAATTTTTTGCTGCTTTGAGTCAGGCCAGTTTTGACAACTTTTATTATTTTACTTGGTACAAAATACAAATAAAACCACTATATCTCTTGAGAAAAATTTTGTTTGTACATAGAACCCTGCTGTTTTTAAGAAAAATGCACGTATCTGTTTTTTTTTTTCTAAGAAAAAAAGGTGTTACCACCATACTACTGACGTGTTAAGAAGAAAAAACGTAACTGACTTTTTGGACGTTTTGAGTTAGGGCGAGTTTTGACATCTTCGATATGTTTGCTATTTTATTATTTAAAAATAAAAGCCCTTACTTGCTTCAAAAGAACCATGCTTTTTTAAGAAAAATTGACGTTTTAGCACTCAATTTAAGAATAAAAAATGACTACCATACAAGCATTGGTGCATCTGATAAATAATCAAGGCAAACAAAAAAATATTTACTTGTAAATACGACAGAAAAATACTTAACAACAAAACAAAAAAGATAAAAACAGAAAAACGTGTTGACGAAATGTCAAAAAAACACTTACGTTTTTTCTTCTTACCACGGCAGACTATAGACCTTGAAGATCTGGCAAATAACCTTAGACAGTAAATTATTTGCTAGTATATATGTCGCGAAATGCCTGAAATGTATGTAGAAGAGGGTTGCCGTTAAAAAAAGGTCATCTCGGATGGACCTAAATCTGCTCTAAATGAAGAAAAAAAATCCCAAATTTTGTCAGATTTTTAATTTCATCGCCTAATAGTAAATTTAATTTTCCTTTATTTTTTTGCATACTAGGAAAGTTGCAATTTAATACAATAATTGCATAAAATAGAAAAAAAAAATAATTAAAAAACACCGGCAACAGTAACAGTAATGTTTTGTAAATTTTTGGAAAGCCAGAAGTCCATTTGTATAGTTCACTTTCAAATAAAGTTCTTGGAATAAACAAATTTAGCAAAAACTGTTTTCTAACTTTAAATTTTGAACTAAAATAATTTTTTTTCTTCAAACAAATTATTGAGTTTGAAACAATTTTTTCCCAAAACTGTTCATCAAATAAACTTAATTTGAAAACAAGGCGTAAGAATGGACTTTTTGCTTTCCAAAAGCTTCAAAACATTACTGCAGGTGTTGTCGTTGTTTTTTAATAAATTTGCTTCTATTTATGGAATTATTTTATTAGATTGCTCCTCCTGTCCAGCGTAGGGAGATATTACCCCCCCCTGACAGGATTTTTTCTTGTCTACTTCCCACCTACATGCTTTGATTCTTTTGGCAGAATATCCTAGAATGCAAAAAAAGGGAATTTTAATTTACTCCTACAGCGACTATAAGGGATGAAAATAAAAATTTGAAAAATTAGGATTTTTTTTCATAACAATCAAACATGCCATTACGATGATAGAGAACACCAAAAAAGTGGATGGCACAATTCTGTCTGTCTGTCTGTTCGTCTACAGCCCAAACGGCTGGATCGATTTTCTTCAAACTTGGTACATAATGGTTTTTGGTGACTATGCCCACACTTTTTTCATTTTTTTAACCAAAAATAACCTGCCATATACTTTTTTTAGTAATTTTAAAAAATCGTATTTTTCTTAAAAACGGCTCGACAATTTTTCTTAAAAAAATAAATAAATTAATTTTAGGAAAGGTTTCCTTTGGGTGGAAAACCATTTTTCAAAAATTTTGTGGGTCCCTCCCAAAGAACCAAGAAACCATTTTCTTCAAAACGGTAACACTGATTTCAATATCTTTTTATACAAAAGCTTTCAAGAAATATAAATAGTACTGTGTACCAAAACTTTTGAAAAAATATTTTTTAAATTTTTAAAAAATGTTTAAATTTTTTTTTTTGAAATTCGAATATGTATTTTGAAAACGGTATGATCGATTTCCTTGAAACTCGATGTTGAAGAGTTTCTTAGTATTCTCTAAAATATTTTTAGAAAAAATTTTACATTTATGAAAAAATAACGGTACCTTCCGTACAAAAGTTAAAAAACCGCAAAGGATAATAATTTTTTTCTCAAAAACGACTCGAACGATTTTGATTAAACTTTTTTCATATACTAAAATTAGTATGATCTTCTACCAAAAATTATAAAATTTTGCACTTAGCAACTATTAATAGTTCCTGTCATGGAACGTTTTTTATTTTGAATTTTCTCATTATTGGCTAAACGGATTTAGAATTTTTTTTACATTTTTATATATTTCAGATAAAATTAAATAATATTTCATTTGTATATCAAAATTTTCAAAAAAAAAGTTTTTGAACTTTTAAATAAAGTTTCAGTTTTTTTTTTTGAAAATTAGTTATCTCAAAAACGGGTTGACAATTTTTTTTAGTTTTGTTTTATCTGCACATAAATATATAGGCTCTTTAGATTTGCATTCCAAAATTTTTCCTTAAAAATAGTTTAAGAATTTTATATATACAAATTTTTTTTTTTAAAAGCCGCTCCAACGATTTTCAACTTTTTTTCCATACAATCATATTCAATCAAGGATTAAGATGGCATTCTTTTTTTTCACCTCAAACTGTCAAAGGATTTGTTTTAGTTTTAAATATCGTATTTCATGCTTCTCTTCATTTTGCTCTCATAATTTCCATGTTTTTATATACAATTTTCTCAAATCTGCAGCATCTGGAAAAGAGCAAGAAGGTGCGACCCAGTGGTGCATTTTATTTCTTCTAAGCACGGCAGTATTGGAATAGAAATCTATTTCAAATTTCCCCCCCCCCCCCCCTAGTCGAAATCCTGCGTACGCCCATTGACTACGGTCTCTTGCTATCTGTTTCCAGTCTCACACGTTAGTTTGGTTGAGGTCCTCTTCCAGTTGGGTGTGCCACCTGTTACGCTTTCTTCCGTTACTGCGACGCGCGCCGCCGCACAGTAGGGACGAGGTGGAAAAACCTTATATATAAAAGTGTTGAATATGGCATTGTGATACACTTTTCTTTCAGTATTTTTCATACGGAATCCAGATGTTATAATGATTTTATAGTAAAAATTTGCTTTTGGCCGAAATAAGGGGTCGAAACTGACCATTGAAATTTTGACCCTTTAAAATTGATGTTTTCCATGATTTCTCCATCTTACGGATAATTATTTAAAATTTTTCCTTGAATGTACTGTGTTAATATATACCTTAAGGTTTTTGATAAGAAAATAGTTTACCCCATTTTTTCGATTACACCGAAAAATCTAGCCCAAAATTTCGACATCGGGTGTACTCCCGGACTTGAGGAGCCATACAAAAAAAGCTCCACCTCCCTAGGGTCTGTTTCAGCTCTTTTCTGGTAGTCCTGGTGGTAATGAGGATCCTATTAAAATTTCATCACCAGATTCTAACAGTTTTGGGATCAGTGAATAAAAATTCATTTTAAGAAATAAGATAATTTCTAATTGAATATAACCGGTTCAATAAAGGCGTGATTGTTTTTTCACAGAATGCGAAATGGAATTTGATAGTTCTATAATTCTTCTTCAAAAATAATTTTGAATCACTCCAATCTGCTTTTTCTTCTCTGAGAAATCGTTATTTATTTTTTAGTTTCCACCTGGCCGTACTTGTTACAAAATATCCCACTTTTATGAAAAGTTAAGAATTTCCCCTTAACAATGATCATAAAACGGATGATACCATTCAATTTAGCGGGTGCAAATACATACAAAATGATACCGCTTAGAAGTTTTTTCCCTAAATCGTAGGTTCGGCCCCACTGTGCGGCGTCCCGTGGTATTGTTTTTCAAGACTTTACGGACCGGAGTATTGGTACCCGTTTGCTCTGTGACCCAGGCAACTCAGTCGTTGAGAAAGTTCGAATTTCGACCACGGGGCGATACTATGCTCTATCCAACAAAAATTGTCAGTAAAGGGAAGATAGGACGTTTGCCTCTCAGTCTGGTTGCATTGGCTTGCATACATCTGTCTCAAGTTAAAGCTCTCACAGGGTTTCCGTACTTTGAATTATAAATTGCCACAAATCGAAGAACAATGTGCATATGGTTACCATTGAAACCATTTCAAACATATTAAAAAAAAGATCCATTTATCTTTTTTTTACCACAGCACACCTTTTTAAATGAATTTGATCACGTAACGCTTTGTGAATGTTTCAAAACTTAGCGCAAATAACTTTTTTCTTCTTAAAGACTAAAATCATACAAATTTTAAGTGGATTTTATAGCTTTATTCAAATATACAAACAAATAATAAGGGGACAATCAAAACGACAACACTTTTGGCTCTCATCTTTATAAATATTGTTCTCAAAAGCTTTAAAACTGAAAGTTCTTTCATAAAAACCACTGAAAAAGCTCTTTCGTACTGTTGCAACATGGCAAAGGAAACTCTGTTGGAATTTGAATTTTTTGTTTTATTTCACACAGCGAAGGTAGAAGCGAAAGCGAGTATACGATCAGAATGCTTTTGGCATTGAAAGACGACGGTCATGTTGGAGCGTACGAAATGTTTCAAGGAGTTGCAACAACAATTCCTGTATATTTATCAGTGGTTTAGTATCTTTTTCAGTGGCAGGTTTGTTATTTGAGTGTTGTGATGGTATACACTGGCGCCACTGTTTTGAAAAAAGCTCGCCCATAAGCCCTGTACTGACAATTTTTGCTGGATAGACTATAGTTATTATTATTCACTGAGTTTGAAGCAGAGCCTAGTTACACAAAGTCTTTAATCACCTCGAAATTATAGATGTCTATGGTTGGTCAAGGCGCCACCTGCTCGTCTGCTCGAAACAAAAACCAAAAACTTGACAGCTTGAAAGTTTGTTTTTCAAGTGCCAACCACCAATGGTTTGTTCGCTCACTGCTCAATAATTCAGTGTGGCACATCACCTAGTTATGCTCACACGTTGTAGGAGCCTTGGCAGTCACTTCGCAGTTTCGGACTATACTCAAACAACTACTTTCGATAGCTGTTTTCACTTTGTGTCAATTTTCTTTTTTTTTTTGTAAGAGATGACCAATTAAATGACCATATGACCACCCTTTAACTTTTTTTGACCACCCCTAGAGTATTTTTTTTTTAGATTTTTGAAAACTTTTATTAACATTTTTTTTTCATATTCCATTCTCATTTTTTAATTTTCGAATTTTGAAAGATGATGATTGTGAAAAGCCCCATTATATCTGGATTCACCACGCTTAAAAATTTCTCAAACTTATCAAAAAGTTTTTTTTTATAATTTTGAAAGATGGCCATTGTGAAAAGTTAAAAAAAATCTAAAATGACATTATGAGTTTTGTTCCATTTTCAACGTTTCTTGATCAATTTTCTCGTTGCACCAGTTACAGAACGAGGGAACTGGTTACAAAATTTAAACAAAGTAGGTTGACTCAAAAATGAAAAATAAAAAGAAAATAAAATCGGTTAAAAATCTAGGTAAAAAAAGTCAAAATTTGTTTAGTTTTAAAAGGTTTTATCCTATAGGTATCGTGAATTTTGTTTACAATAAATCGACAGGGAAATTCCATAAGTTTCGTCATAATTTAATATTTTCTTCCCTCAACATTTTATGAGACCATGAAACATGATGTCTATAATAATAATCGTGGTCAGACATTATAATATGAGTAGAGTATGTACATCATCAATCTTTTGAAAATACCCCATTAAATCATATGGTATAATATTTATTTCACCTGCCCACTCTACAACATAAATGAAAGCAACTTACAATAAATCAAATTCTTGAGTATGTAGGTGAAAGATGCTCCAAAAGATTTTATACGTCGAATATTTTTCTCTTTTGTTACACATGCTGATACTTTGAGGACATATTTATTGGGTTAAGCTGTCTCGAGACTCGAGATTTCAATCAATCAATCTTGTCATATCTCCATCTTTCAAATATGCTTGGGGCACACAAATTCAACTTTTAGTGCTTACGCATTAATGTGAACATATTTAATATTTGATTGAATTTTCGGAATGTATTTGGTAATGAAGCGAGGATAATATTATTCGAGTCCATACGATGTTGCCACGTTCGTCAATTATAATTTAAGCAAAAAACCAAATAAATTAACTAAAGAAGTTTACATAATCAACCAAGAAAATTTTTAGATTCAAGGATCATTAATCATTTTGTATTCCTGAAGTTTAAAACAAGTACATAAATATGAGTGTAACAGAAAAACAATACCCATTTTGGAGTAGGTGTCTTCATTGTTCAAATTTTGTAAACCACCACAATTGGTTTTGAGAAGAGCTTTATATTTTTGTTGCCAAATTCAATATTCCCTTAGTATAAACTTTTAAGGAGTCCATGGAGATTCCCTTTCAAGCAAATATCCAAAACCAAAAATGAAGACAAAAGGAATTTTCAATGAACTATAATGTAGGAGTAGGTAAATTATTTTTTACCGAGAGCCAAGTACCTCAATTGGAGATAGGGTTTCAATCCCCGTGGGCTGTTGTTGGGGTAGCATACGAGAGAGGGAGAGGAGTGTTGCCATACCACTAAGACACTTCTCCCTTCATCAAGGCGGTTGCGGAAGAATTCCCCAGATGGAATTAACGATGGCTTCTACAGTTTCAGTCAGAGTCAGGTTGAATTACATAGTGAGCACCGTATGGGCTACTACGACATATTTGGAGCTCAGGCCTGCAAAGAGTGGTCAATCCGACTCCCCGCGCTCAGTGTTATACACGTCTGGTCCTCCAGGCTGGGGGTCTTGACGTCGCCGTCGGGGAGACTTCCTGGCCACGTAAAGCTATTTGGTTGCAAAGCAACAACAAGTCTCGGATTTACTCTTGACGAACCTATCAAACGAATTAAGGACAACTAACCTCGGATTTGCAAGTGGAATGTTCTATCCCGCGTGCGGAGGCTCTAGACTGCTACCAAGCAGATTTCACCGCCTTTCAAGAAGTGCGATGGGATGGGCTGGGCAAAAAATAATGAAAGACTACGATATCTACTATATGGTAATGTAACCGACAACAAAGGCAGCGGCTTTTTGGATGTGAATTCTTCGTTAGAGGCAGACTTAGAGGCAAGAAGTCTTGGTATTCAACTAAGCGCCTTCCGACTTTTCACACCAAGGCTTAATTTGATAACTTTAGCCTCAGGTGGGTGCATTCTCCCTCAAATGGGAGAAATGATGAAACCAAGGAAAGGACAAGTTCTATGAGCTCCTGGACAAAACTTTGAGCATAAAATTGTCTTGGGTGATTCAAATGATCAACTAAGAAGAGAAGACGTCTTCGGTGGCACAATTGGTAGATATAGTCCGATAAAAGTATCAGGTTAATCAACTTTACTGCGGCATGAAACGTTTTGATAGCTAGTGTGCAATTCCCATATCTCAACCTCCACTAGGAAACATCGCGATGTTCTGGCCAATAACCCGCCAACGTACGCAAGTACGTGCAGAAAAACAACAGACATACAAAGTTGTGCTGCATAGAAAGACCAAAGCTGCTCGTGATCTTTACCAGCTGAGGAAGAGGAGAGAGGAAAACCAACTTGTCAGAAGTAAAATGAAAGAGCATGAGAACCACGCAATTGAGGAAATAGAGCGATGCCAATGCAAGAATGAAGCTTGAAAGTTTTATCACAAATTAAAAAGAACCTCACAAGAATACAAGGCCCGTCCCAAACCCTGCAAGGTCCATCAGGGGAACATCATCGTAAAATTTCAGTCGGTGCTGAAGATATGGAAAATCATTTCTTCAAATTGTATAACAGCGATGATGAATCTATTTCTGCTTCCATGCATTCAACCTGGACGACATATGCCAACAATTCCGTCTACCCAATCTCGACGAATTGAAGACATCTATATCTAAAGTCTACTTAAGCTGCCGAAGCTGATGACTTTATGGCCGAGCTGTTGAAAGTGGCTGGCAAGGAATTGGTTAGGAGTATGCACTAGCTCATCTACAAAATTTTGTTTTAATACAGCATGCCTGATGAGGAACTTTTTAGAAAGGTTATCCTCTCTACTGCGTCTCTGCCGCACTTTGTGTCCATATCAGTGTAAAATTACGCCTGGAAAGTTCACCATCGACCAAATATTCGCACTACGGCAGATCTTAAAAACAACCCGGGAATTTGAAATCGACCCACCCACCTTTTAATCGATTTCAAAGCCGTGAATGACAGCATCTAAAGCGGCGAGCTATACAGAGTAATGTAATGTAATGTCTAGCTTTGGCATCCCTCCCAAATTCGTCCGTTTGTGCAGGATGACGATGGAGAATGCAAGCTGCTCCTTCAAGGTTGGCAAAGACCTCACTTTTATACCTTTGATGTCAAAAAAGGTTTAAGGCAAGACAGTGCGTCATGCGACTTCTTAAACATTCTTGAAAAAATGGTCCACAACTCTCCTGTCTACACTAGAGGCACATTTTTTGAAAATTTTGTCCAATTACTCGCTAACACCGATGATATTGGCAGAATCGGACGGATAAAGCATGATGTCAGTAGTGCGTAGTGAGTGGGACTGGGAGGCCAAGAAGATTGGTTTAAAGTTGAATGAAGGCAAAACCTCATATATGCTGTCAACAAGAAAGGACATCCAACACTATAGACAGCTCTAATTCTGAGGTGGTTAGAGACTTTGTGTACCTATAAGCTCTGGTAGGTTCTCCTCAGCGAACGATACCAGTGCTGAGATCAAATAAAGAATTACTCTTGCCAATCGCTGCTTCTTTTGTCTAAGAAGACAATTGAGGAGCAAAGCCCTCTCTTGAGCAACTAAAGTGTCCTTGTTTAAGAAAATCATCATCCTGGTCCTGATGTATGGTGCAGAGGCATGGACACTATTAATGGTGGATGAGAACGCTTTAGGTTTAGTTGAAAGGAAAATTCTACGGGTGATTTTTGATCTCATCTGAATAGATGGACAACAACGAACTGTTTTTTCTGTACAGCGACTCCGAAATTGCCACAAAAGTGTAAAAACCAACGACTTATGTGGCTGGGTCACTTAGACCATAATGAACATCAATGATCCACCCGGAAAATATTTGAATCCAGCGCTGTGCCGTGGGATGGTGCAGTATTAAAGGAGGACAGGACAGGAGGCGTACACAAGTGGAAAAGGACCCCAATCAACTCGGCGTGTGAAACTGACAGCCAGCTAGAGACTGAAGCGGCTGCAAGAAGTTTTTTGGTTGAGGCTCTGGTCGAAACCGGACTTTATGCCACCTTAAGTTAGTAAGTGAGGTATATTTCATTTGTAGATATTTGTTTGCTTTAAAAGTTTATGTTTTATTTGTAGATATTTATTTGCTATTAAAGCTTTATACATCTCTGGTTATAAATAAGTGGGTTTCTTAAATATTGTAATATTTTCTCAGGTTCGTTAATAAAACTTATTTACTTTATTCAAATCGTCCACTTATTTATTTCGCAAAATAAAACACTTTACTTTTCTTACTACAAACAAAACGATTTATTATTCACCACTGAATTAGTTCACAAACTTTACTTTTCACTTTTATTACAACCAACTTTATTCATTCACGATTAAAAACAAACTGTCTCGCTGCCGTTCAAACATGTGCCTTTTATACTTGTTTTCTAAACTCTGGAAATAAGGAGAACGTTCTAGTCTCTGCTTCCAGAGCTTTCCATAGGGGAAATTTCCCAATAATTTCCCTTCCAAAAGCTTTCATTTGACAGCTGGCAAATCTGCTATAATCCGGCAGATGGCGCTTCCTTCGTTTGAGAGTTGCTATAATTATTGCTAATAAGGGTATGTTTTCACTGCGACCGTAAGCTTTATTGTGTCCGTTTGCTTGCATTTCGGAGTCGTTATAGTTCAAATGTGGAAAGTTATTACACTGCCCCCTCTTAGGATTGATCGTCCCGAGCAAATCCATCACTTCCATCACCATTATAATGATGCAAACGGTCGCTGTGAACTACTTTTAGTTTGCCTCTTAATCCTCTCTGAATGCGGTAGACGACATCGTTTATTCGTGTTACGACAGTATAAGGGCCTTCCCAATTTTGTTGAAGCTTCGGTGAGAGTCCCTTCCGACGGTGGGGATTATAAAACCACACAAGGTCTCCCACTTGGAATCCTGTCGTTGTGGCTTTTGCGTCGTATCTTGTTTTCATCCGATCACTCGACAGCTTTATATTTGCCCTCGTCCTTTCGTGAATGTCAACTAGCTTTTCTTTGAGGTTGTCCACGTAGTCATCTATTCCTTGTGGCTCTCTTGTATAACATCCAAATTTGATTTCGCTTGGTAGTCGTATTGAGCTCCCGAGCAGGATTTCTGATGGTGTATGTCCTGTTGAGCTATGTACCGCACTTCGATAGGCCATCAAGAATAATGGAATATGCCGATCCCAGTCTCGTTGGTTGTCGCTTACAACTTTGGAAAGGTGTTCTTTAAGGGTTCGGTTGAATCGTTCAACCATCCCATCAGATTGTGGGTGAAGCGGTGTTGTCCGCGTCTTCTTAATGCCAAGGAGTGTACAAACCTCCTGAAAGATCTTGGACTCGAAGTTCCTCCCTTGATCTGAATGGAGTTCCATAGGTACACCAAACCTGCTTACCCAGTTGAAAACAATCTGATCCGCAACTGTTTTGGTTTCCTGGTTTGGGATGGCAAATGCCTCAGGCCACTTGCTGAAGTAGTCCATTACTACCAGGATGTATCGGTTTCCGTTTTCGGTTTCTGGAAAAGGGCCTGCAACGTCTATTGCAATCCTCTCAAAAGGCGTTCCCACATTATACTGCTGCATTCTACTCTGGACTTTTCTGCCTGGTCCCCTACTTGCAGCACAAGTATCACATTTTCGGCACCATTTTTCGACGTCTTCCCTTGCATGTAGCCAGTAGAATCGCTGCCTTACCTTTTCCAGTGTCTTATTCACCCCCAAATGTCCTCCGGAAGCTCCTTCATGCATCTCTTGAAGAACATCATTAACCTTGGAACGAGGTACGACTAGCTGCATCACATAAGATTTGCCGTCTGTGGATTCCCACTTTCGTCTTAGTACTCCTTCTTGTACATGAAGTGAGTCCCATTGTGCCCAATACGCTTTAAGAGTTGGACTTCTATCGGAGATGTCACCCCATTCTGGTTTCTCTTGGTGTTCCTTCCACGCAAGAATGGGTTCAATATCCGAGTCTTCTTGTTGGGCAGTCCTCAGTTCTTCGTTACTCCAACCGTAAATGGGATCAGCTCTTAATCGCTGGATAGCAGCAGCTTCCTTTTCTTCCTGACGTGTGCAGTGCTTGCAGTCCGGTTTGCATGGTCTCCGAGATAAGGCATCTGCATTTGAGTGCAACCTTCCTCTTCGATGTTGGATCTGGTAGTCGTATGTCTGCAATCTCTCGATCCACCTCGCTACTTGACCTTCTGGATTTTTGAAGTTCAAAAGCCAATTGAGTGCGCCATGGTCTGTTCGAAGGAGGAACTTCTGTCCATAGATGTACTTATGGAAGTGTTTTGTAGCCGATATTAGAGCTAGAAGTTCTCTTCTGGTCACACAGTAGTTTCTTTCTGGCTTTGAGAGTACCTTGCTGTAGTAGGCGACAACCTTCTCTTCTCCTTCGTGAACTTGTGAGAGTACGGCTCCAATTCCCACGTTACTCGCGTCAGCGTCAATGATGAAAGGTTTCCCTGGTGTCGGATAGGCCAAAACTGGCGTATTGCATAGGCGCTGCTTAAGTTCCCGGAAGCTTTTCTCGCACTCGCTTGACCATTTGAATGGTTTGCCTTTCTCTGTTAGCTGGTGCAAACTTTTCGCGATTCCAGCAAAATCCTTCACAAATCGTCGATAGTACGTGGCTAGACCAAGAAAGCTTCGGAGCTGATGTTTATCCTGTGGTGTTGGCCAATTCTTTACAGTGTCAACTTTTTCAGGATCAGTCTTCACTCCTTGGGAAGAGATGATATGTCCCAAGTATTTTACCTCAGACTTAAAAAATTCGCACTTGTCTGGATTCAATTTCAAGTTTGCTTCTCGAAGCCTCCGGAAGACGGCCTTAAGGTTTCCACAATGCTCATCAAATGTCTTACCATAAACGATGACATCGTCCAAATAGACTAGGCAAGATTTCCAAGTAAGTCCTTGTAAAACGCACTCCATCAAACGCTCAAATGTTACCGGAGCGTTGCATAGTCCGAAAGGCATCACTTTAAATTGCCACAGACCATTTCCTGTGGAGAAAGCCGTCTTTTCTCGATCTTCTGGATGGATTTCTACCTGCCAGTAGCCACTCTTTAAGTCCAATGTTGAGAACCATTCAGCTCCTTCCATCGCATCCAGAGTATCGCTAATTCTTGGCAGAGGGTAGCTGTCTTTCTTTGTCACATCGTTCAGCCTCCGATACCACACAAAATCGAGTACTTCCGTCCTTCTTTTTGACAAGAACAACTGGGGATGCCCAAGGACTTTTAGAGTTTTCGATTAGCCCATCTCTCTTCATTGTCGATATCATCTCTGCAACTTCGGTTTGTTTGGCTAATGGGAGACGTCTTGCTGGTTGTCGAATAGGTATCGCGTCTCCTGTGTCGATTCGATGCTGCACCAGTTTTGTTCGACCATACTGCCCACTGGGTGACGATAGTATATCAGCATACTCGTGAAGGAGGCTTCCAGCAACACTAAGCTGACGTTCATTTAATTTGGATGACTTCAGAATTTTTGCCTTCATAGAGTTCACTTTCCCAGGGTCCACAGATTTGTGTGTGTCAGCTTCTATGATTTTAGTTATTGCGGATACGGATTCACACCTTCCAACAACTTCTCCTTTTCTAAGCTTGACTTCGTACGGTTTGATGTTGAGTATGCGTACAGGCACCATGTTGTTCTTTGGTTCCACAAGTGTCTCCCCAAGGATGATGTTTTGGGAAGACTGCTCAGAGTCTGGTTCCACCATTAGATATCGATGGCTACCCAAATCACCCTTTATTTTCGTCCAAACGAACACTTCTGAAGAAGGTGGCAGGCAAATATCTTCCTTAATGACGGTCCTTAGTGTTGATGAGTTTTCGTTGCCATAAACCATAGGAATTTCCACATTTTGGTACTTAAGAACTTGCTTCCTTATATCAAGAATTACTCCATGCTCTTTCATGAAGTCGATTCCAACGATGCACTCGTCACATATATCTGCTACCAGAAACAGATGTGAAAACTCTAGTTCTGCCAAACGGATCGTTAGACGAACCTCCCCGTACACGCTGGCTGCCTCTCCTGTTGCTGTTTTCAGACGGTAGGCGTTGGTGTTATGCAGCCACGTCATCTTCACCAAGTCCTTTCGAACAATGGAGGCAGTGGCACCGGTGTCGATCGTAGCCACTTGCTTCTTGCCGTTTAGTGTTGCCTCCACAGTCAGACTTTTGTTGTTTCGTTTCGTCTGTGAGACCTGGATGGTGGTTCTGGGGCCATCGATACCAGAAACCAGCTTCTGCCCCTCGAAGTTGGTTCTTACTCGTTTCCCGGTTGAGAAACGGGGCGAGTGGGAGTATTGGAATTGTTGTTGTTAAAGTTTCTGCTTCCACAATGTTGACATGCAGGTCTTCTAGGTGGCAATCTGCACTGGCGTTGAAGATGTCCGGTCTTGTTACAATTCCAGCATCGCGCAGGTCCATCTCGCTGGTTCCTTTGGAATGCAGTTCTCTGGCAAGAACACTCCTCAATTTCCAGTTCTCTTACCCGATGAACTCCTTGAGAAGCCTGTTCTGCTGCTTCCATAGTCAGGGCGAACGCCAATGCTTCAGGGAGTGTGCGTTTTCCAGCCGTTCGAATTGCTCGCTGAAGGTTGATGTCAGATACAGCACGAACAAAGGCTTCTGTTGCGAATTTGTTGTTGATGATTTCATCTCCTGCAGCTGGATATGCCAGATGTGCCAATCGTTCGATGTCTGCTTGAAGCTGTTGCAGAGTTTCTCCCCTCTTTTGGATTCTAGTATTGAGTTGAACACGGAAGACTTCTTGCATATGGCCATCTCCAAAGCGTTTGTCAATGGCCTGAACAAGAGCACTGAAGTTGCCACTCTTATCTGCTGGTATGGTTTGCAGCAGTTCAGCAGCAGTTCCTCTGAGGGCAAGCGTCAGAGCTATGTATTTGTCCTCCTCATCCCAGCCATTTGTTGCTGCGGCTGCTTCAAACTGCTTCTTGTAGATTGACCAAGAAGTTTGTCCATCGAAGGTTGGGGGATGCATCTCCTTTCTCCTAGGACAGTCACCAGAACTTTCTCGAACCTTCATTTTTCTTACTTTGTCCAATTCCTTAGTAATGGATTCGATTTTATCTTCCACTTTTTCGAACTTTGATTCTACTGTCGACAATTGCTTATCGACATTAGACAATTGTTGATCGACAGTTAACAATTGTTTATCGATAGAAGAAAATTGTTTATCGACACGCTCGTCAAGGGCAATAATTCTATTGTCAAAGGCATCTAACTTACATTCTAGCATATTTGTCTGTTTTTCCAGTAGACACTTTTGTTCTTGGCTTTGTTGCTCGAATCGTTCGAGAAGATTCTTTTGCTCACTACGTTGCTCTTGGCCTTGTTGTTCAAATCGTTCGAGAAGATTCTTTTGTTCATTCCGTTGTTCTTGGCTTTGTTGTTCTAGAAGATTCTTCTGCTCTTGACTTTGTTGTTCGAAACGTTCGAGAAGATTCTTTTGTTCATTACGTTGTTCTTGGCTTTGCTGTTCTAGAAGGTTCTTTTGTTCTTCAAATTTTGCGAGCAGCTGAGACAGCGTATTGGTCATGCCTCATGCCCGATGTACTTACTTGTTCTTGCTGTTCTTCCATTTCAATATCGAATATAAACGTGTCCGGGTTTTTTCCACATCTTCTTAAATCTTCTTCCAGCAGTAGGAAGATCTCGCTTATTCAGTTCTGCCTTGAGTTCCACTACATTTAAATCATTCAAAGATTTACCCATTGTCTTTTTTCTTTTTTTTACTTTTCACACAATAAATTTACTGAGTGCACAGATAAATTAAGTTTTATTCCACTTCTAACACCATTGTAATATTTTCTCAGGTTCGTTAATAAAACTTATTTACTTTATTCAAAACGTCCACTTATTTATTTCGCAAAATTAAACACTTTACTTTTCTTACTACAAACAAAACGATTTATTATTCACCACTGAATTAGTTCACAAACTTTACTTTTCACTTTTATTACAACCAACTTTATTCATTCACGATTAAAAACAAACTGTCTCGCTGCCGTTCAAACATGTGCCTTTTATACTTGTTTTCCAAACTCTGGAAATAAGGAGAACGTTCTAGTCTCTGCTTCCAGAGCTTTCCATAGGGGAAATTTCCCAATAACTTCCCTTCCAAAAGCTTTCATTTAACAGCTGGCAAATCTGCTATAATCCGGCAGATGGCGCTTCCTTCGATTGAGAGTTGCTATAATTATTGCTAATAAGGGTATGTTTGCACTGCGACCGTAAGCTTTATTGTGTCCGTTTGCTTGCATTTCGGAGTCGTTATAGTTCAAATATGGAAAGTTATTACAATATTATAAATAAAATATTTTCAAAATGTATGCATATTAACTAAAACAAAGGATAGAATGAAGGGTGTCATGATCATGATAAGAAAACTCAAGAGACACAAATATACTCCCACATTACTTCTTAAACTATTTATGTTATCCTATAAGGAAAGAATATAAAACATAAGCATATTATGGTTCAGGCAGTAATTAAGTTAGTAAACCTATATACATTTTACATACAAATAAAATTGCTTCACCTTCCATTAACTATGTTTCTGAAAAATGCGACCCCTTTGGCGATGTCCTTCTCGTAGGAGATTTCAATCTTTTTGATCTGGAATGGGTTGTTTCTAATGACGAAATACGTTTAATAGCTACCAACTTTTCTTTTACCCATAAAACTATGTATGTACAATTGTACATATGTATGTATGTATTACGATTCTTGACAGTGTGATTATCATGTGACTTAAATCAAATTGGCTATCTTAAATATAGCCTTGTCCGACGACAGTTTGATCTGATATGTCTTATGCCAACCCTAGTTATTATATTATCGGACAGTGACCAATATCTATGACTTAAATTGATTTGAACCACTCTCTACTTTTTTCATGATTTCTCGCTGAAACCACTGATTTTGATATATCTATGTAAATAATGACTCTCTTGAACTTGAATTCGAGGAAATTGTCTTTCCTTTACTTAACGAACTCATTCAAAATAATGCCTTTGAAAATATTGTTTAATGGAAATAGGTGGTTAGCAACTTCAATTTAAGTATTTTCGATCGATCAAAAACTCGAAACAATCGTCTCTAACAACTAACCCTGGTTTGCATATTATGAATTGCGCTCAAAAAGGGTTTCTTTAAAGAAAATATTTAAATGTAGGCACAGCTCACCCAAAAAAATGTTGACCTCACCCAAAAAATTTTAAGATTTTGCACATTTTTAACTTGAGACAACTAAAAAATATTTCATTCAATTTTAAATTTTTGCCAGCAGTAACATTTTGATAAGAATAAAAAGAGCTCTTTGTGCTATCTACACATGCAAAAAAAAAACTTCGGTACACGATGGTAGCCCAGGAAAATTAGACTTTCACTTCGAAAAAATTGCGACAAAGCTGATTTTTGGTGGAGTGGCTTTTTATGACGTCTGAAGCATTTCCTGAAAAGTACCCTTAATTTGGCCCGGGGCTAAATTTTTTAGGGGGGGTGAAAGGGGTTGAAGTTCAGTTTTTTGGGAATTGCTCCTAAACTATCGGTTTTATTGAAAAAATGTGAATGTAAAAATTAAAGCTGATGTTATTCTATGTTAACAAACTTTTTTTCGTAGAACCAATAGTTTCAGAGAAAAATTCACAATTAAGCGAAAAACCTTAAAAAAACGTGATTTCATCCCCACCATACAAGAGGCATAGGTGACCTTTGTTCCGCTGTAACTTTGAGATTAATAAACATTCAGAGCTGTTTTATGGCTCATTTTTTAGATAATTTAATTGTCTAAAATCTGTCCTTTGGTCATTTTTTTGAAAAACGCAATTTTTACGAGTTATTCAACAAAAACAAAATCAATCTTGTTTTTCAAGATGGTGGCAATTCCCTTTCTCCTACCACCCCAAAAACTTGATTTTACAATAAGGAGTTGTACTTAAACATAAATCACAAAACAAAATTTGCCCAGCGATAAGCAAAAATTTTATAAATTTTTTGGACTAAACTCACTGCACCATGAAGTTCTTGAACGTTTTTCTCTGAAACTATTGGTTCTACGAAAAAAAGTATTTTAACTTTTTTTTGTGTAGAATAGTATCAGCTTTAATTTGTACCTTCACATTTTTTCAATAAAAAAACTGAACTTCAACCCCACCCCCCCCCCCCCTCCCTAAAAAATTTAGCCCCGTGCCAAATTTAGGGTACTTTTCAGGAAATGCTTAAGACGTATATAATAAGCCACTCCACCAAAAATCCGCTTTTTCGCAATTTTTTCGAAGTTTGGCCATTTTTTTGTCTAATTTTCCTGGGCTATGGGGTAAGCGACTGCAGGTCATGCAGTGGATGTGCACGCCGATTGTTCGTCCCATACTTACCTATGGTTCTATCGTGTCGTGGAAGGCTGTTGACAAAGTAAGCTATCTCCAAAAACCTGAACAAGGTACAGAGACTAGCTTGTATAGGAATAATACTTCGAAATCTTCTAGTTCTGTACGCGAGCAGATAAGATGCACAGCAGCCAAAAGCGCACTTCAACTCAAAGAACTGGGCTCTTGAAAGCAAAGCACCTATGGTCATGGGTCTATCCTGCAAAGGTATGACACAGTGGCTGGACTTGATGTGTCGACTGACTACATACCACCTAAATAGATTTAAACAAACACTTCTCTATCTTAATGCCCGAATGGCATAGATGGGAACCTAACTCACTAACCAGGGAACAGGGTATCCCCGCTTCTACACCGATGAGTCAAAAATGGAAGAAGGAACAGGAGCTGGGGAGTTCGGTGAAGCTCTTAATATTAGAGAATCATATAAACTCCCAGATGAGTGTAATGTCTTTCAGGCTGAGATTTACGCTATTGAAAAAATGGTACACAAGAAAAAACTGAGCTCGTCAGAGGTCACATGGACAGCCAAGCTGCTGTTAAAGCTCATCCAAAACTACCTTGAGCTCACCCATACGTTTGATCCTGGCTACGGCCGTGGTTTCAGTTGTTTAGTTATTTCGTTTCATCAGTAAACCCTCCTATGCTTCAGCACAATATGAAGTAGATGGAGTAGTAAGTACACACAGTGCATTTTTATTTGAAAACTAGTCTGGCACCACTAAAACGTTCACTATGATACCTCACGTTTTATTCATAATTATAATTCCATATATGTTATTACATTAGTAAATTAGTTGAAATCTTTTCATAAAGCTGGCTAAGATCAAGACAGGTTACTTTCATCTACTTTCACCAAAATATTATCTAAAATTTATGCAGGGGTACATAAGATACTAATGAAGTTTCAAAAGTAAAATGAAAGGAAACTGATTATTTTTTTCTAAAGCTTTCAATGGAAATGTAAAGAATCATTGAAATAAATTCAGCAAAGAAGATGAAAGAATTTTTTCACAAAAGGCAAATCTAACAAAAGAGTTTTCATGCATTCAGCTTGTGAAGTCAAAAAAAAAATTCAAAACATTGAGTTCAAACACCTTCCTTTCATACATTCAAAAAACCTATATATATTGCGTTTCATTCACAGAACGGAAATGAAATTACTGACTGCATTGGTATTCAATGTGAAACCAGAAGTTGGAAAGGTGAAGGACGAGAAAAGTTAATTAAGATTCCGTTATCCGGTCATTGCGCTGGTGAATGTAGATAGAGACATAGCTGCACTTCGCAGTAAGGTTGAGGAATGTTTGAAGCAAATTGCATCTCCATTAAACGTTATTGTTGTAGAATAACTCTCGTGAATGGGCTTGCGATGGTGGTGGCAGGTAGTGTGAAAAGGGAAATTGATGCTGCTTTTGTGGTTCTTGCTTTCAGTTAAGATGTTAATTTTTCTTTGTTATCGGAAGAGGTGGCAATTAATTTTGTTTGTGATGCAGCTTAGAGCTCCTGTGGAAAGACTTGTTGGCATTGTTTCTATTGTTTATACTAACCATAATATTTTGTAAAAGACTTTATTACTTAAATAAGGATGCAGCATATCAGTTCAACTCTATATTTGTGAGTTTACCATTTTCTTCGAGTTTTTTGTTTGGATTTATTTTCCGATAATTTTGTATAGTATTGGTTGGGATAATAAAATGGCCAAAATCTTTCTTAACCCTTGTCAATTAAGTCATACTTTATTAAATATCTATAATTTTGTATGTAAAGGTATACCAACTTTTTTATTATTAATGATCCAATTTTATTTAAATGATTATCAAAACTGTAAAGCTAAGAGCAGACGATTTGCAAAAGTCGCAAATGATTATGACGTCATTTTTACGTCACAATTTGCGATCGTTGGTCGCAAAACGTCTGAACACATCTTTGGGACAGCCTGCAAATGCTCGCAAACCATTTGCGGATGATTTGCGAGGCCCAAATCGCAAATACATTTGCGACTTTTTCGCAAATCGTGTGAGCACTCACAAGAATCATTTGTGACAATTTGCGAGTATTTGCGACTGTCACAAGCATTTGCAAACACACGAAAATGGATCACTGCAAATGCGGGCATTTGCGATGAATTTTGTTGTTGTACTTGAAGTAATTTTCCGTGGTTTTTAGTATGTAGGTACCTTCTTATTTTGATTATTTTTTTAACATACTTAAATTTGTTTTTATTTTCCGATTTTTTATGGAAACTAGTTTTACGTGGCTTAAAAAAAAATAAACTAACCCACAGCCCATAAAACAACGCCAAAATAAACATAATTTACATACCACACATGTATGTATGAATGTATGTATGTGCATACACATGTATTTATAATATTTTGAGACTATTCCAACAAAAATCAACAAATAAACAAATTTGTTAAAAGATAAATGTCATGCTCGCAACTCTGCAAATGAGTAAAAATATGATTCCTAAAAATATTGGCGCAAATCGTGTGAACACCCCGCAAATATGCTGCAAAATTTGCGATCTTATTTGCGAGCACCTTGATCGCAAATGCATTTGAGAACTTTGGTACGACAGTCGTAAATCGTCTGAACACTTGTATTTGCAGATTTGCGAGCCTGTCAAACGTCAACCATTTGCGGTATGTTTGCGAGTTTTTTCGTGACGTCAGTGCTCGCAAAGATTTGCGACTATTGCAAATCGTCTGCTCGTAGCTTAACTAGCATAATAAAACCGTCAGGAAAAAGTCCTATCAAAAACAGTTCTAATAATTTAAGTGTCAAATTTCTGTATGCTATTGAAAATGTGGTGTTAGTAGCTTGTAAAGTCTCTGCATGGCATTTTTCATTCCTCGGCGATTTGGAACACACTACTTACAGCCATCATCCAGACCAAGCTCTCTGTTGGTTTTTCTCACGAAAAGTGGAATCAATCATTGCATTTCTTTGGTCAAAGTAAAATTGTGGCCCTCGATATTTCAAAAATATTTGATAGTGTTTGGCATCAAGCTCTTTTATCGAAAATGTATTCTTTTGGTTTTACCGAATCACTTCTTAGCTGGATTAGGAATTACCTTCGTAGCCGATCAATCCAAGTTGTTTTGGACGGTTTCAAGTCTGAAGCGCACAAAATAAACTTTGGTGTGCCCCAAGGCTCCGTATGTCATGTCTGAAACTACTAATCAACTTAACTGTTTCACTGATAATATCACCCATAGTCACGGTTGCCGCTTGTAAAAAAAAATTCTTACCAAATTTCCCAAAAAAACCTACCAAAACGAATAAAAACCACTAAGTAAAAAAAACTCTATTTTCGTTCTGCAAATTTTCTTTGGTAGAAACCTTAAACACATTAGAGGAACGACGCACATAGGAGTATTTGTATGCAAAAACTGGACAAAATTATTTTTTGTCTTGATTGCAATATTTTCATCTTAAACCGTGCAATAAATACCGTTTTTAATAAATTTACCCTCTTTAAAAAAAAAAAAAAATTCAAGTTTTGTTTTAATTTTTCAACTGGAAACAAGAAAAAATGCATACAATCGGATATAGGATATGACCAAAAAAGATAAAAGGGCTCAAAGTTGCAGCCAATATTTTTTTTTTAAATCAATACTGGGAGCTTTGCTAAACCATATTTTATACAAATAACTACCAAATAACTCCAAAAAATAAAAAAAATTAAATCCCAAAGAAAAGTAACAGCACAAATAGTCAGTTTGAATGGGCATAAAAGTGGGAATACCATATGACAAAAAAACAACTACATCCGCAAAAATCCGCAGCCGATTCTTTTTGAAAATGAAGCTTGATGGTTTATTTTATCCACCCATATACAAATGAGAACCCAATTCCACCTACATCTATAAACAAATTACTTCCCAATGAAAAAGAACCAACAAAAATAGTGTTTTTTTTTTTGCATTTTTAGAACAAAAATTCAAAAAAAATATAAATATTAAAATATCTGTCGTAAAAATGGCTCAATATAATAGTGAACATCTGTAGTTGATTTTTATAATTTCATCAGACTATAAAAAATTTTTAAGAAATAATTTAATAAAATGTTTCAAATTTTTTGAAGGTTGATTACAAAAAGAAGTGACAAATTCTTAATCGAAGACTTTGAACTAATATCATAGCCAATATATGTTGAGCAATAAAAAAATATTTTAGCCTATTGTTCCATGTGATCTTAGCTATTGTCTGGAAAAAGTTCCCCTTTAAATTTTGACACTTGAAAAATCGACTTTTGGCCGAGTTTTGTAGGCAAATACTCCTATGTGCGACGTTTATTCACAATCGTGAAATCCATTTTCCAGAAAATTTGAAAAAAAAACCGAAATTGTTGTATGCTAAAAAAAAATTCGAGTTCCACCTAGGGATGCCAGAAGTCCCGCCAGGCGCGGGACTGTCCCGTAAAACGACTTCTGTCCCGCAAGTGTCCCGCTGGAGAATTATATCCCACAAAACCCGCAAAACAGTGTTTGGAAGAGGTTGATATTTTTATAAAAATGTTATTGATTACTAAGAAACAAAATTTGGTTTTAACCTTGCCATAATAAACTAAAAAATATTTTAAATTTTGTGCTTCTCATTTGTTCTATTTTTTTTTTCGTTGCCTGTTTCTCTGCTCTGAGAGATTTTTTAGTTCTATGATCAACTCCTTATGTGTCAAAGAACTGTTTTTTATGTTTTGAATCAACACACAACAATTTCATGATATTTCTTCTAGTTTTTAGTTTTCAATTTAAT
The DNA here is from genome assembly GCA_963921185.1 of Dasysyrphus tricinctus. Lineage (NCBI taxonomy): Eukaryota > Metazoa > Arthropoda > Insecta > Diptera > Syrphidae > Dasysyrphus > Dasysyrphus tricinctus. The sequence goes on from OY992532.1 coordinate 130,599,821, forward strand.
TTATAGTTGAAGCACCTATTTAATTTGCTTATTTTTTTACATGCGTGATCAAGCGATTTCAAGCGGTAGATCGCTCAAGCAAATGTGTTGGTTTCAGTGCACAGCTCTTAATCGCTAGATCTAGCGATTGATTGAAGACAATGTATAACAAAAGCGGATATTCACCATAAGCTGGTGTTCTACTGGTTCTAGTTTTATCTCACTTTTGTTGCTAGTTATTGCATATAACATCTAAAATCTCTTGAAGTCGCTTTCATCGCTCAACTTGAACGTAATAATGTACCTAAATAACATGATTTAATTTTCGGAAAAGCAAAATTATAGGACTTTCCAATTTTTCGAAAAGGTAGGTTGGCTTTCAGAATCGGTCCCGCAATGAAATTTTTCAAATCTGGCATCCCTAGTTCCACCCCACCCCAAATGCTAGTTATATTTCCGAATTATTTATTTAGGTAGTTTCATGCTAACATTTAATGATTTCTCCTTCCTTGGAATTTCCTATGCATACAATTTTGACATATTCTTCAAATGTTTTCACTTGAGGTATGACATAATTAATTTTCAACATGATTTTTATGAATTTGGATAAAATCATTTCATTTTGAAAAATTAATTTTAAAAATTTTATCATTTGGAAATGAAATTAGGATTTTTCAACGAAATTAGATCACATTGATTCAAGTCTCTGTTAACTTGAGTTCATTTGATATTTTTTGAGTTGGTCGGAATTGATCTCAATTTTTATGTTTGTACAATGTCTTATATTATGGTCAAGAGTTGTATGAAAAAAAACCTACCAAATCGGATTTTAGCCTACCAACCTACCACAGCTGAAAAATCCTACCAAGTTTGGTAGAATCCTACCAAAACGGCAACCATGCCCATAGTTTTTTGTACTCCTTTCCAGATATCCCTCCCTGTTCTTCAATCGTGGAGCACCAGCAGCAGAATATATTGAGCTCATTAAACTCAGATTTAAACAGCATTGTCAAATGGGGTATTGATCATCATGTGGATTTTACTGCATCCAAAACTCAAAGTTGTCTTCAGTCGTTAAAGTGGAATATACCCATTTATCATATAACATGAATGGAACTTGCATCGAGGAAATTGAAAAGCTTTCGATTCTTGGTATGTGCATTGAGTCTGGAAAATAAAGAAAACGGTTATGGATTTGATTTTAGAATTCGAACCAGAACTACGCACATATTCAAAAATACGGTTTTCAAACACTGCCAAAAGTAAATGTTTAGTTAAAAATTAAAATTAATTTAAATTTCATATATTTTACTGCTTCTAAGAACAATTATTTTTCATTCTACAAATTATTTTTCCATTTTCTTAATTAAAAATTATCATACTCATCCATATTTGCATCCACCATGTTTCCAAATGTGCTTGCTTACACATGCAGAACGAAAGTATTCAGAATCAGATGTTCATCATCGTGTTCTGTAACCCCGGGTGGGGGCATAGGCGTCAACAAAACGTCTCCATCCTTCACGGTCTGCTGCAAGGTACTTTAGCTGTGGCCACGTCTTTCTCTGGAATTCTGCTTCCGCTAAGACAGTTGATTTCCATGTTGTTCTTGGTCCTCCAACCCGCCTGAGGATTCCATTCAAAAGACTGCTTTACAATTTCATCGTTTGGTTTTCTCAGTGTGTGACCAATCCAACGCCATTTACGCTTTCTTATGTCGACGTCCAGCCGCTCTTGACTTGCCCTACGCCACAATTCCTCATTTGATATTATTTGTGGCCAGCGAATCTTAAGAATGTGGCGAAGACAGCGATTCACAAAAGCCTGCAATTTCTTCGAAATGGTAGACGTGACTTTCCAGGTTTCACAAGCATATAACAGCACGGATTTGACATAGGATTCGAAGAATCTCAACTAAGTGCGTAAGGAGATTTGACTTGATTTCCAGGGGACAGAGTACCGAAGGCAGCACGAGCCTTATATATTCTACTTTTAACGTTCAGATCCGTACCACCGTTTGCAGAAACAATACTGCCAAGGTAGTTAAACTGTTCCACTACTTCAACTGGCGTCTCCTGTATAAAAATAAGCTGCTGTGTGGAGCGGCCTGTGAGCATTATTTTTGTCTTTCTGCTATTTATTCTTAGACCACTCGACTCTCCCTTCACTTGCTGTGTTTGGCACATCCCGTTCAGTTCACTGATGTTATTTGCCAGTAGACATATCTCATCGGCATAGTCTAAATGACTGAGCCTTTCGAACGGTCTCCATTGAATGCCCTGTCGCTCAGCTGTACCAACACTGGCCGTCAATACGTCGTCCATCGCCAGCAGGAAGAGAATTGGCGATAGAACATCCCCTTGTCTCACACCCTGTTGCTCTGCGAAGGAGTGGGATAGCTGCCCATTGTGTAAAACAAAACACCTTGCGTTGTTGTACGACTCTTTAATAATGGCAACAATTTTTGGCGGAATTCCTCTACCAAGCAACGATCTCCATTTACATTCTCGGTTAACTCGATCAAAGGCCTTCTCAAAATCCACGAACGTGAGGTAAAGCGGTGATTGAAATTCCATCGACTGCTTGACACGATACGCAGGGTGTTGATATGGTTGACACACGATCGACCACTGCGGAAGCCAGATTGATGCCTCTTGAATGTAGACTCGATTCTATCCTTTATTCGCTCGAGAATGATGGTTGCCATTAGTTTTGGGAAAACGGACAAAACGGTGATACCACGCCAATTGTTGCAATTCTTAAGGTCACCTTTCTTTGGCAACTTAACAAGCACACCATCCTTCCATCACACATTGACTTCCTTCATCGCTGCTGAATCAAGATATGATCAATTTGGTTTTCCGGATGCACCCAGGTAATTTTGTTGCACGTCTTATGCTTAAAAAAGTCGAAAAGGAAGTCACCATTCTCATTCCGTGACCAAGCCATTTCTTCTCATCACGCGTTTCAGTCCGTAATTGTCTGAACCGACTTGAGGTCTCCCATAACGACTATGATGTCGGCTCTCGGAACACTTCTGTAAACCGAGTTAAGATGAGTGTAGAGCGCGGTTTTGTCTTCTTCGGTCGCTTCATTTGTGGGGGCGTAGGACTGAATGATTGTGACGTTACGGATTTTTGAACGAAACCTTGCTGTCATTAATCTCGCAGAAATGGGCGCTCAGGAGATCAAACTATGTCTCGCTTCTTCGTTCAACATAAACCCGACACCACGCAGACTTTGACCACCCTCTCTTTCATCTTCCCCGGAATACAGCATTCTTGTCTGTCCAGTGTCTGATCTGTATTCAGCTCTTCCTCTCCACTTAGTTTTGCTTCAGACTACTAATCTACTACTAATCCACTTAACTGTTTTGCTGACGACAGCATCCTTAGTTTTTCATACTCATTTCCAGATTCACTACCCTGTTCTTCGGATGTGGAACTGCAACGGCAGCGTATGACAAGCTCATTAAATACCGATTTAAACACGTGTGTGAAGTTAGCATAACATTTTTGAGCTAGACCAATGGGACCATGGCAGGAATTTGCAGTTTTTTTTGCATTTTTTATGCATTTCTATTCCGGATTTTGCAGTTCACCAAATAGTGGGTGTAATCGACTGTACTGCTAACTTCACTGTGAAGTTAGCAGTGCCTATGCTTTTCTCAGCAACCGGGCTAGCTAGGAATCTGAAATAAGGCTCTGAATTTGCAGTTTAATTTGCAGTTCCAGAAAAGGAAAAAACAAAATTTCTTAATCCTTACATTAAAAAAATTTCATACTGTACTGCTAACTTCACTGTGAAGTTAGCATAAAAGTCCTTTTCTCGGCAACGGTGATACCTAGAAATTTGCAGTTAAGCTCCAAATTTGCAGTTTAATTTGCAGTTCAGGAAAAAATTATGTCCAAATTTTTAAGTCCAAATTTGAAGAAAAAAATCGAGTAAATTCATTTTTCACTGTTAACGTCACTGTGAAGTTAGCAGTACATACCCTTTTCTCAGCAACTGAGCCACCTAGAAAATTGCAGTTTAGGTCCAAATTTGCAGTTTTTCATGCACTTCAAGAAAAAACTAAGTTCAAATTTGTACGTCCAAATTTGACAAAAAAATCGAAAATTTTACTTTGCACTGTTAACATCACTGTGAAGTTAGCAGTACATACCCTTTTCTCAGGAACTGAGCCACCTAGAAAATTGCAGTTAGGGTCAAAATTTTCAGTTTTTCATGCACTTCAAGAAAAAACTAAGTTCAAAATTTAAAGTCCAAATTTGACAAAAAATCGATTAAATTCATTTTTCACTGTTAACATCACTGTGAAGTTAGCAGTACATATCCTTTTCTAAGGAACTGAGCCAGCTAGAAAATTGCAGTTGGTGTCCAAATTTGCAGTTTTCCATTTACTTCAAGAAAAAACTAAGTTCAAATTTTTAAGTCCAAATTTGACAAAAAATTTGAAAAATTCACTTTGCAGTGTTAACGTTAGTGTGAAGTTAGCAGTACATACCCTTTTCTCAGGAACTGAGCCAGCTAGATAATTGCAGTTAAGGTCCAAATTTGCAGTTTTTCATGCACTTCAAAGAAAAACTAAGTCCAAAAAATTTAAGTACTCAAATATTCATACAATTAGTACTTAAATACTCATATAATTAACAAATCAAATTCCCCTTATCAATATTTTTTTAAGAAATTGAATCATTAAGCCTACTAATACCTCTCTTTTTCATTTAAGGAGGGGCAAAATTCCCATTATAATAACATTTGTCCAAGTCGGACTATTTATGGATAAAAATATAAATCTTAATAAAAAAATATGAAAAATGAAAATCGACAATAGAAAATACTAAATTGAAAATAACTACATACATAAATAAAAATTCCAAATAAATTCCAAATCCAATAAAACAAAACAATAAAATTTTGGAATAAATGAACGGTGAACGTCAACAAAAGTTCAATTTAATGAAGGAAAAGTAATGAAGGAAAAGAACGCACCTCCTTTGAAACAACATGCTTTCCCTCAGTGACTGTTCAATAACATCGAAAGTGACAGACACAGTTGTCATACTAGAGTTGCATACAAGTCCTTCAATAACTCCAGAAATCGAAAACAGTTTTGTGACCGTCTGCATGTATTTCTTGTTGCATTTAGGTTTGTTTCTGCCATTTTGTTTTCAAGCCGAACAAAAAGATATTTTTTTAACATGAACCTACATTAGGGTGTCGTCAATTTTCCAAAATAATGTATTAAAGGTTAAATAAAATTTAGTGACCAAAAAAAATTTGACCAAACAAATTATTTCTCATCATCATTGAATTAAAAGTCATAATATTATTAATTAAATAATTAAAAGTCGTAATATTTTATATAAAATTATTGCTTATAAGTTTTTGAGTGAGGGCTTTTAAAGGATTAAAGAACAAATATAAACAAAAAAAAAATTAATAGCTGCAGTAATTACAAAAATAAAATGTGAAAACAGCAATACCTATACAAATATACATTTGTAAGAGTTATTGACAAATCGGACACAATCTTTTGGTAAAATATTTTTTTAGGACATTCATATTTTACTAAGGAGATGTTTGTCCTTAAAAAAATATGTTGGGAAATAGACACCCTAATATATGGTAGTTATTTTTGAAGAATCTGACAGCAAGTTACAATGTAGTTGCATTTAGGATCTTATTTAATATTTCTGTTAATTTTTCACTTTGTTACAAAAGTGTTGTATATTAGTTTTTCTGAATCATAATGATTAGACACTTTAGAGTTACTTTGAAGTAGCAAAAGATCAAAGTCGCAAAACAGTTTCGATTTTGTTTTTGAGAACGGCTAATTAAAATTAAGTTACACAATGGATAACTACTCAGTTACTATTAAGCCACGCCTATTTATTTTTAGTCCCACTAAATAAGAATAGTGACCTAAATATATAACAAAGTTGGAACTCAAATAATTTAAAATACAATGAGAGCATTCAACAACTCTACAAAAACTTCCGAGTTATTCTTGTGAAACCAGATTTTTGAATTTCTTGTTGCAAAATTCAAATCTGTGCTCCTTGGGCAGTGATGTTAACAGTGAAAAATGAATTTAATCGATTTTTTGTCAAATTTGGACTTTAAAATTTGAACTTAGTTTTTTCTTGGAGTGCATGAAAAACTGCAAATTTGGACCTTAACTGCAATTTTCTAGGTGGCTCAGTTCCTGAGAAAAGGGTATGTACTGCTAACTTCACAGTGATGTTAACAGTGAAATATGAATTTAATCGATTTTTTTGTCAAATTTGGACTACAAAATTTGAACTTAGTTTTTTCTTGAAGTGCATGAAAAACTGCAAATTTGGACACCAACTGCAATTTTCTAGCTGGCTCAGTTCCTTAGAAAAGGATATGTACTGCTAACTTCACAGTGATGTTAACAGCGGAAAATGAATTTAATCGATTTTTTGACAAATTTGGACTTTAAATTTTGAACTTAGTTTTTTCTTGAAGTGCATAAAAAACTGCAAATTTGGACCCTAACTGCAATTTTCTAGGTGGCTCAGTTCCTGAGAAAAGGGTATGTACTGCTAACTTCACAGTGATGTTAACAGTGCAAAGTAAAATTTTCGATTTTTTTGTCAAATTTGGACGTACAAATTTGAACTTAGTTTTTTTTCTTAAAGTGCATGAAAAACTGCAAATTTGGACCTAAACTGCAATTTTCTAGGTGGCTCAGTTGCTGAGAAAAGGGTATGTACTGCTAACTTCACAGTGACGTTAAGAGTGAAAAATGAATTTAGTCGATTTTTTTTTCAAATTTGGACTTAAAAATTTGGACATAAATTTTTCCTGAACTGCAAATTAAACTGCAAATTTGGAGCCTTACTGCAAATTTCTACATATCACCGTTGCCGAGAAAAGGACTTTTATGCTAACTTCACAGTGAAGTTAGCAGTACAGTATGAAATTTTTTTTATGTAAGGATTTAGAAATTTGGTTTTTTCCTTTTCTGGAACTGCAAATTAAACTGCAAATTCAGAGCCTTATTTCAGATTCCTAGCTAGCCCGGTTGCTGAGAAAAGCATAGGCACTGCTAACTTCACAGTGAAGTTAGCAGTACAGTCGGTTACACCCACTATTTGGTGAACTGCAAAATCCGGAATAGAAATGCATAAGAAATGCAAAAAAACTGCAAATTCCTGCCATGGTCCCATTGGCCTAGCTCAAAAATGTTATGCTAACTTCACACACGTACTTCACTTGCTGCACTTCACTTGCTGCACTTCACTTGCTGCACTTCACTTGCTGCACTTCACTTGCTGCACTTCACTTGCTGCACTTCACTTGCTGCACTTCACTTGCTGCACTTCACTTGCTGCACTTCACTTGCTGCACTTCACTTGCTGCACTTCACTTGCTGCACTTCACTTGCTGCACTTCACTTGCTGCACTTCACTTGCTGCATTTCACTTGCTGCACTTCACTTGCTGCACTTCACTTGCTGCACTTCACTTGCTGCACTTCACTTGCTGCACTTCACTTGCTGCACTTCACTTGCTGCACTTCACTTGCTGCACTTCGCTTGCTGCACTTCACTTGCTGCACTTCACTTGCTGCACTTGATTTGCTGCACTTGATTTGCTGCACTTGATTTTCTGCACTTGATTTGCTGCACTTGATTTGCTGCACTTGATTTGCTGCACTTGATTTGCTGCACTTGATTTGCTGCACTTGATTTGCTGCACTTGATTTGCTGCACTTGATTTGCTGAACTTGATTTGCTGCACTTGATTTGCTGCACTTCACTTGCTGCACTTCACTTGCTGCACTTCACTTGCTGCACTTCACTTGCTGCACTTCACTTGCTGCACCTCACTTGCTGCACTTCACTTGCTGCACTTCACTTGCTGCACTTCACTTGGTGCACTTCACTTGGTGCACTTCACTTGCTGCACTTCACTTGCTGCACTTCACTTGCTGCACTTCACTTGCTGCACTTGATTTGCTGCACTTGATTTGCTGCACTTGATTTGCTGCACTTGATTTGCTGCACTTGATTTGCTGCACTTGATTTGCTGCACTTGATTTGCTGCACTTGATTTGCTGCACTTGATTTGCTGCACTTGATTTGCTGCACTTGATTTGCTGCACTTGATTTGCTGCACTTGATTTGCTGCACTTGATTTGCTGCACTTCACTTGCTGCACTTCACTTGCTGCACTTCACTTGCTGCACTTCACTTGCTGCACTTCACTTGCTGCACTTCACTTGCTGCACTTCACTTGCTGCACTTCACTTGCTGCACTTCACTTGCTGCACTTCACTTGCTGCACTTCACTTGCTGCACATCACTTGCTGCACTTCACTTGCTGCACTTGATTTGCTGCACTTGATTTGCTGCACTTGATTTGCTGCACTTGATTTGCTGCACTTGATTTGCTGCACTTGATTTGCTGCACTTGATTTGCTGCACTTGATTTGCTGCACTTGATTTGCTGCACTTGATTTGCTGCACTTGATTTGCTGCACTTGATTTGCTGCACTTGATTTGCTGCACTTGATTTGCTGCACTTGATTTGCTGCACTTCACTTGCTGCACTTGATTTGCTGCACTTCACTTGCTGCACTTCACTTATTGCACTTCACTTGCTGCACTTCACTTGCTGCACTTCACTTGCTGCACTTCACTTGCTGCACTTCACTTGCTGCACTTCACTTGCTGCACTTCACTTGCTGCACTTCACTTGCGGCACTTCACTTGCGGCACTTCACTTGCTGCACTTCACTTGCTGCACTTCACTTGCTGCACTTCACTTGCTGCACTTCACTTGCTGCACTTCACTTGCTGCACTTCACTTGCTGCACTTCACTTGCTGCACTTCACTTGCTGCACTTCACTTGCTGCACTTCACTTGCTGCACTTCACTTGCTGCACTTCACTTGCTGCACTTCACTTGCTGCACTTCACTTGCTGCACTTCACTTGCTGCACTTCACTTGCTGCACTTCACTTGCTGCACTTCACTTGCTGCACTTCACTTGCTGCACTTGATTTGCTGCACTTGATTTGCTGCACTTGATTTGCTGCACTTGATTTGCTGCACTTGATTTGCTGCACTTGATTTGCTGCACTTGATTTGCTGCACTTGATTTGCTGCACTTGATTTGCTGCACTTCACTTGCTGCACTTCACTTGCTGCACTTCACTTGCTGCACTTCACTTGCTGCACTTCACTTGCTGCACTTCACTTGCTGCATTTGATTTGCTGCACTTGATTTGCTGCACTTGATTTGCTGCACTTGATTTGCTGCACTTGATTTGCTGCACTTGATTTGCTGCACTTGATTTGCTGCACTTGATTTGCTGCACTTGATTTGCTGCACTTGATTTGCTGCACTTGATTTGCTGCACTTGATTTGCTGCACTTGATTTGCTGCACTTGATTTGCTGCACTTGATTTGCTGCACTTGATTTGCTGCACTTGATTTGCTGTACTTCACTTGCTGCACTTCACTTGCTGCACTTCACTTGCTGCACTTCACTTGCTGCACTTCACTTGCTGCACTTCACTTGCTGCACTTCACTTGCTGCACTTCACTTGCTGCACTTCACTTGCTGCACTTCACTTGGTGCACTTCACTTGGTGCACTTCACTTGCTGCACTTCACTTGCTGCACTTCACTTGCTGCACTTCACTTGCTGCACTTCACTTGCTGCACTTCACTTGCTGCACTTCACTTGCTGCACTTGATTTGCTGCACTTGATTTGCTGCACTTGATTTGCTGCACTTGATTTGCTGCACTTGATTTGCTGCACTTGATTTGCTGCACTTGATTTGCTGCACTTGATTTGCTGCACTTGATTTGCTGCACTTGATTTGCTGCACTTGATTTGCTGCACTTGATTTGCTGCACTTGATTTGCTGCACTTGATTTGCTGCACTTGATTTGCTGCACTTGATTTGCTGCACTTGATTTGCTGCACTTGATTTGCTGCACTTGATTTGCTGCACTTGATTTGCTGCACTTGATTTGCTGCACTTGATTTGCTGCACTTGATTTGCTGCACTTGATTTGCTGCACTTGATTTGCTGCACTTGATTTGCTGCACTTGATTTGCTGCACTTGATTTGCTGCACTTGATTTGCTGCACTTGATTTGCTGCACTTGATTTGCTGCACTTGATTTGCTGCACTTGATTTGCTGCACTTGATTTGCTGCACTTGATTTGCTGCACTTGATTTGCTGCCCTTGATTTGCTGCACTTGATTTGCTGCACTTGATTTGCTGCACTTGATTTGCTGCACTTCACTTGCTGCACTTCACTTGCTGCACTTCACTTGCTGCACTTCACTTGCTGCACTTCACTTGCTGCACTTCACTTGCTGCACTTCACTTGGTGCACTTCACTTGCTGCACTTGATTTGCTGCACTTGATTTGCTGCACTTGATTTGCTGCACTTGATTTGCTGCACTTGATTTGCTGCACTTCACTTGCTGCACTTCACTTGCTGCACTTCACTTGCTGCACTTGATTTGCTGCACTTGATTTGCTGCACTTGATTTGCTGCACTTGATTTGCTGCACTTGATTTGCTGCACTTGATTTGCTGCACTTGATTTGCTGCACTTGATTTGCTGCACTTGATTTGCTGCACTTGATTTGCTGCACTTGATTTGCTGCACTTGATTTGCTGCACTTGATTTGCTGCACTTGATTTGCTGCACTTGATTTGCTGCACTTGATTTGCTGCACTTGATTTGCTGCACTTCACTTGCTGCACTTCACTTGCTGCACTTCACTTGCTGCACTTCACTTGCTGCACTTCACTTGCTGCACTTCACTTGCTGCACTTCACTTGCTGCACTTCACTTGCTGCACTTCACTTGCTGCACTTCACTTGCTGCACTTCACTTGCGGCACTTCACTTGCTGCACTTCACTTGCTGCACTTCACTTGCTGCACTTCACTTGCTGCACTTCACTTGCTGCACTTCACTTGCTGCACTTCACTTGCTGCACTTCACTTGCTGCACTTCACTTGCTGCACTTCACTTGCTGCACTTCACTTGCTGCACTTCACTTGCTGCACTTCACTTGCTGCACTTCACTTGCTGCACTTCACTTGCTGCACTTCACTTGCGGCACTTCACTTGCTGCACTTCACTTGCTGCACTTCACTTGCTGCACTTCACTTGCTGCACTTCACTTGCTGCACTTCACTTGCTGCACTTCACTTGCTGCACTTCACTTGCTGCACTTCACTTGCTGCACTTCACTTGCTGCACTTCACTTGCTGCACTTCACTTGCTGCACTTCACTTGCTGCACTTCACTTGCTGCACTTCACTTGCTGCACTTCACTTGCTGCACTTCACTTGCTGCACTTCACTTGCTGCACTTCACTTGCTGCACTTCACTTGCTGCACTTCACTTGCTGCACTTCACTTGCTGCACTTCACTTGCTGCACTTCACTTGCTGCACTTCACTTGCTGCACTTCACTTGCTGCACTTGATTTGCTGCACTTGATTTGCTGCACTTGATTTGCTGCACTTGATTTGCTGCACTTGATTTGCTGCACTTGATTTGCTGCACTTGATTTGCTGCACTTGATTTGCTGCACTTGATTTGCTGCACTTGATTTGCTGTACTTGATTTGCTGCACTTGATTTGCTGCACTTGATTTGCTGCACTTGATTTGCTGCACTTGATTTGCTGCACTTGATTTGCTGCACTTCACTTGTCGCACTTCACTTGCTGCACTTCACTTGCTGCACTTCACTTGCTGCACTTCACTTGCTGCACTTCACTTGCTGCACTTCACTTGCTGCACTTCACTTGCTGCACTTCACTTGCTGCACTTCACTTGCTGCACTTCACTTGATACACTTCACTTGCTGCACTTCACTTGCTGCACTTGATTTGCTGCACTTGATTTGCTGCACTTGATTTGCTGCACTTGATTTGCTGCACTTGATTTGCTGCACTTGATTTGCTGCACTTGATTTGCTGCACTTGATTTGCTGCACTTGATTTGCTGCACTTGATTTGCTGCACTTGATTTGCTGCACTTGATTTGCTGCACTTGATTTGCTGCACTTCACTTGCTGCACTTCACTTGCTGCACTCCACTTGCTGCACTTCACTTGCTGCACTTCACTTGCTGCACTTCACTTGCTGCACTTCACTTGCTGCACTTCACTTGCTGCACTTCACTTGCTGCACTTCACTTGCTGCACTTCACTTGCTGCACTTCACTTGCTGCACTTGATTTGCTGCACTTGATTTGCTGCACTTGATTTGCTGCACTTGATTTGCTGCACTTGATTTGCTGCACTTGATTTGCTGCACTTTATTTGCTGCACTTGATTTGCTGCACTTGATTTGCTGCACTTGATTTGCTGCACTTGATTTGCTGCACTTGATTTGCTGCATTTGATTTGCTGCACTTCACTTGCTGCACTTGATTTGCTGCACTTGATTTGCTGCACTTGATTTGCTGCACTTGATTTGCTGCACTTGATTTGCTGCACTTCACTTGCTGCACTTCACTTACTGCACTTCACTTGCTGCACTTCACTTGCTGCACCTCACTTGCTGCACTTCACTTGCTGCACTTCACTTGCTGCACTTCACTTGCTGCACTTCACTTGCTGCACTTCACTTGCTGCACTTCACTTGCTGCACTTCACTTGCTGCACTTCACTTGCTGCACTTCACTTGCTGCACTTCACTTGCTGCACTTCATTTGCTGCACTTCATTTGCTGCACTTCATTTGCTGCACTTCATTTGCTGCACTTCACTTGCTGCACTTCACTTGCTGCACTTCACTTGCTGCACTTCACTTGCTGCACTTCACTTGCTGCACTTCACTTGCTGCACTTCACTTGCTGCACTTCACTTGCTGCACTTCACTTGCTGCACTTAACTTGCTGCACTTCACTTGCTGCACTTCACTTGCTGCACTTCACTTGCTGCACTTCACTTGCTGCACTTCACTTGCTGCACTTCACTTGGTGCACTTCACTTGGTGCACTTCACTTGCTGCACTTCACTTGCTGCACTTCACTTGCTGCACTTCACTTGCTGCACTTCACTTGCTGCACTTCACTTGCTGCACTTCACCTTGCTGCACTTCATTTGCTGCACTTCACTTGCTGCACTTCACTTGCGGCACTTCACTTGCTGCACTTCACTTGCTGCACTTCACTTGCTGCACTTCACTTGCTGCACTTCACTTGCTGCACTTCACTTGCTGCACTTCACTTGCTGCACTTCACTTGCTGCACTTCACTTGCTGCACTTGATTTGCTGCACTTGATTTGCTGCACTTGATTTGCTGCACTTGATTTGCTGCACTTGATTTGCTGCACTTGATTTGCTGCACTTGATTTGCTGCACTTGATTTGCTGCACTTGATTTGCTGCACTTGATTTGCTGCACTTGATTTGCTGCACTTCACTTGCTGCACTTCACTTGCTGCACTTCACTTGCTGCACTTCACTTGCTGCACTTCACTTGCTGCACTTCACTTGCTGCACTTCACTTGCTGCACTTCACTTGCTGCACTTCACTTGCTGCACTTCACTTGCTGCACTTCACTTGCTGCACTTTACTTGCTGCACTTCACTTGCTGCACTTCACTTGCTGCACTTCACTTGCGGCACTTCACTTGCGGCACTTCACTTGCTGCACTTCACTTGCTGCACTTCACTTGCTGCACTTCACTTGCTGCACTTCACTTGCTGCACTTCACTTGCTGCACTTCACTTGCTGCACTTCACTTGCTGCACTTCACTTGCTGCACTTCACTTGCTGCACTTCACTTGCTGCACTTCACTTGCTGCACTTCACTTGCTGCACTTCACTTGCTGCACTTCACTTGCTGCACTTCACTTGCTGCACTTCACTTGCTGCACTTCACTTGCTGCACTTCACTTGCTGCACTTCACTTGCTGCACTTCACTTGCTGCACTTCACTTGCTGCACTTCACTTGCTGCACTTCACTTGCTGCACTTCACTTGCTGCACTTCACTTGCTGCACTTCACTTGCTGCACTTCACTTGCTGCACTTGATTTGCTGCACTTGATTTGCTGCACTTGATTTGCTGCACTTGATTTGCTGCACTTGATTTGCTGCACTTGATTTGCTGCACTTGATTTGCTGCACTTGATTTGCTGCACTTGATTTGCTGCACTTGATTTGCTGCACTTCACTTGCTGCACTTCACTTGCTGCACTTCACTTGCTGCACTTCACTTGCTGCACTTCACTTGCTGCACTTCACTTGCTGCACTTCACTTGCTGCACTTCACTTGCTGCACTTCACTTGCTGCACTTCACTTGCTGCACTTCACTTGCTGCACTTCACTTGCTGCACTTGATTTGCTGCACTTGATTTGCTGCACTTGATTTGCTGCACTTGATTTGCTGCACTTGATTTGCTGCCCTTCACTTGCTGCACTTCACTTGCTGCACTTCACTTGCTGCACTTCACTTGCTGCACTTCACTTGCTGCACTTCACTTGCTGCACTTCACTTGCTGCACTTCACTTGCTGCACTTCACTTGCTGCACTTCACTTGCTGCACTTCACTTGCTGCACTTCACTTGCTGCACTTCACTTGCTGCACTTCACTTGCTGCACTTCACTTGCTGCACTTGATTTGCTGCACTTGATTTGCTGCACTTGATTTGCTGCACTTGATTTGCTGCACTTGATTTGCTGCACTTGATTTGCTGCACTCGATTTGCTGCACTTGATTTGCTGCGCTTGATTTGCTGCACTTGATTTGCTGCACTTGATTTGCTGCACTTGATTTGCTGCACTTGATTTGCTGCACTTGATTTGCTGCACATGATTTGCTGCACTTCACTTGCTGCACTTGATTTGCTGCACTTCACTTGCTGCACTTCACTTGCTGCACTTCACTTGCTGCACTTCACTTGGTGCACTTCACTTGGTGCACTTCACTTGCTGCACTTCACTTGCGGCACTTCACTTGCGGCACTTCACTTGCTGCACTTCACTTGCTGCACTTCACTTGCTGCACTTCACTTGCTGCACTTCACTTGCTGCACTTCACTTGCTGCACTTCACTTGCTGCACTTCACTTGCTGCACTTCACTTGCTGCACTTCACTTGCTGCACTTCACTTGCTGCACTTCACTTGCTGCACTTCACTTGCTGCACTTCACTTGCTGCACTTCACTTGCTGCACTTCACTTGCTGCACTTCACTTGCTGCACTTCACTTGCTGCACTTCACTTGCTGCACTTCACTTGCTGCACTTCACTTGCTGCACTTCACTTGCTGCACTTCACTTGCTGCACTTCACTTGCTGCACTTCACTTGCTGCACTTCACTTGCTGCACTTCACTTGCTGCACTTCACTTGCTGCACTTGATTTGCTGCACTTGATTTGCTGCACTTGATTTGCTGCACTTGATTTGCTGCACTTGATTTGCTGCACTTGATTTGCTGCACTTGATTTGCTGCACTTGATTTGCTGCACTTGATTTGCTGCACTTGATTTGCTGCACTTCACTTGCTGCACTTCACTTGCTGCACTTCACTTGCTGCACTTCACTTGCTGCACTTCACTTGCTGCACTTCACTTGCTGCACTTCACTTGCTGCACTTCACTTGCTGCACTTCACTTGCTGCACTTCACTTGCTGCACTTCACTTGCTGCACTTCACTTGCTGCACTTCACTTGCTGCACTTCACTTGCTGCACTTCACTTGCTGCACTTGATTTGCTGCACTTGATTTGCTGCACTTGATTTGCTGCACTTGATTTGCTGCACTTGATTTGCTGCCCTTCACTTGCTGCACTTCACTTGCTGCACTTCACTTGCTGCACTTCACTTGCTGCACTTCACTTGCTGCACTTCACTTGCTGCACTTCACTTGCTGCACTTCACTTGCTGCACTTCACTTGCTGCACTTCACTTGCTGCACTTCACTTGCTGCACTTCACTTGCTGCACTTCACTTGCTGCACTTCACTTGCTGCACTTCACTTGCTGCACTTCATTTGCTGCACTTCATTTGCTGCACTTCATTTGCTGCACTTCATTTGCTGCACTTCACTTGCTGCACTTCACTTGCTGCACTTCACTTGCTGCACTTCACTTGCTGCACTTCACTTGCTGCACTTCACTTGCTGCACTTCACTTGCTGCACTTCACTTGCTGCACTTCACTTGCTGCACTTAACTTGCTGCACTTCACTTGCTGCACTTCACTTGCTGCACTTCACTTGCTGCACTTCACTTGCTGCACTTCACTTGCTGCACTTCACTTGGTGCACTTCACTTGGTGCACTTCACTTGCTGCACTTCACTTGCTGCACTTCACTTGCTGCACTTCACTTGCTGCACTTCACTTGCTGCACTTCACTTGCTGCACTTCACCTTGCTGCACTTCATTTGCTGCACTTCACTTGCTGCACTTCACTTGCGGCACTTCACTTGCTGCACTTCACTTGCTGCACTTCACTTGCTGCACTTCACTTGCTGCACTTCACTTGCTGCACTTCACTTGCTGCACTTCACTTGCTGCACTTCACTTGCTGCACTTGATTTGCTGCACTTGATTTGCTGCACTTGATTTGCTGCACTTGATTTGCTGCACTTGATTTGCTGCACTTGATTTGCTGCACTTGATTTGCTGCACTTGATTTGCTGCACTTGATTTGCTGCACTTGATTTGCTGCACTTGATTTGCTGCACTTCACTTGCTGCACTTCACTTGCTGCACTTCACTTGCTGCACTTCACTTGCTGCACTTCACTTGCTGCACTTCACTTGCTGCACTTCACTTGCTGCACTTCACTTGCTGCACTTCACTTGCTGCACTTCACTTGCTGCACTTCACTTGCTGCACTTTACTTGCTGCACTTCACTTGCTGCACTTCACTTGCTGCACTTCACTTGCGGCACTTCACTTGCGGCACTTCACTTGCTGCACTTCACTTGCTGCACTTCACTTGCTGCACTTCACTTGCTGCACTTCACTTGCTGCACTTCACTTGCTGCACTTCACTTGCTGCACTTCACTTGCTGCACTTCACTTGCTGCACTTCACTTGCTGCACTTCACTTGCTGCACTTCACTTGCTGCACTTCACTTGCTGCACTTCACTTGCTGCACTTCACTTGCTGCACTTCACTTGCTGCACTTCACTTGCTGCACTTCACTTGCTGCACTTCACTTGCTGCACTTCACTTGCTGCACTTCACTTGCTGCACTTCACTTGCTGCACTTCACTTGCTGCACTTCACTTGCTGCACTTCACTTGCTGCACTTCACTTGCTGCACTTCACTTGCTGCACTTCACTTGCTGCACTTGATTTGCTGCACTTGATTTGCTGCACTTGATTTGCTGCACTTGATTTGCTGCACTTGATTTGCTGCACTTGATTTGCTGCACTTGATTTGCTGCACTTGATTTGCTGCACTTGATTTGCTGCACTTGATTTGCTGCACTTCACTTGCTGCACTTCACTTGCTGCACTTCACTTGCTGCACTTCACTTGCTGCACTTCACTTGCTGCACTTCACTTGCTGCACTTCACTTGCTGCACTTCACTTGCTGCACTTCACTTGCTGCACTTCACTTGCTGCACTTCACTTGCTGCACTTCACTTGCTGCACTTGATTTGCTGCACTTGATTTGCTGCACTTGATTTGCTGCACTTGATTTGCTGCACTTGATTTGCTGCCCTTCACTTGCTGCACTTCACTTGCTGCACTTCACTTGCTGCACTTCACTTGCTGCACTTCACTTGCTGCACTTCACTTGCTGCACTTCACTTGCTGCACTTCACTTGCTGCACTTCACTTGCTGCACTTCACTTGCTGCACTTCACTTGCTGCACTTCACTTGCTGCACTTCACTTGCTGCACTTCACTTGCTGCACTTCACTTGCTGCACTTGATTTGCTGCACTTGATTTGCTGCACTTGATTTGCTGCACTTGATTTGCTGCACTTGATTTGCTGCACTTGATTTGCTGCACTCGATTTGCTGCACTTGATTTGCTGCGCTTGATTTGCTGCACTTGATTTGCTGCACTTGATTTGCTGCACTTGATTTGCTGCACTTGATTTGCTGCACTTGATTTGCTGCACATGATTTGCTGCACTTCACTTGCTGCACTTGATTTGCTGCACTTCACTTGCTGCACTTCACTTGCTGCACTTCACTTGCTGCACTTCACTTGCTGCACTTCACTTGCTGCACTTCACTTGCTGCACTTCACTTGCTGCACTTCACTTGCTGCACTTCACTTGCTGCACTTCACTTGCTGCACTTCACTTGCTGCACTTCATTTGCTGCACTTCACTTGCTGCACTTCACTTGCTGCACTTCACTTGCTGCACTTCACTTGCTGCACTTCACTTGCTGCACTTCACTTGCTGCACTTCACTTGCTGCACTTCACTTGCTGCACTTCACTTGCTGCACTTCACTTGCTGCACTTCACTTGCTGCACTTGATTTGCTGCACTTGATTTGCTGCACTTGATTTGCTGCACTTGATTTGCTGCACTTGATTTGCTGCCCTTCACTTGCTGCACTTCACTTGCTGCACTTCACTTGCTGCACTTCACTTGCTGCACTTCACTTGCTGCACTTCACTTGCTGCACTTCACTTGCTGCACTTCACTTGCTGCACTTCACTTGCTGCACTTCACTTGCTGCACTTCACTTGCTGCACTTCACTTGCTGCACTTCACTTGCTGCACTTCACTTGCTGCACTTCACTTGCTGCACTTCACTTGCTGCACTTCACTTGCTGCACTTCACTTGCTGCACTTAACTTGCTGCACTTCACTTGCTGCACTTCACTTGCTGCACTTCACTTGCTGCACTTCACTTGCTGCACTTCACTTGCTGCACTTCACTTGCTGCACTTCACTTGCTGCACTTCACTTGCTGCACTTCACTTGCTGCACTTCACTTGCTGCACTTCACTTGCTGCACTTCACTTGCTGCACTTGATTTGCTGCACTTGATTTGCTGCACTTGATTTGCTGCACTTGATTTGCTGCACTTGATTTGCTGCACTTGATTTGCTGCACTTGATTTGCTGCACTTGATTTGCTGCACTTCACTTGCTGCACTTCACTTGCTGCACTTCACTTGCTGCACTTCACTTGCTGCACTTCACTTGCTGCACTTCACTTGCTGCACTTCACTTGCTGCACTTCACTTGCTGCACTTGATTTGCTGCACTTGATTTGCTGCACTTGATTTGCTGCACTTGATTTGCTGCACTTGATTTGCTGCACTTGATTTGCTGCACTTCACTTGCTGCACTTCACTTGCTGCACTTCACTTGCTGCACTTCACTTGCTGCACTTCACTTGCTGCACTTCACTTGCTGCATTTCACTTGCTGCACTTCACTTGCTGCACTTCACCTTGCTGCACTTCACTTGCTGCACTTCACTTGCTGCACTTCACTTGCTGCACTTCACTTGCTGCACTTCACTTGCTGCACTTCACTTGCTGCACTTCACTTGCTGCACTTCACTTGCTGCACTTCACTTGCTGCACTTCACTTGCTGCACTTCACTTGCTGCACTTCACTTGCTGCACTTGATTTGCTGCACTTGATTTGCTGCACTTGATTTGCTGCACTTGATTTCCTGCACTTGATTTCCTGCACTTGATTTGCTGCACTTGATTTGCTGCACTTGATTTGCTGCACTTGATTTGCTGCACTTGATTTGCTGCACTTGATTTGCTGCACTTCACTTGCTGCACTTCACTTGCTGCACTTCACTTGCTGCACTTCACTTGCTGCACTTCACTTGCTGGACTTCACTTGCTGCACTTCACTTGCTGCACTTCACTTGCTGCACTTCACTTGCTGCACTTCACTTGCTGCACTTCACTTGCTGCACTTCACTTGCTGCACTTCACTTGCTGCACTTCAATTGCTGCACTTGATTTGCTGCACTTGATTTGCTGCACTTGATTTGCTGCACTTGATTTGCTGCACTTGATTTGCTGCACTTGATTTGCTGCACTTGATTTGCTGCACTTGATTTGCTGCACTTGATTTGCTGCACTTGATTTGCTGCACTTCACTTGCTGCACTTCACTTGCTGCACTCCACTTGCTGCACTTCACTTGCTGCACTTCACTTGCTGCACTTCACTTGCTGCACTTCACTTGCTGCACTTCACTTGCTGCACTTCACTTGCTGCACTTCACTTGCTGCACTTCACTTGCTGCACTTCACTTGATGCACTTGATTTGCTGCACTTGATTTGCTGCACTTGATTTGCTGCACTTGATTTGCTGCACTTGATTTGCTGCACTTGATTTGCTGCACTTGATTTGCTGCACTTGATTTGCTGCACTTGATTTGCTGCACTTGATTTGCTGCACTTCACTTGCTGCACTTCACTTGCTGCACTCCACTTGCTGCACTCCACTTGCTGCACTTCACTTGCTGCACTTAACTTGCTGCACTTCACTTGCTGCACTTCACTTGCTGCACTTCACTTGCTGCACTTCACTTGCTGCACTTCACTTGCTGCACTTCACTTGCTGCACTTCACTTGCTGCACTTCACTTGCTGCACTTCACTTGCTGCACTTCACTTGCTGCACTTCACTTGCTGCACTTCACTTGCTGCACTTCACTTGCTGCACTTCACTTGCTGCACTTCACTTGCTGCACTTCACTTGCTGCACTTCACTTGCTGCACTTCACTTGCTGCACTTCACTTGCTGCACTTCACTTGGTGCACTTCACTTGCTGCACTTCACTTGCTGCACTTCACTTGCTGCACTTCACTTGCTGCACTTCACTTGCTGCACTTCACTTGCTGCACTTCACCTTGCTGCACTTCACTTGCTGCACTTCACTTGCTGCACTTCACTTGCTGCACTTCACTTGCTGCACTTCACTTGCTGCACTTCACTTGCTGCACTTCACTTGCTGCACTTCACTTGCTGCACTTCACTTGCTGCACTTCACTTGCTGCACTTCACTTGCTGCACTTCACTTGCTGCACTTGATTTGCTGCACTTGATTTGCTGCACTTGATTTGCTGCACTTGATTTGCTGCACTTGATTTGCTGCACTTGATTTGCTGCACTTGATTTGCTGCACTTGATTTGCTGCACTTGATTTGCTGCACTTGATTTGCTGCACTTGATTTGCTGCACTTCACTTGCTGCACTTCACTTGCTGCACTTCACTTGCTGCACTTCACTTGCTGCACTTCACTTGCTGCACTTCACTTGCTGCACTTCACTTGCTGCACTTCACTTGCTGCACTTCACTTGCTGCACTTCACTTGCTGCACTTCACTTGCTGCACTTCACTTGCTGCACTTCACTTGCGGCACTTCACTTGCGGCACTTCACTTGCTGCACTTCACTTGCTGCACTTCACTTGCTGCACTTCACTTGCTGCACTTCACTTGCTGCACTTCACTTGCTGCACTTCACTTGCTGCACTTCACTTGCTGCACTTCACTTGCTGCACTTCACTTGCTGCACTTCACTTGCTGCACTTCACTTGCTGCACTTCACTTGCTGCACTTCACTTGCTGCACTTCACTTGCTGCACTTCACTTGCTGCACTTCACTTGCTGCACTTCACTTGCTGTACTTCACTTGCTGCACTTCACTTGCTCCACTTCACTTGCTGCACTTCACTTGCTGCACTTCACTTGCTGCACTTGATTTGCTGCACTTCACTTGCTGCACTTGATTTGCTGCACTTGATTTGCTGCACTTGATTTGCTGCACTTGATTTGCTGCACTTGATTTGCTGCACTTGATTTGCTGCACTTGATTTGCTGCACTTGATTTGCTGCACTTGATTTGCTGCACTTGATTTGCTGCACTTCACTTGCTGCACTTCACTTGCTGCACTTCACTTGCTGCACTTCACTTGCTGCATTTCACTTGCTGCACTTCACTTGCTGCACTTCACTTGCTGCACTTGATTTGCTGCACTTGATTTGCTGCACTTGATTTGCTGCACTTGATTTGCTGCACTTGATTTGCTGCACTTCACTTGCTGCACTTCACTTGCTGCACTTCACTTGCTGCACTTCACTTGCTGCACTTCACTTGCTGCACTTCACTTGCTGCACTTCACTTGCTGCACTTCACTTGCTGCACTTCACTTGCTGCACTTCACTTGCTGCACTTCACTTGCTGCACTTCACTTGCTGCACTTCACTTGCTGCACTTCACTTGCTGCACTTCACTTGCTGCACTTCACTTGCTGCACTTCACTTGCTGCACTTCACTTGCTGCACTTCACTTGCTGCACTTCACTTGCTGCACTTCACTTGCTGCACTTCACTTGCTGCACTTAACTTGCTGCACTTCACTTGCTGCACTTCACTTGCTGCACTTCACTTGCTGCACTTCACTTGCTGCACTTCACTTGCTGCACTTCACTTGCTGCACTTCACTTGCTGCACTTCACTTGCTGCACTTCACTTGCTGCACTTCACTTGCTGCACTTCACTTGCTGCACTTCACTTGCTGCACTTCACTTGCTGCACTTCACTTGCTGCACTTCACTTGCTGCACTTGATTTGCTGCACTTGATTTGCTGCACTTGATTTGCTGCACTTGATTTGCTGCACTTGATTTGCTGCACTTGATTTGCTGCACTTGATTTGCTGCACTTCACTTGCTGCACTTCACTTGCTGCACTTCACTTGCTGCACTTCACTTGCTGCACTTCACTTGCTGCACTTCACTTGCTGCACTTCACTTGCTGCATTTGATTTGCTGCACTTGATTTGCTGCACTTGATTTGCTGCACTTGATTTGCTGCACTTGATTTGCTGCACTTGATTTGCTGCACTTGATTTGCTGCACTTCACTTGCTGCACTTCACTTGCTGCACTTCACTTGCTGCACTTCACTTGCTGCACTTCACTTGCTGCACTTCACTTGCTGCACTTCACTTGCTGCACTTCACTTGCTGCACTTCACTTGCTGCACTTCACCTTGCTGCACTTCACTTGCTGCACTTCACTTGCTGCACTTCACTTGCTGCACTTCACTTGCTGCACTTCACTTGCTGCACTTCACTTGCTGCACTTCACTTGCTGCACTTCACTTGCTGCACTTCACTTGCTGCACTTCACTTGCTGCACTTCACTTGCTGCACTTCACTTGCTGCACTTCACTTGCTGCACTTCACTTGCTGCACTTCACTTGCTGCACTTGATTTGCTGCACTTGATTTGCTGCACTTGATTTGCTGCACTTGATTTGCTGCACTTGATTTGCTGCACTTGATTTGCTGCACTTGATTTGCTGCACTTGATTTGCTGCACTTCACTTGCTGCACTTCACTTGCTGCACTTCACTTGCTGCACTTCACTTGCTGCACTTCACTTGCTGCACTTCACTTGCTGCACTTCACTTGCTGCACTTGATTTGCTGCACTTGATTTGCTGCACTTGATTTGCTGCACTTGATTTGCTGCACTTGATTTGCTGCACTTGATTTGCTGCACTTCACTTGCTGCACTTCACTTGCTGCACTTCACTTGCTGCACTTCACTTGCTGCACTTCACTTGCTGCACTTCACTTGCTGCACTTCACTTGCTGCACTTCACTTGCTGCACTTCACCTTGCTGCACTTCACTTGCTGCACTTCACTTGCTGCACTTCACTTGCTGCACTTCACTTGCTGCACTTCACTTGCTGCACTTCACTTGCTGCACTTCACTTGCTGCACTTCACTTGCTGCACTTCACTTGCTGCACTTCACTTGCTGCACTTCACTTGCTGCACTTGATTTGCTGCACTTGATTTGCTGCACTTGATTTGCTGCACTTGATTTGCTGCACTTGATTTCCTGCACTTGATTTCCTGCACTTGATTTGCTGCACTTGATTTGCTGCACTTGATTTGCTGCACTTGATTTGCTGCACTTGATTTGCTGCACTTGATTTGCTGCACTTCACTTGCTGCACTTCACTTGCTGCACTTCACTTGCTGCACTTCACTTGCTGCACTTCACTTGCTGGACTTCACTTGCTGCACTTCACTTGCTGCACTTCACTTGCTGCACTTCACTTGCTGCACTTCACTTGCTGCACTTCACTTGCTGCACTTCACTTGCTGCACTTCACTTGCTGCACTTCACTTGCTGCACTTGATTTGCTGCACTTGATTTGCTGCACTTGATTTGCTGCACTTGATTTGCTGCACTTGATTTGCTGCACTTGATTTGCTGCACTTGATTTGCTGCACTTGATTTGCTGCACTTGATTTGCTGCACTTGATTTGCTGCACTTCACTTGCTGCACTTCACTTGCTGCACTCCACTTGCTGCACTTCACTTGCTGCACTTCACTTGCTGCACTTCACTTGCTGCACTTCACTTGCTGCACTTCACTTGCTGCACTTCACTTGCTGCACTTCACTTGCTGCACTTCACTTGCTGCACTTCACTTGATGCACTTGATTTGCTGCACTTGATTTGCTGCACTTGATTTGCTGCACTTGATTTGCTGCACTTGATTTGCTGCACTTGATTTGCTGCACTTGATTTGCTGCACTTGATTTGCTGCACTTGATTTGCTGCACTTGATTTGCTGCACTTCACTTGCTGCACTTCACTTGCTGCACTCCACTTGCTGCACTCCACTTGCTGCACTTCACTTGCTGCACTTAACTTGCTGCACTTCACTTGCTGCACTTCACTTGCTGCACTTCACTTGCTGCACTTCACTTGCTGCACTTCACTTGCTGCACTTCACTTGCTGCACTTCACTTGCTGCACTTCACTTGCTGCACTTCACTTGCTGCACTTCACTTGCTGCACTTCACTTGCTGCACTTCACTTGCTGCACTTCACTTGCTGCACTTCACTTGCTGCACTTCACTTGCTGCACTTCACTTGCTGCACTTCACTTGCTGCACTTCACTTGCTGCACTTCACTTGGTGCACTTCACTTGCTGCACTTCACTTGCTGCACTTCACTTGCTGCACCTCACTTGCTGCACTTCACTTGCTGCACTTCACTTGCTGCACTTCACCTTGCTGCACTTCACTTGCTGCACTTCACTTGCTGCACTTCACTTGCTGCACTTCACTTGCTGCACTTCACTTGCTGCACTTCACTTGCTGCACTTCACTTGCTGCACTTCACTTGCTGCACTTCACTTGCTGCACTTCACTTGCTGCACTTCACTTGCTGCACTTCACTTGCTGCACTTCACTTGCTGCACTTGATTTGCTGCACTTGATTTGCTGCACTTGATTTGCTGCACTTGATTTGCTGCACTTGATTTGCTGCACTTGATTTGCTGCACTTGATTTGCTGCACTTGATTTGCTGCACTTGATTTGCTGCACTTGATTTGCTGCACTTCACTTGCTGCACTTCACTTGCTGCACTTCACTTGCTGCACTTCACTTGCTGCACTTCACTTGCTGCACTTCACTTGCTGCACTTCACTTGCTGCACTTCACTTGCTGCACTTCACTTGCTGCACTTCACTTGCTGCACTTCACTTGCTGCACTTCACTTGCTGCACTTCACTTGCGGCACTTCACTTGCGGCACTTCACTTGCTGCACTTCACTTGCTGCACTTCACTTGCTGCACTTCACTTGCTGCACTTCACTTGCTGCACTTCACTTGCTGCACTTCACATGCTGCACTTCACTTGCTGCACTTCACTTGCTGCACTTCACTTGCTGCACTTCACTTGCTGCACTTCACTTGCTGCACTTCACTTGCTGCACTTCACTTGCTGCACTTCACTTGCTGCACTTCACTTGCTGCACTTCACTTGCTGCACTTCACTTGCTGTACTTCACTTGCTGCACTTCACTTGCTCCACTTCACTTGCTGCACTTCACTTGCTGCACTTCACTTGCTGCACTTGATTTGCTGCACTTGATTTGCTGCACTTGATTTGCTGCACTTGATTTGCTGCACTTGATTTGCTGCACTTTATTTGCTGCACTTGATTTGCTGCACTTGATTTGCTGCACTTGATTTGCTGCACTTGATTTGCTGCACTTGATTTGCTGCACTTGATTTGCTGCACTTGATTTGCTGCACTTCACTTGCTGCACTTCACTTGCTGCACTTCACTTGCTGCACTTCACTTGCTGCATTTCACTTGCTGCACTTCACTTGCTGCACTTCACTTGCTGCACTTGATTTGCTGCACTTGATTTGCTGCACTTGATTTGCTGCACTTGATTTGCTGCACTTGATTTGCTGCACTTCACTTGCTGCACTTCACTTGCTGCACTTCACTTGCTGCACTTCACTTGCTGCACTTCACTTGCTGCACTTCACTTGCTGCACTTCACTTGCTGCACTTCACTTGCTGCACTTCACTTGCTGCACTTCACTTGCTGCACTTCACTTGCTGCACTTCACTTGCTGCACTTCACTTGCTGCACTTCACTTGCTGCACTTCACTTGCTGCACTTCACTTGCTGCACTTCACTTGCTGCACTTCACTTGCTGCACTTCACTTGCTGCACTTCACTTGCTGCACTTCACTTGCTGCACTTCACTTGCTGCACTTCACTTGCTGCACTTCACTTGCTGCACTTCACTTGCTGCACTTAACTTGCTGCACTTCACTTGCTGCACTTCACTTGCTGCACTTCACTTGCTGCACTTCACTTGCTGCACTTCACTTGCTGCACTTCACTTGCTGCACTTCACTTGCTGCACTTCACTTGCTGCACTTCACTTGCTGCACTTCACTTGCTGCACTTCACTTGCTGCACTTCACTTGCTGCACTTCACTTGCTGCACTTCACTTGCTGCACTTGATTTGCTGCACTTGATTTGCTGCACTTGATTTGCTGCACTTGATTTGCTGCACTTGATTTGCTGCACTTGATTTGCTGCACTTGATTTGCTGCACTTCACTTGCTGCACTTCACTTGCTGCACTTCACTTGCTGCACTTCACTTGCTGCACTTCACTTGCTGCACTTCACTTGCTGCACTTCACTTGCTGCACTTCACTTGCTGCATTTGATTTGCTGCACTTGATTTGCTGCACTTGATTTGCTGCACTTGATTTGCTGCACTTGATTTGCTGCACTTGATTTGCTGCACTTCACTTGCTGCACTTCACTTGCTGCACTTCACTTGCTGCACTTCACTTGCTGCACTTCACTTGCTGCACTTCACTTGCTGCACTTCACTTGCTGCACTTCACTTGCTGCACTTCACTTGCTGCACTTCACCTTGCTGCACTTCACTTGCTGCACTTCACTTGCTGCACTTCACTTGCTGCACTTCACTTGCTGCACTTCACTTGCTGCACTTCACTTGCTGCACTTCACTTGCTGCACTTCACTTGCTGCACTTCACTTGCTACACTTGATTTGCTGCACTTGATTTGCTGCACTTGATTTGCTGCACTTGATTTGCTGCACTTGATTTGCTGCACTTGATTTGCTGCACTTGATTTGCTGCACTTGATTTGCTGCACTTGATTTGCTGCACTTGATTTGCTGCACTTCACTTGCAGCACTTCACTTGCTGCACTTCACTTGCTGCACTTCACTTGCTGCACTTCACTTGCTGCACTTCACTTGCTGCACTTCACTTGCTGCACTTCACTTGCTGCACTTCACTTGCTGCACTTCACTTGCTGCACTTCACTTGCTGCACTTCACTTGCTGCACTTCACTTGCTGCACTTCACTTGCGGCACTTCACTTGCGGCACTTCACTTGCGGCACTTCACTTGCTGCACTTCACTTGCTGCACTTCACTTGCTGCGCTTCACTTGCTGCACTTCACTTGCTGCACTTCACTTGCTGCACTTCACTTGCTGCACTTCACTTGCTGCACTTCACTTGCTGCACTTGATTTGCTGCACTTGATTTGCTGCACTTGATTTGCTGCACTTGATTTGCTGCACTTGATTTGCTGCACTTGATTTGGTGCACTTGATTTGGTGCACTTGATTTGCTGCACTTGATTTGCTGCACTTCACTTGCTGCACTTCACTTGCTGCACTTCACTTGCTGCACTTCACTTGCTGCACTTCACTTGCTGCACTTCACTTGCTGCACTTCACTTGCTGCACTTCACTTGCTGCACTTCACTTGCTGCACTTCACTTGCTGCACTTCACTTGCTGCACTTCACTTGCTGCTTTGATTTGCTGCACTTGATTTGCTGCACTTGATTTGCTGCACTTGATTTGCTGCACTTGATTTGCTGCACTTGATTTGCTGCACTTGATTTGCTGCAATTGATTTGCTGCACTTGATTTGCTGCACTTGATTTGCTGCACTTGATTCGCTGCACTTGATTTGCTGCACTTGATTTGCTGCACTTGATTTGCTGCACTTGATTTGCTGCACTTGATTTGCTGCACTTGATTTGCTGCACTTCACTTGCTGCACTTCACTTGCTGCACTTCACTTGCTGCACTTCACTTGCTGCACTTCACTTGCTGCACTTCACTTGCTGCACTTCACTTGCGGCACTTCACTTGCGGCACTTCACTTGCTGCACTTCACTTGCTGCACTTCACTTGCTGCACTTCACTTGCTGCACTTCACTTGCTGTACTTCACTTGCTGCACTTCACTTGCTGCACTTCACTTGCTGCACTTCACTTGCTGCGCTTCACTTGCTGCACTTCACTTGCTGCACTTCACTTGCTGCACTTCACTTGCGGCACTTCACTTGCGGCACTTCACTTGCTGCACTTCACTTGCTGCACTTCACTTGCTGCACTTCACTTGCTGCACTTCACTTGCTGCACTTCACTTGCTGCACTTGATTTGCTGCACTTCACTTGCTGCACTTCACTTGCTGCACTTCACTTGCTGCACTTCACTTGCTGCACTTCACTTGCTGCACTTCACTTGCTGCACTTCACTTGCTGCACTTCACTTGCTGCACTTCACTTGCTGCACTTGATTTGCTGCACTTGATTTGCTGCACTTGATTTGCTGCACTTGATTTGCTGCACTTGATTTGCTGCACTTGATTTGGTGCACTTGATTTGGTGCACTTGATTTGCTGCACTTGATTTGCTGCACTTCACTTGCTGCACTTCACTTGCTGCACTTCACTTGCTGCACTTCACTTGCTGCACTTCACTTGCTGCACTTCACTTGCTGCACTTCACTTGCTGCACTTCACTTGCTGCACTTCACTTGCTGCACTTCACTTGCTGCACTTCACTTGCTGCACTTCACTTGCTGCTTTGATTTGCTGCACTTGATTTGCTGCACTTGATTTGCTGCACTTGATTTGCTGCACTTGATTTGCTGCACTTGATTTGCTGCACTTGATTTGCTGCACTTGATTTGCTGCACTTGATTTGCTGCACTTGATTCGCTGCACTTGATTTGCTGCACTTGATTTGCTGCACTTGATTTGCTGCACTTGATTTGCTGCACTTGATTTGCTGCACTTGATTTGCTGCACTTCACTTGCTGCACTTCACTTGCTGCACTTCACTTGCTGCACTTCACTTGCTGCACTTCACTTGCTGCACTTCACTTGCTGCACTTCACTTGCGGCACTTCACTTGCGGCACTTCACTTGCTGCACTTCACTTGCTGCACTTCACTTGCTGCACTTCACTTGCTGCACTTCACTTGCTGTACTTCACTTGCTGCACTTCACTTGCTGCACTTCACTTGCTGCACTTCACTTGCTGCGCTTCACTTGCTGCACTTCACTTGCTGCACTTCACTTGCTGCACTTCACTTGCGGCACTTCACTTGCGGCACTTCACTTGCTGCACTTCACTTGCTGCACTTCACTTGCTGCACTTCACTTGCTGCACTTCACTTGCTGCACTTCACTTGCTGCACTTCACTTGCTGCACTTCACTTGCTGCACTTCACTTGCTGCACTTCACTTGCTGCACTTCACTTGCTGCACTTGATTTGCTGCACTTGATTTGCTGCACTTGATTTGCTGCACTTGATTTGCTGCACTTGATTTGCTGCACTTGATTTGCTGCACTTGATTTGCTGCACTTGATTTGCTGCACTTGATTTGCTGCACTTGATTTGCTGCACTTCACTTGCTGCACTTCACTTGCTGCACTTCACTTGCTGCACTTCACTTGCTGCACTTCACTTGCTGCACTTCACTTGCTGCACTTCACTTGCTGCACTTCACTTGCTGCACTTGATTTGCTGCACTTGATTTGCTGCACTTGATTTGCTGCACTTGATTTGCTGCACTTGATTTGCTGCACTTGATTTGCTGCACTTGATTTGCTGCACTTGATTTGCTGCACTTGATTTGCTACACTTGATTTGCTGCACTTGATTTGCTGCACTTGATTTGCTGCACTTGATTTGCTTCACTTGATTTGCTGCTCTTGATTTGCTGCACTTGATTTGCTGCACTTGATTTGCTGCACTTGATTTGCTGCACTTGATTTGCTGCACTTGATTTGCTGCACTTCACTTGCTGCACTTCACTTGCTGCACTTCACTTGCTGCACTTCACTTGCTGCACTTCACTTGCTGCACTTCACTTGCTGCACTTCACTTGCTGCACTTGATTTGCTGCACTTGATTTGCTGCACTTGATTTGCTGCACTTGATTTGCTGCACTTGATTTGCTGCACTTGATTTGCTGCACTTGATTTGCTGCACTTGATTTGCTGCACTTGATTTGCTGCACTTGATTTGCTGCACTTGATTTGCTGCACTTGATTTGCTGCACTTGATTTGCTACACTTGATTTGCTGCACTTGATTTGCTGCACTTGATTTGCTGCACTTGATTTGCTGCACTTGATTTGCTGCACTTGATTTGCTGCACTTGATTTGCTGCACTTGATTTGCTGCACTTGATTTGCTGCACTTGATTTGCTGCACTTGATTTGCTGCACTTGATTTGCTGCACTTGATTTGCTACACTTGATTTGCTGCACTTGATTTGCTGCACTTGATTTGCTGCACTTGATTTGCTGCACTTGATTTGCTGCACTTGATTTGCTGCACTTGATTTGCTGCACTTGATTTGCTGCACTTGATTTGCTGCACTTGATTTGCTGCACTTGATTTGCTGCACTTGATTTGCTGCACTTGATTTGCTGCACTTGATTTGCTGCACTTCACTTGCTGCACTTCACTTGCTGCACTTCACTTGCTGCACTTCACTTGCTGCACTTCACTTGCTGCACTTCACTTGCTGCACTTCACTTGCTGCACTTCACTTGCTGCACTTCACTTGCTGCACTTCACTTGCTGCACTTCACTTGCTGCACTTCACTTGCTGCACTTCACTTGCTGCACTTCACTTGCTGCACTTCATTTGCTGCACTTCACTTGCTGCACTTCACTTGCTGCACTTCACTTGCTGCACTTCACTTGCTGCACTTCACTTGCTGCACTTCACTTGCTGCACTTCACTTGCTGCACTTCACTTGCTGCACTTCACTTGCTGCACTTGATTTGCTGCACTTGATTTGCTGCACTTGATTTGCTGCACTTGATTTGCTGCACTTGATTTGCTGCACTTGATTTGCTGCACTTGATTTGCTGCACTTGATTTGCTGCACTTGATTTGCTGCACTTGATTTGCTGCACTTGATTTGCTGCACTTGATTTGCTGCACTTGATTTGCTGCACTTGATTTGCTACACTTGATTTGCTGCACTTGATTTGCTGCACTTGATTTGCTGCACTTGATTTGCTGCACTTGATTTGCTGCACTTGATTTGCTGCACTTGATTTGCTGCACTTGATTTGCTGCACTTGATTTGCTGCACTTGATTTGCTGCACTTGATTTGCTGCACTTGATTTGCTGCACTTGATTTGCTGCACTTGATTTGCTGCACTTGATTTGCTGCACTTCACTTGCTGCACTTCACTTGCTGCACTTCACTTGCTGCACTTCACTTGCTGCACTTCACTTGCTGCACTTCACTTGCTGCACTTCACTTGCTGCACTTCACTTGCTGCACTTCACTTGCTGCACTTCACTTGCTGCACTTGATTTGCTGCACTTGATTTGCTGCACTTGATTTGCTGCACTTGATTTGCTGCACTTGATTTGCTGCACTTGATTTGCTGCACTTGATTTGCTGCACTTGATTTGCTGCACTTGATTTGCTGCACTTGATTTGCTGCACTTGATTTGCTGCACTTGATTTGCTGCACTTGATTTGCTGCACTTGATTTGCTGCACTTGATTTGCTGCACTTGATTTGCTGCACTTGATTTGCTGCACTTGATTTGCTGCACTTGATTTGCTGCACTTGATTTGCTGCACTTGATTTGCTGCACTTGATTTGCTGCACTTCACTTGCTGCACTTCACTTGCTGCACTTCATTTGCTGCACTTCACTTGCTGCACTTCACTTGCTGCACTTCACTTGCTGCACTTCACTTGCTGCACTTCACTTGCTGCACTTCACTTGCTGCACTTCACTTGCTGCACTTCACTTGCTGCACTTCACTTGCTGCACTTCACTTGCTGCACTTCACTTGCTGCACTTCATTTGCTGCACTTCATTTGCTGCACTTCATTTGCTGCACTTCACTTGCTGCACTTCACTTGCTGCACTTCACTTGCTGCACTTCACTTGCTGCACTTCACTTGCTGCACTTCACTTGCTGCACTTCACTTGCTGCACTTCACTTGCTGCACTTCACTTGCTGCACTTCACTTGCTGCACTTCACTTGCTGCACTTCACTTGCTGCACTTCACTTGCTGCACTTCACTTGCTGCACTTCACTTGCTGCACTTCACTTGCTGCACTTCACTTGCTGCACTTCACTTGCTGCACTTCACTTGCTGCACTTCACTTGCTGCACTTCACTTGCTGCACTTCACTTGCTGCACTTCACTTGCTGCACTTCACTTGCTGCACTTCACTTGCTGCACTTCACTTGCTGCACTTCACTTGCTGCACTTCACTTGCTGCACTTCATTTGCTGCACTTCATTTGCTGCACTTCACTTGCTGCACTTCACTTGCTGCACTTCATTTGCTGCACTTCACTTGCTGCACTTCACTTGCTGCACTTCACTTGCTGCACTTCACTTGCTGCACTTCACTTGCTGCACTTCACTTGCTGCACTTCACTTGCTGCACTTCACTTGCTGCACTTCACTTGCTGCACTTCACTTGCTGCACTTGATTTGCTGCACTTGATTTGCTGCACTTGATTTGCTGCACTTGATTTGCTGCACTTGATTTGCTGCACTTGATTTGCTGCACTTGATTTGCTGCACTTGATTTGCTGCACTTGATTTGCTGCACTTGATTTGCTGCACTTGATTTGCTGCACTTGATTTGCTGCACTTGATTTGCTGCACTTCACTTGCTGCACTTCACTTGCTGCACTTCACTTGCTGCACTTCACTTGCTGCACTTCATTTGCTGCACTTCATTTGCTGCACTTCACTTGCTGCACTTCACTTGCTGCACTTCACTTGCTGCACTTCACTTGCTGCACTTCACTTGCTGCACTTCACTTGCTGCACTTCACTTGCTGCACTTCACTTGCTGCACTTCACTTGCTGCACTTCACTTGCTGCACTTCACTTGCTGCACTTCAC
The DNA here is from genome assembly GCA_963921185.1 of Dasysyrphus tricinctus. Taxonomy (NCBI): domain Eukaryota; kingdom Metazoa; phylum Arthropoda; class Insecta; order Diptera; family Syrphidae; genus Dasysyrphus; species Dasysyrphus tricinctus. The sequence continues at coordinate 130,633,332 of OY992532.1, forward strand.
TTGCTGCACTTCACTTGCTGCACTTCACTTGCAGCACTTGATTTGCTGCACTTGATTTGCTGCACTTGATTTGCTGCACTTGATTTGCTGCACTTGATTTGCTGCACTTGATTTGCTGCACTTGATTTGCTGCACTTGATTTGCTGCACTTCACTTGCTGCACTTCACTTGCTGCACTTCACTTGCTGCACTTCACTTGCTGCACTTCACTTGCTGCACTTCACTTGCTGCACTTCACTTGCTGCACTTCACTTGCTGCACTTCACTTGCTGCACTTCACTTGCTGCACTTCACTTGCTGCACTTCACTTGCTGCACTTCATTTGCTGCACTTCATTTGCTGCACTTCACTTGCTGCACTTCACTTGCTGCACTTCACTTGCTGCACTTCACTTGCTGCACTTCACTTGCTGCACTTCACTTGCTGCACTTCACTTGCTGCACTTCACTTGCTGCACTTCACTTGCTGCACTTCACTTGCTGCACTTCACTTGCTGCACTTCACTTGCTGCACTTCACTTGCTGCACTTCACTTGCTGCACTTGATTTGCTGCACTTGATTTGCTGCACTTGATTTGCTGCACTTGATTTGCTGCACTTGATTTGCTGCACTTGATTTGCTGCACTTGATTTGCTGCACTTGATTTGCTGCACTTCACTTGCTGCACTTCACTTGCTGCACTTCACTTGCTGCACTTCACTTGCTGCACTTCACTTGCTGCACTTCACTTGCTGCACTTCACTTGCTGCACTTCACTTGCTGCACTTCACTTGCTGCACTTCACTTGCTGCACTTCACTTGCTGCACTTCACTTGCTGCACTTCACTTGCTGCACTTCACTTGCTGCACTTCATTTGCTGCACTTCATTTGCTGCACTTCACTTGCTGCACTTCACTTGCTGCACTTCACTTGCTGCACTTCACTTGCTGCACTTCACTTGCTGCACTTCACTTGCTGCACTTCACTTGCTGCACTTCACTTGCTGCACTTCACTTGCTGCACTTCACTTGCTGCACTTCACTTGCTGCACTTCACTTGCTGCACTTCACTTGCTGCACTTCACTTGCTGCACTTCACTTGCTGCACTTCACTTGCTGCACTTCACTTGCTGCACTTCACTTGCTGCACTTCACTTGCTGCACTTCACTTGCTGCACTTCACTTGCTGCACTTCACTTGCTGCACTTCACTTGCTGCACTTCACTTGCTGCACTTGATTTGCTGCACTTGATTTGCTGCACTTGATTTGCTGCACTTGATTTGCTGCACTTGATTTGCTGCACTTGATTTGCTGCACTTGATTTGCTGCACTTGATTTGCTGCACTTCACTTGCTGCACTTCACTTGCTGCACTTCACTTGCTGCACTTCACTTGCTGCACTTCACTTGCTGCACTTGATTTGCTGCACTTGATTTGCTGCACTTGATTTGCTGCACTTGATTTGCTGCACTTGATTTGCTGCACTTGATTTGCTGCACTTGATTTGCTGCACTTGATTTGCTGCACTTGATTTGCTGCACTTGATTTGCTGCACTTGATTTGCTGCACTTGATTTGCTGCACTTGATTTGCTGCACTTGATTTGCTGCACTTGATTTGCTGCACTTGATTTGCTGCACTTGATTTGCTGCACTTGATTTGCTGCACTTCACTTGCTGCACTTCACTTGCTGCACTTCACTTGCTGCACTTCACTTGCTGCACTTCACTTGCTGCACTTCACTTGCTGCACTTCACTTGCTGCACTTCACTTGCTGCACTTCACTTGCTGCACTTCACTTGCTGCACTTCACTTGCTGCACTTCACTTGCTGCACTTCACTTGCTGCACTTCACTTGCTGCACTTCATTTGCTGCACTTCATTTGCTGCACTTCATTTGCTGCACTTCACTTGCTGCACTTCACTTGCTGCACTTCACTTGCTGCACTTCACTTGCTGCACTTCACTTGCTGCACTTCACTTGCTGCACTTCACTTGCTGCACTTGATTTGCTGCACTTCACTTGCTGCACTTCACTTGCTGCACTTCACTTGCTGCACTTCACTTGCTGCACTTCACTTGCTGCACTTCACTTGCTGCACTTCACTTGCTGCACTTCACTTGCTGCACTTCACTTGCTGCACTTCACTTGCTGCACTTCACTTGCTGCACTTCACTTGCTGCACTTCACTTGCTGCACTTCACTTGCTGCACTTCACTTGCTGCACTTCACTTGCTGCACTTCACTTGCTGCACTTCACTTGCTGCACTTCACTTGCTGCACTTCATTTGCTGCACTTCACTTGCTGCACTTCACTTGCTGCACTTCACTTGCTGCACTTCACTTGCTGCACTTCACTTGCTGCACTTCACTTGCTGCACTTCACTTGCTGCACTTCACTTGCTGCACTTGATTTGCTGCACTTGATTTGCTGCACTTGATTTGCTGCACTTGATTTGCTGCACTTGATTTGCTGCACTTGATTTGCTGCACTTGATTTGCTGCACTTGATTTGCTGCACTTGATTTGCTGCACTTGATTTGCTGCACTTGATTTGCTGCACTTGATTTGCTGCACTTGATTTGCTGCACTTGATTTGCTGCACTTGATTTGCTGCACTTGATTTGCTGCACTTGATTTGCTGCACTTGATTTGCTGCACTTGATTTGCTGCACTTCACTTGCTGCACTTCACTTGCTGCACTTCACTTGCTGCACTTCACTTGCTGCACTTCACTTGCTGCACTTCACTTGCTGCACTTCACTTGCTGCACTTCACTTGCTGCACTTCACTTGCTGCACTTCATTTGCTGCACTTCATTTGCTGCACTTCACTTGCTGCACTTCACTTGCTGCACTTCACTTGCTGCACTTCACTTGCTGCACTTCACTTGCTGCACTTCACTTGCTGCACTTCACTTGCTGCACTTCACTTGCTGCACTTCACTTGCTGCACTTCACTTGCTGCACTTCACTTGCTGCACTTCACTTGCTGCACTTCACTTGCTGCACTTCACTTGCTGCACTTGATTTGCTGCACTTGATTTGCTGCACTTGATTTGCTGCACTTGATTTGCTGCACTTGATTTGCTGCACTTGATTTGCTGCACTTGATTTGCTGCACTTGATTTGCTGCACTTCACTTGCTGCACTTCACTTGCTGCACTTCACTTGCTGCACTTCACTTGCTGCACTTCACTTGCTGCACTTCACTTGCTGCACTTCACTTGCTGCACTTCACTTGCTGCACTTCACTTGCTGCACTTCACTTGCTGCACTTCACTTGCTGCACTTCACTTGCTGCACTTCACGTGCTGCACTTCACTTGCTGCACTTCATTTGCTGCACTTCATTTGCTGCACTTCACTTGCTGCACTTCACTTGCTGCACTTCACTTGCTGCACTTCACTTGCTGCACTTCACTTGCTGCACTTCACTTGCTGCACTTCACTTGCTGCACTTCACTTGCTGCACTTCACTTGCTGCACTTCACTTGCTGCACTTCACTTGCTGCACTTCACTTGCTGCACTTCACTTGCTGCACTTCACTTGCTGCACTTCACTTGCTGCACTTCACTTGCTGCACTTCACTTGCTGCACTTCACTTGCTGCACTTCACTTGCTGCACTTCACTTGCTGCACTTCACTTGCTGCACTTCACTTGCTGCACTTCACTTGCTGCACTTCACTTGCTGCACTTCACTTGCTGCACTTCACTTGCTGCACTTCATTTGCTGCACTTCACTTGCTGCACTTCACTTGCTGCACTTCATTTGCTGCACTTCACTTGCTGCACTTCACTTGCTGCACTTCACTTGCTGCACTTCACTTGCTGCACTTCACTTGCTGCACTTCATTTGCTGCACTTCATTTGCTGCACTTCACTTGCTGCACTTCACTTGCTGCACTTCACTTGCTGCACTTCACTTGCTGCACTTCACTTGCTGCACTTCACTTGCTGCACTTCACTTGCTGCACTTCACTTGCTGCACTTCACTTGCTGCACTTCACTTGCTGCACTTCACTTGCTGCACTTCACTTGCTGCACTTCACTTGCTGCACTTGATTTGCTGCACTTGATTTGCTGCACTTGATTTGCTGCACTTGATTTGCTGCACTTGATTTGCTGCACTTGATTTGCTGCACTTGATTTGCTGCACTTCACTTGCTGCACTTCACTTGCTGCACTTCACTTGCTGCACTTCACTTGCTGCACTTCACTTGCTGCACTTCACTTGCTGCACTTGATTTGCTGCACTTGATTTGCTGCACTTGATTTGCTGCACTTGATTTGCTGCACTTGATTTGCTGCACTTGATTTGCTGCACTTGATTTGCTGCACTTGATTTGCTGCACTTGATTTGCTGCACTTGATTTGCTGCACTTGATTTGCTGCACTTGATTTGCTGCACTTGATTTGCTGCACTTGATTTGCTGCACTTGATTTGCTGCACTTGATTTGCTGCACTTGATTTGCTGCACTTCACTTGCTGCACTTCACTTGCTGCACTTCACTTGCTGCACTTCACTTGCTGCACTTCACTTGCTGCACTTCACTTGCTGCACTTCACTTGCTGCACTTCACTTGCTGCACTTCACTTGCTGCACTTCACTTGCTGCACTTCACTTGCTGCACTTCACTTGCTGCACTTCACTTGCTGCACTTCACTTGCTGCACTTCATTTGCTGCACTTCATTTGCTGCACTTCATTTGCTGCACTTCACTTGCTGCACTTCACTTGCTGCACTTCACTTGCTGCACTTCACTTGCTGCACTTCACTTGCTGCACTTCACTTGCTGCACTTCACTTGCTGCACTTGATTTGCTGCACTTCACTTGCTGCACTTCACTTGCTGCACTTCACTTGCTGCACTTCACTTGCTGCACTTCACTTGCTGCACTTCACTTGCTGCACTTCACTTGCTGCACTTCACTTGCTGCACTTCACTTGCTGCACTTCACTTGCTGCACTTCACTTGCTGCACTTCACTTGCTGCACTTCACTTGCTGCACTTCACTTGCTGCACTTCACTTGCTGCACTTCACTTGCTGCACTTCACTTGCTGCACTTCACTTGCTGCACTTCACTTGCTGCACTTCATTTGCTGCACTTCACTTGCTGCACTTCACTTGCTGCACTTCACTTGCTGCACTTCACTTGCTGCACTTCACTTGCTGCACTTCACTTGCTGCACTTCACTTGCTGCACTTCACTTGCTGCACTTGATTTGCTGCACTTGATTTGCTGCACTTGATTTGCTGCACTTGATTTGCTGCACTTGATTTGCTGCACTTGATTTGCTGCACTTGATTTGCTGCACTTGATTTGCTGCACTTGATTTGCTGCACTTGATTTGCTGCACTTGATTTGCTGCACTTGATTTGCTGCACTTGATTTGCTGCACTTGATTTGCTGCACTTGATTTGCTGCACTTCACTTGCTGCACTTCACTTGCTGCACTTCACTTGCTGCACTTCACTTGCTGCACTTCACTTGCTGCACTTCACTTGCTGCACTTGATTTGCTGCACTTGATTTGCTGCACTTGATTTGCTGCACTTGATTTGCTGCACTTGATTTGCTGCACTTGATTTGCTGCACTTGATTTGCTGCACTTGATTTGCTGCACTTGATTTGCTGCACTTGATTTGCTGCACTTGATTTGCTGCACTTGATTTGCTGCACTTGATTTGCTGCACTTGATTTGCTGCACTTGATTTGCTGCACTTGATTTGCTGCACTTGATTTGCTGCACTTGATTTGCTGCACTTGATTTGCTGCACTTGATTTGCTGCACTTGATTTGCTGCACTTGATTTGCTGCACTTGATTTGCTGCACTTGATTTGCTGCACTTGATTTGCTGCACTTGATTTGCTGCACTTGATTTGCTGCACTTGATTTGCTGCACTTGATTTGCTGCACTTCACTTGCTGCACTTCACTTGCTGCACTTCACTTGCTGCACTTCACTTGCTGCACTTCACTTGCTGCACTTCACTTGCTGCACTTCACTTGCTGCACTTCACTTGCTGCACTTCACTTGCTGCACTTCACTTGCTGCACTTCACTTGCTGCACTTCATTTGCTGCACTTCATTTGCTGCACTTCATTTGCTGCACTTCACTTGCTGCACTTCACTTGCTGCACTTCACTTGCTGCACTTCACTTGCTGCACTTCACTTGCTGCACTTCACTTGCTGCACTTCACTTGCTGCACTTCACTTGCTGCACTTCACTTGCTGCACTTCACTTGCTGCACTTCACTTGCTGCACTTCACTTGCTGCACTTCACTTGCTGCACTTCACTTGCTGCACTTCACTTGCTGCACTTCACTTGCTGCACTTCACTTGCTGCACTTCACTTGCTGCACTTCACTTGCTGCACTTCACTTGCTGCACTTCACTTGCTGCACTTCACTTGCTGCACTTCACTTGCTGCACTTCACTTGCTGCACTTCACTTGCTGCACTTCATTTGCTGCACTTCACTTGCTGCACTTCACTTGCTGCACTTCACTTGCTGCACTTCACTTGCTGCACTTCACTTGCTGCACTTCACTTGCTGCACTTCACTTGCTGCACTTCACTTGCTGCACTTCACTTGCTGCACTTGATTTGCTGCACTTGATTTGCTGCACTTGATTTGCTGCACTTGATTTGCTGCACTTGATTTGCTGCACTTGATTTGCTGCACTTGATTTGCTGCACTTGATTTGCTGCACTTGATTTGCTGCACTTGATTTGCTGCACTTGATTTGCTGCACTTGATTTGCTGCACTTGATTTGCTGCACTTGATTTGCTGCACTTGATTTGCTGCACTTGATTTGCTGCACTTCACTTGCTGCACTTCACTTGCTGCACTTCACTTGCTGCACTTCACTTGCTGCACTTCACTTGCTGCACTTGATTTGCTGCACTTGATTTGCTGCACTTGATTTGCTGCACTTGATTTGCTGCACTTGATTTGCTGCACTTGATTTGCTGCACTTGATTTGCTGCACTTGATTTGCTGCACTTGATTTGCTGCACTTGATTTGCTGCACTTGATTTGCTGCACTTGATTTGCTGCACTTGATTTGCTGCACTTGATTTGCTGCACTTGATTTGCTGCACTTGATTTGATGCACTTGATTTGCTGCACTTGATTTGCTGCACTTGATTTGCTGCACTTCACTTGCTGCACTTCACTTGCTGCACTTCACTTGCTGCACTTCACTTGCTGCACTTCACTTGCTGCACTTCACTTGCTGCACTTCACTTGCTGCACTTCACTTGCTGCACTTCACTTGCTGCACTTCACTTGCTGCACTTCACTTGCTGCACTTCATTTGCTGCACTTCATTTGCTAAACTTCATTTGCTGCACTTCACTTGCTGCACTTCACTTGCTGCACTTCACTTGCTGCACTTCACTTGCTGCACTTCACTTGCTGCACTTCACTTGCTGCACTTCACTTGCTGCACTTCACTTGCTGCACTTCACTTGCTGCACTTCACTTGCTGCACTTCACTTGCTGCACTTCACTTGCTGCACTTCACTTGCTGCACTTCACTTGCTGCACTTCACTTGGTGCACTTCACTTGGTGCACTTCACTTGCTGCACTTCACTTGCTGCACTTCACTTGCTGCACTTCACTTGCTGCACTTCACTTGCTGCACTTCACTTGCTGCACTTCGCTTGCTGCACTTCACTTGCTGCACTTCACTTGCTGCACTTCACTTGCTGCACTTCACTTGCTGCACTTCACTTGCTGCACTTCACTTGCTGCACTTCACTTGCTGCACTTCACTTGCTGCACTTCACTTGCTGCACTTCACTTGCTGCACTTCACTTGCTGCACTTCACTTGCTGCACTTCACTTGGTGCACTTCACTTGCTGCACTTCACTTGCTGCACTTCACTTGCTGCACTTGATTTGCTGCACTTTATTTGCTGCACTTGATTTGCTGCACTTGATTTGCTGCACTTGATTTGCTGCACTTGATTTGCTGCACTTGATTTGCTGCACTTGATTTGCTGCACTTGATTTGCTGCACTTGATTTGCTGCACTTGATTTGCTGCACTTCACTTGCTGCACTTCACTTGCTGCACTTCACTTGCTGCACTTCACTTGCTGCACTTCACTTGCTGCACTTCACTTGCTGCACTTCACTTGCTGCACTTCACTTGCTGCACTTCACTTGCTGCACTTCACTTGCTGCACTTCACTTGCTGCACTTCACTTGCTACACTTCACTTGCTGCACTTCACTTGCTGCACTTGATTTGCTGCACTTGATTTGCTGCACTTGATTTGCTGCACTTGATTTGCTGCACTTGATTTGCTGCACTTGATTTGCTGCACTTGATTTGCTGCACTTGATTTGCTGCACTTGATTTGCTGCACTTGATTTGCTGCACTTGATTTGCTGCACTTGATTTGCTGCACTTGATTTGCTGCACTTGATTTGCTGCACTTGATTTGCTGCACTTGATTTGCTGCACTTGATTTGCTGCACTTGATTTGCTGCACTTGATTTGCTGCACTTGATTTGCTGCACTTGATTTGCTGCACTTGATTTGCTGCACTTCACTTGCTGCACTTCACTTGCTGCACTTCACTTGCTGCACTTCACTTGCTGCACTTCACTTGCTGCACTTCACTTGCTGCACTTCACTTGCTGCACTTCACTTGCTGCACTTCACTTGCTGCACTTCACTTGCTGCACTTGATTTGCTGCACTTTATTTGCTGCACTTGATTTGCTGCACTTGATTTGCTGCACTTGATTTGCTGCACTTGATTTGCTGCACTTGATTTGCTGCACTTGATTTGCTGCACTTGATTTGCTGCACTTGATTTGCTGCACTTGATTTGCTGCACTTCACTTGCTGCACTTCACTTGCTGCACTTCACTTGCTGCACTTCACTTGCTGCACTTCACTTGCTGCACTTCACTTGCTGCACTTCACTTGCTGCACTTCACTTGCTGCACTTCACTTGCTGCACTTCACTTGCTGCACTTCACTTGCTGCACTTCACTTGCTGCACTTCACTTGCTGCACTTGATTTGCTGCACTTGATTTGCTGCACTTGATTTGCTGCACTTGATTTGCTGCACTTGATTTGCTGCACTTGATTTGCTGCACTTGATTTGCTGCACTTGATTTGCTGCACTTGATTTGCTGCACTTGATTTGCTGCACTTGATTTGCTGCACTTGATTTGCTGCACTTGATTTGCTGCACTTGATTTGCTGCACTTGATTTGCTGCACTTGATTTGCTGCACTTGATTTGCTGCACTTGATTTGCTGCACTTGATTTGCTGCACTTGATTTGCTGCACTTGATTTGCTGCACTTCACTTGCTGCACTTCACTTGCTGCACTTCACTTGCTGCACTTCACTTGCTGCACTTCACTTGCTGCACTTCACTTGCTGCACTTCACTTGCTGCACTTCACTTGCTGCACTTCACTTGCTGCACTTCACTTGCTGCACTTCACTTGCTGCACTTCACTTGCTGCACTTGATTTGCTGCACTTGATTTGCTGCACTTGATTTGCTGCACTTGATTTGCTGCACTTTATTTGCTGCACTTGATTTGCTGCACTTGATTTGCTGCACTTGATTTGCTGCACTTAATTTGCTGCACTTGATTTGCTGCACTTGATTTGCTGCACTTGATTTGCTGCACTTAATTTGCTGCACTTGATTTGCTGCACTTGATTTGCTGCACTTGATTTGCTGCACTTGATTTGCTGCACTTCACTTGCTGCACTTCACTTGCTGCACTTCACTTGCTGCGCTTCACTTGCTGCACTTCACTTGCTGCACTTCACTTGCTGCACTTCACTTGCTGCACTTCACTTGCTGCACTTCACTTGCTGCACTTCACTTGCTGCACTTGATTTGCTGCACTTGATTTGCTGCACTTAATTTGCTGCACTTCACTTGCTGCACTTCACTTGCTGCACTTCACTTGCTGCACTTCACTTGCTGCACTTCACTTGCTGCACTTCACTTGCTGCACTTCACTTGCTGCACTTCACTTGCTGCACTTCACTTGCTGCACTTGATTTGCTGCACTTCACTTGCTGCACTTCACTTGCTGCACTTCACTTGCTGCACTTCACTTGCTGCACTTCACTTGCTGCACTTCACTTGCTGCACTTCACTTGCTGCACTTCACTTGCTGCACTTCACTTGCTGCACTTCACTTGCTGCACTTCACTTGCTGCACTTGATTTGCTGCACTTGATTTGCTGCACTTGATTTGCTGCACTTGATTTGCTGCACTTGATTTGCTGCACTTGATTTGCTGCACTTGATTTGCTGCACTTGATTTGCTGCACTTGATTTGCTGCACTTGATTTGCTGCACTTGATTTGCTGCACTTGATTTGCTGCACTTGATTTGCTGCACTTCACTTGCTGCACTTCACTTGCTGCACTTCACTTGCTGCACTTCACTTGCTGCACTTCACTTGCTGCACTTCACTTGCTGCACTTCACTTGCTGCACTTCACTTGCTGCACTTCACTTGCTGCACTTCACTTGCTGCACTTCACTTGCTGCACTTCACTTGCTGCACTTCACTTGCTGCACTTCACTTGCTGCACTTCATTTGCTGCACTTCATTTGCTCAACTTCATTTGCTGCACTTCACTTGCTGCACTTCACTTGCTGCACTTCACTTGCTGCACTTCACTTGCTGCACTTCACTTGCTGCACTTCACTTGCTGCACTTCACTTGCTGCACTTCACTTGCTGCACTTCACTTGCTGCACTTCACTTGCTGCACTTCACTTGCTGCACTTCACTTGCTGCACTTCACTTGCTGCACTTCACTTGCTGCACTTCACTTGCTGCACTTCGCTTGCTGCACTTCACTTGCTGCACTTCACTTGCTGCACTTCACTTGCTGCACTTCACTTGCTGCACTTCACTTGCTGCACTTCACTTGCTGCACTTCACTTGCTGCACTTCACTTGCTGCACTTCACTTGCTGCACTTCACTTGCTGCACTTCACTTGCTGCACTTCACTTGCTGCACTTCACTTGCTGCACTTCACTTGCTGCACTTCACTTGCTGCACTTGATTTGCTGCACTTCACTTGCTGCACTTCACTTGCTGCACTTCACTTGCTGCACTTCACTTGCTGCACTTCACTTGGTGCACTTCACTTGGTGCACTTCACTTGCTGCACTTCACTTGCTGCACTTCACTTGCTGCACTTCACTTGCTGCACTTCACTTGCTGCACTTCACTTGCTGCACTTCGCTTGCTGCACTTCACTTGCTGCACTTCACTTGCTGCACTTCACTTGCTGCACTTCACTTGCTGCACTTCACTTGCTGCACTTCACTTGCTGCACTTCACTTGCTGCACTTCACTTGCTGCACTTCACTTGCTGCACTTCACTTGCTGCACTTCACTTGCTGCACTTCACTTGCTGCACTTCACTTGCTGCACTTCACTTGCTGCACTTGATTTGCTGCACTTGATTTGCTGCACTTGATTTGCTGCACTTGATTTGCTGCACTTGATTTGCTGCACTTGATTTGCTGCACTTGATTTGCTGCACTTGATTTGCTGCACTTGATTTGCTGCACTTGATTTGCTGCACTTGATTTGCTGCACTTCACTTGCTGCACTTCACTTGCTGCACTTCACTTGCTGCACTTCACTTGCTGCACTTCACTTGCTGCACTTCACTTGCTGCACTTCACTTGCTGCACTTCACTTGCTGCACTTCACTTGCTGCACTTCACTTGCTGCACTTCACTTGCTGCACTTCACTTGCTGCACTTCACTTGCTACACTTCACTTGCTGCACTTCACTTGCTGCACTTGATTTGCTGCACTTGATTTGCTGCACTTGATTTGCTGCACTTGATTTGCTGCACTTGATCTGCTGCACTTGATTTGCTGCACTTGATTTGCTGCACTTGATTTGCTGCACTTGATTTGCTGCACTTGATTTGCTGCACTTGATTTGCTGCACTTGATTTGCTGCACTTGATTTGCTGCACTTGATTTGCTGCACTTGATTTGCTGCACTTGATTTGCTGCACTTGATTTGCTGCACTTGATTTGCTGCACTTGATTTGCTGCACTTGATTTGCTGCACTTGATTTGCTGCACTTGATTTGCTGCACTTCACTTGCTGCACTTCACTTGCTGCACTTCACTTGCTGCACTTCACTTGCTGCACTTCACTTGCTGCACTTCACTTGCTGCACTTCACTTGCTGCACTTCACTTGCTGCACTTGATTTGCTGCACTTGATTTGCTGCACTTGATTTGCTGCACTTGATTTGCTGCACTTGATTTGCTGCACTTGATATGCTGCACTTGATTTGCTGCACTTGATTTGCTGCACTTGATTTGCTGCACTTGATTTGATGCACTTCACTTATTGCACTTCACTTGCTGCACTTCACTTGCTGCACTTCACTTGCTGCACTTCACTTGCTGCACTTCACTTGCTGCACTTCACTTGCTGCACTTCACTTGCTGCACTTCACTTGCTGCACTTCACTTGCTGCACTTCACTTGCTGCACTTCACTTGCTGCACTTCACTTGCTGCACTTGATTTGCTGCACTTGATTTGCTGCACTTGATTTGCTGCACTTGATTTGCTGCACTTGATTTGCTGCACTTGATTTGGTGCACTTGATTTGCTGCACTTGATTTGCTGCACTTGATTTGCTGCTTTTAATTTGCTGCACTTGATTTGCTGCACTTGATTTGCTGCACTTGATTTGCTGCACTTAATTTGCTGCACTTGATTTGCTGCACTTGATTTGCTGCACTTGATTTGCTGCACTTGATTTGCTGCACTTCACTTGCTGCACTTCACTTGCTGCACTTCACTTGCTGCACTTCACTTGCTGCACTTCACTTGCTGCACTTCACTTTCTGCACTTCACTTGCTGCACTTCACTTGCTGCACTTCACTTGCTGCACTTGATTTGCTGCACTTGATTTGCTGCACTTGATTTGCTGCACTTGATTTGCTGCACTTAATTTGCTGCACTTCACTTGCTGCACTTCACTTGCTGCACTTCACTTGCTGCACTTCACTTGCTGCACTTCACTTGCTGCACTTCACTTGCTGCACTTCACTTGCTGCACTTCACTTGCTGCACTTCACTTGCTGCACTTCACTTGCTGCACTTCACTTGCTGCACTTCACTTGCTGCACTTCACTTGCTGCACTTCACTTGCTTCACTTCACTTGCTGCACTTGATTTGCTGCACTTGATTTGCTGCACTTGATTTGCTGCACTTGATTTGCTGCACTTGATTTGCTGCACTTGATTTGCTGCACTTGATTTGCTGCACTTGATTTGCTGCACTTCACTTGCTGCACTTCACTTGCTGCACTTCACTTGCTGCACTTCACTTGCTGCACTTCACTTGCTGCACTTCACTTGCTGCACTTTGCACTTCACTTGCTGCACTTCACTTGCTGCACTTCACTTGCTGCACTTCACTTGCTGCCCTTCACTTGCTGCACTTCACTTGCTGCACTTCACTTGCTGCACTTCACTTGCTGCACTTGATTTGCTGCACTTGATTTGCTGCACTTGATTTGCTGCACTTCACTTGCTGCCCTTCACTTGCTGCACTTCACTTGCTGCACTTCACTTGCTGCACTTCACTTGCTGCACTTGATTTGCTGCACTTGATTTGCTGCACTTGATTTGCTGCACTTGATTTGCTGCACTTGATTTGCTGCACTTGATTTGCTGCACTTGATTTGCTGCACTTGATTTGCTGCACTTGATTTGCTGCACTTGATTTGCTGCACTTGATTTGCTGCACTTGATTTGCTGCACTTGATTTGCTGCACTTGATTTGCTGCACTTAATTTGCTGCACTTGATTTGCTGCACTTGATTTGCTGCACTTGATTTGCTGCACTTGATTTGCTGCACTTGATTTGCTGCACTTGATTTGCTGCACTTGATTTGCTGCACTTGATTTGCTGCACTTGATTTGCTGCACTTGATTTGCTGCACTTGATTTGCTGCACTTGATTTGCTGCACTTGATTTGCTGCACTTCACTTGCTGCATTTCACTTGCTGCACTTCACTTGCTGCACTTCACTTGCTGCACTTCACTTGCTGCACTTCACTTGCTGCACTTCACTTGCTGCACTTCACTTGCTGCACTTCACTTGCTGCACTTCACTTGCTGCACTTCACTTGCTGCACTTCACTTGCTGCACTTCACTTGCTGCACTTCATTTGCTGCACTTCATTTGCTAAACTTCATTTGCTAAACTTCATTTGCTGCACTTCACTTGCTGCACTTCACTTGCTGCACTTCACTTGCTGCACTTCACTTGCTGCACTTCACTTGCTGCACTTCACTTGCTGCACTTCACTTGCTGCACTTCACTTGCTGCACTTCACTTGCTACACTTCACTTGCTGCACTTCACTTGCTGCACTTCACTTGCTGCACTTCTCTTGCTGCACTTCACTTGCTGCACTTCACTTGCTGCACTTCACTTGCTGCACTTCACTTGCTGCACTTCACTTGCTGCACTTCACTTGCTGCACTTCACTTGCTGCACTTCACTTGCTGCACTTCACTTGGTGCACTTCACTTGGTGCACTTCACTTGCTGCACTTCACTTGCTGCACTTCACTTGCTGCACTTCACTTGCTGCACTTCACTTGCTGCACTTCACTTGCTGCACTTCACTTGCTGCACTTCACTTGCTGCACTTCACTTGCTGCACTTCACTTGCTGCACTTCACTTGCTGCACTTCACTTGCTGCACTTCACTTGCTGCACTTCACTTGCTGCACTTCACTTGCTGCACTTCACTTGCTGCACTTCACTTGCTGCACTTCACTTGCTGCACTTCACTTGCTGCACTTCACTTGCTGCACTTCACTTGCTGCACTTCACTTGCTGCACTTGATTTGCTGCACTTGATTTGCTGCACTTGATTTGCTGCACTTGATTTGCTGCACTTGATTTGCTGCACTTGATTTGCTGCACTTGATTTGCTGCACTTGATTTGCTGCACTTGATTTGCTGCACTTGATTTGCTGCACTTGATTTGCTGCACTTGATTTGCTGCACTTGATTTGCTGCACTTCACTTGCTGCACTTCACTTGCTGCACTTCACTTGCTGCACTTCACTTGCTGCACTTCACTTGCTGCACTTCACTTGCTGCACTTCACTTGCTGCACTTCACTTGCTGCACTTCACTTGCTGCACTTCACTTGCTGCACTTCACTTGCTGCACTTCACTTGCTACACTTCACTTGCTGCACTTCACTTGCTGCACTTGATTTGCTGCACTTGATTTGCTGCACTTGATTTGCTGCACTTGATTTGCTGCACTTGATTTGCTGCACTTGATTTGCTGCACTTGATTTGCTGCACTTGATTTGCTGCACTTGATTTGCTGCACTTGATTTGCTGCACTTGATTTGCTGCACTTGATTTGCTGCACTTGATTTGCTGCACTTGATTTGCTGCACTTGATTTGCTGCACTTGATTTGCTGCACTTGATTTGCTGCACTTGATTTGCTGCACTTGATTTGCTGCACTTCACTTGCTGCACTTCACTTGCTGCACTTCACTTGCTGCACTTCACTTGCTGCACTTCACTTGCTGCACTTCACTTGCTGCACTTCACTTGCTGCACTTCACTTGCTGCACTTCACTTGCTGCACTTCACTTGCTGCACTTCACTTGCTGCACTTCACTTGCTGCACTTCACTTGGTGCACTTCACTTGGTGCACTTCACTTGCTGCACTTCACTTGCTGCACTTCACTTGCTGCACTTCACTTGCTGCACTTCACTTGCTGCCCTTCGCTTGCTGCACTTCACTTGCTGCACTTCACTTGCTGCACTTCACTTGCTGCACTTCACTTGCTGCACTTCACTTGCTGCACTTCACTTGCTGCACTTCACTTGCTGCACTTCACTTGCTGCACTTCACTTGCTGCACTTCACTTGCTGCACTTCACTTGCTGCACTTCACTTGCTGCACTTCACTTGCTGCACTTGATTTGCTGCACTTGATTTGCTGCACTTGATTTGCTGCACTTGATTTGCTGCACTTGATTTGCTGCACTTGATTTGCTGCACTTGATTTGCTGCACTTGATTTGCTGCACTTGATTTGCTGCACTTGATTTGCTGCACTTGATTTGCTGCACTTGATTTGCTGCACTTGATTTGCTGCACTTCACTTGCTGCACTTCACTTGCTGCACTTCACTTGCTGCACTTCACTTGCTGCACTTCACTTGCTGCACTTCACTTGCTGCACTTCACTTGCTGCACTTCACTTGCTGCACTTCACTTGCTGCACTTCACTTGCTGCACTTCACTTGCTGCACTTCACTTGCTGCACTTCACTTGCTGCACTTCACTTGCTGCACTTGATTTGCTGCACTTGATTTGCTGCACTTGATTTGCTGCACTTGATTTGCTGCACTTGATTTGCTGCACTTGATATGCTGCACTTGATTTGCTGCACTTGATTTGCTGCACTTGATTTGCTGCACTTGATTTGCTGCACTTCACTTATTGCACTTCACTTGCTGCACTTCACTTGCTGCACTTCACTTGCTGCACTTCACTTGCTGCACTTCGCTTGCTGCACTTCACTTGCTGCACTTCACTTGCTGCACTTCACTTGCTGCACTTCACTTGCTGCACTTCACTTGCTGCACTTCACTTGCTGCACTTCACTTGCTGCACTTCACTTGCTGCACTTCACTTGCTGCACTTCACTTGCTGCACTTCACTTGCTGCACTTCACTTGCTGCACTTCACTTGCTGCACTTGATTTGCTGCACTTGATTTGCTGCACTTGATTTGCTGCACTTGATTTGCTGCACTTTATTTGCTGCACTTGATTTGCTGCACTTGATTTGCTGCACTTGATTTGCTGCACTTAATTTGCTGCACTTGATTTGCTGCACTTGATTTGCTGCACTTGATTTGCTGCACTTAATTTGCTGCACTTGATTTGCTGCACTTGATTTGCTGCACTTGATTTGCTGCACTTGATTTGCTGCACTTCACTTGCTGCACTTCACTTGCTGCACTTCACTTGCTGCACTTCACTTGCTGCACTTCACTTGCTGCACTTCACTTGCTGCACTTCACTTGCTGCACTTCACTTGCTGCACTTCACTTGCTGCACTTCACTTGCTGCACTTCACTTGCTGCACTTGATTTGCTGCACTTGATTTGCTGCACTTGATTTGCTGCACTTAATTTGCTGCACTTCATTTGCTGCACTTCACTTGCTGCACTTCACTTGCTGCACTTCACTTGCTGCACTTCACTTGCTGCACTTCACTTGCTGCACTTCACTTGCTGCACTTCACTTGCTGCACTTCACTTGCTGCACTTCACTTGCTGCACTTCACTTGCTGCACTTCACTTGCTGCACTTCACTTGCTGCACTTCACTTGCTGCACTTCACTTGCTGCACTTCACTTGCTGCACTTCACTTGCTGCACTTCACTTGCTGCACTTCACTTGCTGCACTTCACTTGCTGCACTTCACTTGCTGCACTTCACTTGCTGCACTTTGCACTTCACTTGCTGCACTTCACTTGCTGCACTTTGCACTTCACTTGCTGCACTTCACTTGCTGCCCTTCACTTGCTGCACTTCACTTGCTGCACTTCACTTGCTGCACTTCACTTGCTGCACTTGATTTGCTGCACTTGATTTGCTGCACTTGATTTGCTGCACTTGATTTGCTGCACTTGATTTGCTGCACTTGATTTGCTGCACTTGATTTGCTGCACTTGATTTGCTGCACTTGATTTGCTGCACTTGATTTGCTGCACTTGATTTGCTGCACTTGATTTGCTGCACTTGATTTGCTGCACTTCACTTGCTGCACTTCACTTGCTGCACTTCACTTGCTGCACTTCACTTGCTGCACTTCACTTGCTGCACTTCACTTGCTGCACTTCACTTGCTGCACTTCACTTGCTGCACTTCACTTGCTGCACTTCACTTGCTGCACTTCACTTGCTGCACTTCATTTGCTGCACTTCATTTGCTAAACTTCATTTGCTGCACTTCACTTGCTGCACTTCACTTGCTGCACTTCACTTGCTGCACTTCACTTGCTGCACTTCACTTGCTGCACTTCACTTGCTGCACTTCACTTGCTGCACTTCACTTGCTGCACTTCACTTGCTGCACTTCACTTGCTGCACTTCACTTGCTGCACTTCACTTGCTGCACTTCACTTGCTGCACTTCACTTGCTGCACTTCACTTGCTGCACTTCACTTGCTGCACTTCGCTTGCTGCACTTCACTTGCTGCACTTCACTTGCTGCACTTCACTTGCTGCACTTCACTTGCTGCACTTCACTTGCTGCACTTCACTTGCTGCACTTCACTTGCTGCACTTCACTTGCTGCACTTCACTTGCTGCACTTCACTTGCTGCACTTCACTTGCTGCACTTCACTTGCTGCACTTCACTTGCTGCACTTCACTTGCTGCACTTCACTTGCTGCACTTCACTTGCTGCACTTCACTTGCTGCACTTCACTTGCTGCACTTCACTTGGTGCACTTCACTTGGTGCACTTCACTTGCTGCACTTCACTTGCTGCACTTCACTTGCTGCACTTCACTTGCTGCACTTCACTTGCTGCACTTCACTTGCTGCACTTCACTTGCTGCACTTCACTTGCTGCACTTCGCTTGCTGCACTTCACTTGCTGCACTTCACTTGCTGCACTTCACTTGCTGCACTTCACTTGCTGCACTTCACTTGCTGCACTTCACTTGCTGCACTTCACTTGCTGCACTTCACTTGCTGCACTTCACTTGCTGCACTTCACTTGCTGCACTTGATTTGCTGCACTTGATTTGCTGCACTTGATTTGCTGCACTTGATTTCCTGCACTTGATATGCTGCACTTGATTTGCTGCACTTGATTTGCTGCACTTGATTTGCTGCACTTGATTTGCTGCACTTCACTTATTGCACTTCACTTGCTGCACTTCACTTGCTGCACTTCACTTGCTGCACTTCACTTGCTGCACTTCACTTGCTGCACTTCACTTGCTGCACTTCACTTGCTGCACTTCACTTGCTGCACTTCACTTGCTGCACTTCACTTGCTGCACTTCACTTGCTGCACTTCACTTGCTGCACTTCACTTGCTGCACTTCACTTGCTGCACTTGATTTGCTGCACTTGATTTGCTGCACTTGATTTGCTGCACTTGATTTGCTGCACTTGATTTGCTGCACTTGATTTGCTGCACTTGATTTGCTGCACTTGATTTGCTGCACTTAATTTGCTGCACTTGATTTGCTGCACTTGATTTGCTGCACTTGATTTGCTGCACTTAATTTGCTGCACTTGATTTGCTGCACTTGATTTGCTGCACTTGATTTGCTGCACTTGATTTGCTGCACTTCACTTGCTGCACTTCACTTGCTGCACTTCACTTGCTGCACTTCACTTGCTGCACTTCACTTGCTGCACTTCACTTGCTGCACTTCACTTGCTGCACTTCACTTGCTGCACTTCACTTGCTGCACTTCACTTGCTGCACTTCACTTGCTGCACTTCACTTGCTGCACTTGATTTGCTGCACTTGATTTGCTGCACTTGATTTGCTGCACTTAATTTGCTGCACTTCACTTGCTGCACTTCACTTGCTGCACTTCACTTGCTGCACTTCACTTGCTGCACTTCACTTGCTGCACTTCACTTGCTGCACTTCACTTGCTGCACTTCACTTGCTGCACTTCACTTGCTGCACTTCACTTGCTGCACTTCACTTGCTGCACTTCACTTGCTGCACTTCACTTGCTTCACTTCACTTGCTTCACTTCACTTGCTGCACTTGATTTGCTGCACTTGATTTGCTGCACTTGATTTGCTGCACTTGATTTGCTGCACTTGATTTGCTGCACTTGATTTGCTGCACTTGATTTGCTGCACTTGATTTGCTGCACTTCACTTGCTGCACTTCACTTGCTGCACTTCACTTGCTGCACTTCACTTGCTGCACTTCACTTGCTGCACTTCACTTGCTGCACTTTGCACTTCACTTGCTGCACTTCACTTGCTGCACTTCACTTGCTGCACTTCACTTGCTGCCCTTCACTTGCTGCACTTCACTTGCTGCACTTCACTTGCTGCACTTCACTTGCTGCACTTGATTTGCTGCACTTGATTTGCTGCACTTGATTTGCTGCACTTGATTTGCTGCACTTGATTTGCTGCACTTGATTTGCTGCACTTGATTTGCTGCACTTGATTTGCTGCACTTGATTTGCTGCACTTAATTTGCTGCACTTGATTTGCTGCACTTGATTTGCTGCACTTGATTTGCTGCACTTGATTTGCTGCACTTCACTTGCTGCACTTCACTTGCTGCACTTCACTTGCTGCACTTCCCTTGCTGCACTTCACTTGCTGCACTTCACTTGCTGCACTTCACTTGCTGCACTTC
Source organism: Dasysyrphus tricinctus (assembly GCA_963921185.1). Lineage (NCBI taxonomy): Eukaryota > Metazoa > Arthropoda > Insecta > Diptera > Syrphidae > Dasysyrphus > Dasysyrphus tricinctus. Next base: position 130,653,784 of record OY992532.1, read on the forward strand.
ACTTGCTGCACTTCACTTGCTGCACTTCACTTGCTGCACTTCACTTGCTGCACTTGATTTGCTGCACTTGATTTGCTGCACTTGATTTGCTGCACTTAATTTGCTGCACTTCACTTGCTGCACTTCACTTGCTGCACTTCACTTGCTGCACTTCACTTGCTGCACTTCACTTGCTGCACTTCACTTGCTGCACTTCACTTGCTGCACTTCACTTGCTGCACTTCACTTGCTGCACTTCACTTGCTGCACTTCACTTGCTGCACTTCACTTGCTGCACTTCACTTGCTGCACTTCACTTGCTGCCCTTCACTTGCTGCACTTCACTTGCTGCACTTCACTTGCTGCACTTCACTTGCTGCACTTGATTTGCTGCACTTGATTTGCTGCACTTGATTTGCTGCACTTGATTTGCTGCACTTGATTTGCTGCATCTGATTTGCTGCACTTGATTTGCTGCACTTGATTTGCTGCACTTGATTTGCTGCACTTAATTTGCTGAACTTGATTTGCTGCACTTGATTTGCTGCACTTGATTTGCTGCACTTGATTTGCTGCACTTGATTTGCTGCACTTGATTTGCTGCACTTGATTTGCTGCACTTCACTTGCTGCACTTCACTTGCTGCACTTCACTTGCTGCACTTCACTTGCTGCACTTCACTTGCTGCACTTCACTTGCTGCACTTCACTTGCTGCACTTCACTTGCTGCACTTGATTTGCTGCACTTGATTTGCTGCACTTGATTTGCTGCACTTGATTTGCTGCACTTGATTTGCTGCACTTGATTTGCTGCACTTAATTTGCTGCACTTGATTTGCTGCACTTGATTTGCTGCACTCTATTTGCTGCACTTGATTTGCTGCACTTGATTTGCTGCACTTGATTTGCTGCACTTGATTTGCTGCACTTCACTTGCTGCACTTCACTTGCTGCACTTCACTTGCTGCACTTCACTTGCTGCACTTCACTTGCTGCACTTCACTTGCTGCACTTCACTTGCTGCACTTCACTTGCTGCACTTCACTTGCTGCACTTCACTTGCTGCACTTGATTTGCTGCACTTGATTTGCTGCACTTGATTTGCTGCACTTAATTTGCTGCACTTGATTTGCTGCACTTGATTTGCTGCACTTGATTTGCTGCACTTGATTTGCTGCACTTGATTTGCTGCACTTGATTTGCTGCACTTGATTGGCTGCACTTCACTTGCTGCACTTCACTTGCTGCACTTAACTTGCTGCACTTCACTTGCTGCACTTCACTTGCTGCACTTCACTTGCTGCACTTGATTTGCTGCACTTGATTTGCTGCACTTGATTTGCTGCACTTGATTTGCTGCACTTGATTTGCTGCACTTGATTTGCTGCACTTGATTTGCTGCACTTAATTTGCTGCACTTGATTTGCTGCACTTGATTTGCTGCACTTGATTTGCTGCACTTGATTTGCTGCACTTGATTTGCTGCACTTGATTTGCTGCACTTGATTTGCTGCACTTGATTTGCTGCACTTGATTTGCTGCACTTCACTTGCTGCACTTCACTTGCTGCACTTCACTTGCTGCACTTCACTTGCTGCACTTCACTTGCTGCACTTCACTTGCTGCACTTCACTTGCTGCACTTCACTTGCTGCACTTCACTTGCTGCCCTTCACTTGCTGCACTTCACTTGCTGCACTTCACTTGCTGCACTTCACTTGCTGCACTTGATTTGCTGCACTTGATTTGCTGCACTTGATTTGCTGCACTTGATTTGCTGCACTTGATTTGCTGCACTTCACTTGCTGCACTTCACTTGCTGCACTTCACTTGCTGCACTTCACTTGCTGCACTTCACTTGCTGCACTTCGCTTGCTGCACTTCACTTGCTGCACTTCACTTGCTGCACTTCACTTGCTGCACTTCACTTGCTGCACTTCACTTGCTGCACTTCACTTGCTGCACTTCGCTTGCTGCACTTCGCTTGCTGCACTTCACTTGCTGCACTTCACTTGCTGCACTTCACTTGCTGCACTTCACTTGCTGCACTTCACTTGCTGCACTTCACTTGCTGCACTTCACTTGCTGCACTTCACTTGCTGCACTTCACTTGCTGCACTTCACTTGCTGCACTTCACTTGCTGCACTTCACTTGCTGCACTTCACTTGCTGCACTTCACTTGCTGCACTTCACTTGCTACACTTCACTTGCTGCACTTCACTTGCTGCACTTCACTTGCTGCACTTCACTTGCTGCACTTCACTTGCTGCACTTGATTTGCTGCACTTGATTTGCTGCACTTGATTTGCTGCACTTGATTTGCTGCACTTGATTTGCTGCACTTGATTTGCTGCACTTGATTTGCTGCACTTCACTTGCTGCACTTCACTTGCTGCACTTCACTTGCTGCACTTCACTTGCTGCACTTCACTTGCTGCACTTCACTTGCTGCACTTCACTTGCTGCACTTGATTTGCTGCACTTGATTTGCTGCACTTGATTTGCTGCACTTGATTTGCTGCACTTGATTTGCTGCACTTGATTTGCTGCACTTGATTTGCTGCACTTGATTTGCTGCACTTGATTTGCTGCACTTGATTTGCTGCACTTGATTTGCTGCACTTGATTTGCTGCACTTGATTTGCTGCACTTGATTTGCTGCACTTCACTTGCTGCACTTCACTTGCTGCACTTCACTTGCTGCACTTCACTTGCTGCACTTCACTTGCTGCACTTCACTTGCTGCACTTCACTTGCTGCACTTCACTTGCTGCACTTCACTTGCTGCACTTCACTTGCTGCACTTGATTTGCTGCACTTGATTTGCTGCACTTGATTTGCTGCACTTGATTTGCTGCACTTGATTTGCTGCACTTGATATGCTGCACTTGATTTGCTGCACTTGATTTGCTGCACTTGATTTGCTGCACTTGATTTGCTGCACTTGATTTGCTGCACTTGATTTGCTGCACTTGATTTGCTGCACTTAATTTGCTGCACTTCACTTGCTGCACTTCACTTGCTGCACTTCACTTGCTGCACTTCACTTGCTGCACTTCACTTGCTGCACTTCACTTGCTGCACTTCACTTGCTGCACTTCACTTGCTGCACTTCACTTGCTGCACTTCACTTGCTGCACTTCACTTGCTGCACTTCACTTGCTGCACTTCACTTGCTGCACTTCACTTGCTTCACTTCACTTGCTGCACTTGATTTGCTGCACTTGATTTGCTGCACTTGATTTGCTGCACTTGATTTGCTGCACTTGATTTGCTGCACTTGATTTGCTGCACTTGATTTGCTGCACTTGATTTGCTGCACTTGATTTGCTGCACTTGATTTGCTGCACTTGATTTGCTGCACTTGATTTGCTGCACTTGATTTGCTGCACTTAATTTGCTGCACTTGATTTGCTGCACTTGATTTGCTGCACTTGATTTGCTGCACTTGATTTGCTGCACTTGATTTGCTGCACTTGATTTGCTGCACTTGATTTGCTGCACTTGATTTGCTGCACTTGATTTGCTGCACTTGATTTGCTGCACTTGATTTGCTGCACTTGATTTGCTGCACTTGATTTGCTGCACTTGATTTGCTGCACTTGATTTGCTGCACTTCACTTGCTGCACTTCACTTGCTGCACTTCACTTGCTGCACTTCACTTGCTGCACTTCACTTGCTGCACTTCACTTGCTGCACTTCACTTGCTGCACTTCACTTGCTGCACTTCACTTGCTGCACTTCACTTGCTGCACTTCACTTGCTGCACTTCACTTGCTGCACTTCACTTGCTGCACTTCACTTGCTGCACTTCATTTGCTGCACTTCATTTGCTAAACTTCATTTGCTGCACTTCACTTGCTGCACTTCACTTGCTGCACTTCACTTGCTGCACTTCACTTGCTGCACTTCACTTGCTGCACTTCACTTGCTGCACTTCACTTGCTGCACTTCACTTGCTGCACTTCACTTGCTGCACTTCACTTGCTGCACTTCACTTGCTGCTCTTCTCTTGCTGCACTTCACTTGCTGCACTTCACTTGCTGCACTTCACTTGCTGCACTTCACTTGCTGCACTTCACTTGCTGCACTTCACTTGCTGCACTTCACTTGCTGCACTTCACTTTCTGCACTTCACTTGCTGCACTTCACTTGCTGCACTTCACTTGCTGCACTTCACTTGCTGCACTTCACTTGGTGCACTTCACTTGCTGCACTTCACTTGCTGCACTTCACTTGCTGCACTTCACTTGCTGCACTCCCAACTAACAATTTAACTTGTTTAAGTGTTAATACAAGCTATTTTCTGGCTTGTATAGTAACTTAAACAGACCTTATGCAAATCATTTTGGCTGACATTAAACAAGCCATTTGATTCCCTTAAAACCTGTCATCAAAAGTGCTATACAATTAAATAGCTTCCTATCAACGGTGTAATAAAGCCTTAAAAAGGCAAAGTATTGCTCTACTAAACAAGTTATTATACGAAAGCAAATGGCTTGTATAATAAGACCTTTGAAAGGCCATATAAAGACTTTGCATTAAGGCCTTATAAAAGCCCTCCAATGCAGTTGTATTGAAAAAAATTTGTTTGCTTTCAATTATTTTATTTAATTTAATATTTATTAATGGTTTATTTTCTCCACATGAGGAGGCTGAACTGCGTTTTTCTTTGATCTGAAATGTGAAGAATTTTATTTTATATGAAAAAATGTTACTTTACCTTCATGACTTTTCCAAGGTTTGAACTCACGTCCTTCCGGTTACCGATCCAGCGCGCTACCCACTAGGCCATCTCCAATTCAGAAAAGTCATATACAAATTTTAATGAGTTGATACACTTCAAGCTTAGTTCACACCCTGAACAATTTTCCAGCAATATATGAGTAGTAAGGGCAATGTTTGGATTTATAAAAAAATTTGACACGAAATTTTAATCAATTCTTATATTACGATATACCTATTAGAGAACACTTAAACCCACTATACGTTTAAAGATAACTTAACTTACTTATTGTCTGTACCTCGAACTAGCCTATACCGTAGGAACTGGGGCGATTTTCTTAAATCTCTGAATCTCAGTAGGTACCTACTACTTTTTTAAGATGAAGTTTGAGTATACAAGAACATACGCGGTTATGTTTAAATCTTTAACATTTTTTTCCATACATTCAATGACAAAAACTTTGATATTTTCAAATGAATGAATGATTTAAGAGATCACACGTTACCTATACCTACTTCGATTTCTATTGAACCAAAATTTTGATATTAAATTTTCTGGTCATTAGAAAGACAAAACTTATATCCTTTTTATCTTATCTCTCGTTATTAAGTTTTGGGTAAATATTTATTTATAAATATAAAGTTAGGTTTAAAAACAACTTGAATTAAACAGCAAGTACGTGCGATTCATTCGTGTTTAACATTTAACATCTGTCACCAGCAAAACTAAATAGCCCACGAAAGAAAGCAATTATTTGAATACATTTGCTACTCTCATTTTATAAAAACTATATATTTCCTTACACAGAGGACAACATCTATGCATCTGTCAGAAGCAAAACGAAATAGCTCATAAAAGAAGGCAATCATTTATAAAAGTTTGCTACTACCATTTTATAAAAACTATATATTTTTTTACAGAGGCCAACATTTGGGCATCTGTCAGAAGCAAATCAAATAGCTCACGAAAGAAGGCAATAATTTCTAAAAGTTTGTTACCTACCAACATTTTATAAAAACTATATATTTCCTTACAGAGGGCAACATCTGTCACCAGCAAAACAAAATATGTAGTTCAAGAAAAAAGACAAATTTTAATAGGTTTTCTTTTAACATTTTATTTCATATTTCAAAAATAATTACAAAGAAATAAAAAAAAAAACAAATAAAACACAGTAGTTTTAGGTGATTTAATGCCGAATTCCTTACAACGATATCTGAACAATTTTTTGGATGGAAGATATTTGTAGAAAATCAATTTTTTTTGGAATTGTAGTGTGCCATTTGACAGTAGAAAAAAATAAACAAACTTATGCACATACAAACTCATAAAAATATTCGTAAGTGCATTCATTTTTCTCGAGTAGTTCTGTTAGATTAAACACAAATACATTTACGAGAAAAGTTTTCAAAACTAAACATTTATTTAAATTAAAAAAAAAAGACAACACAAACTCAATCAAGAAACACATCATTCGAGGAACACTTCGGCGAGCGCGCACTTCATATCGTTAATCGACTTTCGGCCCTTGAAAACGAATTTCATTTAATATTTTGATAACTTCTTATTAATTATTCACTAGTTTTTGATAAATACGTTTTTTAGTAATATATTTGTTTTAAATCTGTTGATATGAATGATGAACACTTTCGAATATTTGTTTAGCCCGCTGCAGAATACTTTCAACTACAGAGAAATGTCAAATCTTGCCGCTGTGTGTAACAACAAGAAGCTTATTTAAGCAGGCCGTATACAAAATGTTTTATTTACTTTCAGTAAAACAACTTGAACAGGCCTTAAAGAAGCCTTTTTATACTAAAGCATACAAGTCTTGTATACAACTTGCCAATCTCAATCAAAAAGTCATTAAACAGGCTATTATCAAAAATTAAATTGGAAAACGGTTGGCTTGAATAATAAAGCCTTATGTTAGTTCTATGCGAGCTATAGTTTACCAAATTCGAAAAATCGGACCTTATACAAGTTAAATTGTTAGTTGGGCTTCGCTTGCTGCACTTCACTTGCTGCACTTCACTTGCTGCACTTCACTTGCTGCACTTCACTTGCTGCACTTCACTTGCTGCACTTCACTTGCTGCACTTCACTTGCTGCACTTCACTTGCTGCACTTCACTTGCTGCACTTCACTTGCTGCACTTCACTTGCTGCACTTCACTTGCTGCACTTCACTTGCTGCACTTCACTTGCTGCACTTCACTTGCTGCACTTCACTTGCTGCACTTGATTTGCTGCACTTGATTTGCTGCACTTGATTTGCTGCACTTGATTTGCTGCACTTGATTTGCTGCACTTGATTTGCTGCACTTGATTTGCTGCACTTGATTTGCTGCACTTGATTTGCTGCACTTGATTTGCTGCACTTGATTTGCTGCACTTGATTTGCTGCACTTCACTTGCTGCACTTCACTTGCTGCACTTCACTTGCTGCACTTCACTTGCTGCACTTCACTTGCTGCACTTCACTTGCTGCACTTCACTTGCTGCACTTCACTTGCTGCACTTCACTTGCTGCACTTCACTTGCTGCACTTCACTTGCTGCACTTCACTTGCTACACTTCACTTGCTGCACTTCACTTGCTGCACTTGATTTGCTGCACTTGATTTGCTGCACTTGATTTGCTGCACTTGATTTGCTGCACTTGATTTGCTGCACTTGATTTGCTGCACTTGATTTGCTGCACTTGATTTGCTGCACTTGATTTGCTGCACTTGATTTGCTGCACTTGATTTGCTGCACTTGATTTGCTGCACTTGATTTGCTGCACTTGATTTGCTGCACTTGATTTGCTGCACTTGATTTGCTGCACTTCACTTGCTGCACTTCACTTGCTGCACTTCACTTGCTGCACTTCACTTGCTGCACTTCACTTGCTGCACTTCACTTGCTGCACTTCACTTGCTGCACTTCACTTGCTGCACTTCACTTGCTGCACTTCACTTGCTGCACTTCACTTGCTGCACTTCACTTGCTGCACTTCACTTGCTGCACTTCACTTGCTTCACTTCACTTGCTGCACTTGATTTGCTGCACTTGATTTGCTGCACTTGATTTGCTGCACTTGATTTGCTGCACTTGATTTGCTGCACTTGATTTGCTGCACTTGATTTGCTGCACTTGATTTGCTGCACTTCACTTGCTGCACTTCACTTGCTGCACTTCACTTGCTGCACTTCACTTGCTGCACTTCACTTGCTGCACTTTGCACTTCACTTGCTGCACTTCACTTGCTGCACTTCACTTGCTGCACTTCACTTGCTGCCCTTCACTTGCTGCACTTCACTTGCTGCACTTCACTTGCTGCACTTCACTTGCTGCACTTGATTTGCTGCACTTGATTTGCTGCACTTGATTTGCTGCACTTGATTTGCTGCACTTAATTTGCTGCACTTGATTTGCTGCACTTGATTTGCTGCACTTGATTTGCTGCACTTAATTTGCTGCACTTGATTTGCTGCACTTGATTTGCTGCACTTGATTTGCTGCACTTGATTTGCTGCACTTGATTTGCTGCACTTGATTTGCTGCACTTGATATGCTGCACTTGATTTGCTGCACTTGATTTGCTGCACTTGATTTGCTGCACTTGATTTGCTGCACTTCACTTATTGCACTTCACTTGCTGCACTTCACTTGCTGCACTTCACTTGCTGCACTTCACTTGCTGCACTTCACTTGCTGCACTTCACTTGCTGCACTTCACTTGCTGCACTTCACTTGCTGCACTTCACTTGCTGCACTTCACTTGCTGCACTTCACTTGCTGCACTTCACTTGCTGCACTTCACTTGCTGCACTTCACTTGCTGCACTTCACTTGCTGCACTTGATTTGCTGCACTTGATTTGCTGCACTTGATTTGCTGCACTTGATTTGCTGCACTTGATTTGCTGCACTTGATTTGCTGCACTTGATTTGCTGCACTTGATTTGCTGCACTTGATTTGCTGCACTTGATTTGCTGCACTTGATTTGCTGCACTTGATTTGCTGCACTTGATTTGCTGCACTTGATTTGCTGCACTTGATTTGCTGCACTTCACTTGCTGCACTTCACTTGCTGCACTTCACTTGCTGCACTTCACTTGCTGCACTTTGCACTTCACTTGCTGCACTTCACTTGCTGCACTTCACTTGCTGCACTTCACTTGCTGCACTTGATTTGCTGCACTTGATTTGCTGCACTTGATTTGCTGCACTTGATTTGCTGCACTTGATTTCCTGCACTTGATATGCTGCACTTGATTTGCTGCACTTGATTTGCTGCACTTGATTTGCTGCACTTGATTTGCTGCACTTCACTTATTGCACTTCACTTGCTGCACTTCACTTGCTGCACTTCACTTGCTGCACTTCACTTGCTGCACTTCACTTGCTGCACTTCACTTGCTGCACTTCACTTGCTGCACTTCACTTGCTGCACTTCACTTGCTGCACTTCACTTGCTGCACTTCACTTGGTGCACTTCACTTGCTGCACTTGATTTGCTGCACTTGATTTGCTGCACTTGATTTGCTGCACTTGATTTGCTGCACTTGATTTGCTGCACTTGATTTGCTGCACTTGATTTGCTGCACTTAATTTGCTGCACTTGATTTGCTGCACTTGATTTGCTGCACTTGATTTGCTGCACTTAATTTGCTGCACTTGATTTGCTGCACTTGATTTGCTGCACTTGATTTGCTGCACTTGATTTGCTGCACTTCACTTGCTGCACTTCACTTGCTGCACTTCACTTGCTGCACTTCACTTGCTGCACTTCACTTGCTGCACTTCACTTGCTGCACTTCACTTGCTGCACTTCACTTGCTGCACTTCACTTGCTGCACTTCACTTGCTGCACTTCACTTGCTGCACTTGATTTGCTGCACTTGATTTGCTGCACTTGATTTGCTGCACTTAAGTTGCTGCACTTCACTTGCTGCACTTCACTTGCTGCACTTCACTTGCTGCACTTCACTTGCTGCACTTCACTTGCTGCACTTCACTTGCTGCACTTCACTTGCTGCACTTCACTTGCTGCACTTCACTTGCTGCACTTCACTTGCTGCACTTCACTTGCTGCACTTCACTTGCTGCACTTCACTTGCTGCACTTCACTTGCTGCACTTCACTTGCTTCACTTCACTTGCTGCACTTGATTTGCTGCACTTGATTTGCTGCACTTGATTTGCTGCACTTGATTTGCTGCACTTGATTTGCTGCACTTGATTTGCTGCACTTGATTTGCTGCACTTGATTTGCTGCACTTCACTTGCTGCACTTCACTTGCTGCACTTCACTTGCTGCACTTCACTTGCTGCACTTCACTTGCTGCACTTTGCACTTCACTTGCTGCACTTCACTTGCTGCACTTCACTTGCTGCACTTCACTTGCTGCACTTCACTTGCTGCACTTCACTTGCTGCACTTCACTTGCTGCACTTGATTTGCTGCACTTGATTTGCTGCACTTGATTTGCTGCACTTGATTTGCTGCACTTGATTTCCTGCACTTGATATGCTGCACTTGATTTGCTGCACTTGATTTGCTGCACTTGATTTGCTGCACTTGATTTGCTGCACTTCACTTATTGCACTTTACTTGCTGCACTTCACTTGCTGCACTTCACTTGCTGCACTTCACTTGCTGCACTTCACTTGCTGCACTTCACTTGCTGCACTTCACTTGCTGCACTTCACTTGCTGCACTTCACTTGCTGCACTTCACTTGCTGCACTTCACTTGCTGCACTTCACTTGCTGCACTTCACTTGCTGCACTTCACTTGCTGCACTTGATTTTCTGCACTTGATTTGCTGCACTTGATTTGCTGCACTTGATTTGCTGCACTTGATTTGCTGCACTTGATTTGCTGCACTTGATTTGCTGCACTTGATTTGCTGCACTTAATTTGCTGCACTTGATTTGCTGCACTTGATTTGCTGCACTTGATTTGCTGCACTTAATTTGCTGCACTTGATTTGCTGCACTTGATTTGCTGCACTTGATTTGCTGCACTTGATTTGCTGCACTTCACTTGCTGCACTTCACTTGCTGCACTTCACTTGCTGCACTTCACTTGCTGCACTTCACTTGCTGCACTTCACTTGCTGCACCTCACTTGCTGCACTTCACTTGCTGCACTTCACTTGCTGCACTTCACTTGCTGCACTTCACTTGCTGCACTTCACTTGCTGCACTTGATTTGCTGCACTTGATTTGCTGCACTTGATTTGCTGCACTTAATTTGCTGCACTTCACTTGCTGCACTTCACTTGCTGCACTTCACTTGCTGCACTTCACTTGCTGCACTTCACTTGCTGCACTTCACTTGCTGCACTTCACTTGCTGCACTTCACTTGCTGCACTTCACTTGCTGCACTTCACTTGCTGCACTTCACTTGCTGCACTTCACTTGCTGCACTTCACTTGCTGCACTTCACTTGCTGCACTTCACTTGCTTCACTTCACTTGCTGCACTTGATTTGCTGCACTTGATTTGCTGCACTTGATTTGCTGCACTTGATTTGCTGCACTTGATTTGCTGCACTTGATTTGCTGCACTTGATTTGCTGCACTTGATTTGCTGCACTTCACTTGCTGCACTTCACTTGCTGCACTTCACTTGCTGCACTTCACTTGCTGCACTTCACTTGCTGCACTTCACTTGCTGCACTTTGCACTTCACTTGCTGCACTTCACTTGCTGCACTTCACTTGCTGCACTTCACTTGCTGCCCTTCACTTGCTGCACTTCACTTGCTGCACTTCACTTGCTGCACTTCACTTGCTGCACTTGATTTGCTGCACTTGATTTGCTGCACTTGATTTGCTGCACTTGATTTGCTGCACTTGATTTGCTGCACTTGATTTGCTGCACTTGATTTGCTGCACTTGATTTGCTGCACTTAATTTGCTGCACTTGATTTGCTGCACTTGATTTGCTGCACTTGATTTGCTGCACTTGATTTGCTGCACTTGATTTGCTGCACTTGATTTGCTGCACTTGATTTGCTGCACTTCACTTGCTGCACTTCACTTGCTGCACTTCACTTGCTGCACTTCCCTTGCTGCACTTCACTTGCTGCACTTCACTTGCTGCACTTCACTTGCTGCACTTCACTTGCTGCACTTCACTTGCTGCACTTCACTTGCTGCACTTCACTTGCTGCACTTGATTTGCTGCACTTGATTTGCTGCACTTGATTTGCTGCACTTAATTTGCTGCACTTCACTTGCTGCACTTCACTTGCTGCACTTCACTTGCTGCACTTCACTTGCTGCACTTCACTTGCTGCACTTCACTTGCTGCACTTCACTTGCTGCACTTCACTTGCTGCACTTTGCACTTCACTTGCTGCACTTCACTTGCTGCACTTCACTTGCTGCACTTCACTTGCTGCACTTCACTTGCTGCCCTTCACTTGCTGCACTTCACTTGCTGCACTTCACTTGCTGCACTTCACTTGCTGCACTTGATTTGCTGCACTTGATTTGCTGCACTTGATTTGCTGCACTTGATTTGCTGCACTTGATTTGCTGCATCTGATTTGCTGCACTTGATTTGCTGCACTTGATTTGCTGCACTTGATTTGCTGCACTTAATTTGCTGAACTTGATTTGCTGCACTTGATTTGCTGCACTTGATTTGCTGCACTTGATTTGCTGCACTTGATTTGCTGCACTTGATTTGCTGCACTTGATTTGCTGCACTTCACTTGCTGCACTTCACTTGCTGCACTTCACTTGCTGCACTTCACTTGCTGCACTTCACTTGCTGCACTTCACTTGCTGCACTTCACTTGCTGCACTTCACTTGCTGCACTTCACTTGCTGCACTTCACTTGCTGCACTTCACTTGCTGCACTTGATTTGCTGCACTTGATTTGCTGCACTTGATTTGCTGCACTTGATTTGCTGCACTTGATTTGCTGCACTTGATTTGCTGCACTTAATTTGCTGCACTTGATTTGCTGCACTTGATTTGCTGCACTCTATTTGCTGCACTTGATTTGCTGCACTTGATTTGCTGCACTTGATTTGCTGCACTTGATTTGCTGCACTTCACTTGCTGCACTTCACTTGCTGCACTTCACTTGCTGCACTTCACTTGCTGCACTTCACTTGCTGCACTTCACTTGCTGCACTTCACTTGCTGCACTTCACTTGCTGCACTTGATTTGCTGCACTTGATTTGCTGCACTTGATTTGCTGCACTTAATTTGCTGCACTTGATTTGCTGCACTTGATTTGCTGCACTTGATTTGCTGCACTTGATTTGCTGCACTTGATTTGCTGCACTTGATTTGCTGCACTTGATTTGCTGCACTTCACTTGCTGCACTTCACTTGCTGCACTTCACTTGCTGCACTTCACTTGCTGCACTTCACTTGCTGCACTTCACTTGCTGCACTTGATTTGCTGCACTTGATTTGCTGCACTTGATTTGCTGCACTTGATTTGCTGCACTTGATTTGCTGCACTTGATTTGCTGCACTTGATTTGCTGCACTTAATTTGCTGCACTTGATTTGCTGCACTTGATTTGCTGCACTTGATTTGCTGCACTTGATTTGCTGCACTTGATTTGCTGCACTTGATTTGCTGCACTTGATTTGCTGCACTTGATTTGCTGCACTTGATTTGCTGCACTTGATTTGCTGCACTTCACTTGCTGCACTTCACTTGCTGCACTTCACTTGCTGCACTTCACTTGCTGCACTTCACTTGCTGCACTTCACTTGCTGCCCTTCACTTGCTGCACTTCACTTGCTGCACTTCACTTGCTGCACTTCACTTGCTGCACTTGATTTGCTGCACTTGATTTGCTGCACTTGATTTGCTGCACTTGATTTGCTGCACTTGATTTGCTGCACTTGATTTGCTGCACTTGATTTGCTGCACTTGATTTGCTGCACTTGATTTGCTGCACTTCACTTGGTGCACTTCACTTGGTGCACCTCACTTGCTGCACTTCACTTGCTGCACTTCACTTGCTGCACTTCACTTGCTGCACTTCACTTGCTGCACTTCACTTGCTGCACTTCGCTTGCTGCACTTCACTTGCTGCACTTCACTTGCTGCACTTCACTTGCTGCACTTCACTTGCTGCACTTCACTTGCTGCACTTCACTTGCTGCACTTCACTTGCTGCACTTCACTTGCTGCACTTCACTTGCTGCACTTCGCTTGCTGCACTTCACTTGCTGCACTTCACTTGCTGCACTTCACTTGCTGCACTTCACTTGCTGCACTTCACTTGCTGCACTTCACTTGCTGCACTTCACTTGCTGCACTTCACTTGCTGCACTTCACTTGCTGCACTTGATTTGCTGCACTTGATTTGCTGCACTTGATTTGCTGCACTTGATTTGCTGCACTTGATTTGCTGCACTTGATTTGCTGCACTTGATTTGCTGCACTTGATTTGCTGCACTTGATTTGCTGCACTTGATTTGCTGCACTTGATTTGCTGCACTTCACTTGCTGCACTTCACTTGCTGCACTTCACTTGCTGCACTTCACTTGCTGCACTTCACTTGCTGCCCTTCACTTGCTGCACTTCACTTGCTGCACTTCACTTGCTGCACTTCACTTGCTGCACTTGATTTGCTGCACTTGATTTGCTGCACTTGATTTGCTGCACTTGATTTGCTGCACTTGATTTGCTGCATCTGATTTGCTGCACTTGATTTGCTGCACTTGATTTGCTGCACTTGATTTGCTGCACTTAATTTGCTGAACTTGATTTGCTGCACTTGATTTGCTGCACTTGATTTGCTGCACTTGATTTGCTGCACTTGATTTGCTGCACTTGATTTGCTGCACTTGATTTGCTGCACTTCACTTGCTGCACTTCACTTGCTGCACTTCACTTGCTGCACTTCACTTGCTGCACTTCACTTGCTGCACTTCACTTGCTGCACTTCACTTGCTGCACTTCACTTGCTGCACTTCACTTGCTGCACTTGATTTGCTGCACTTGATTTGCTGCACTTGATTTGCTGCACTTGATTTGCTGCACTTGATTTGCTGCACTTGATTTGCTGCACTTAATTTGCTGCACTTGATTTGCTGCACTTGATTTGCTGCACTCTATTTGCTGCACTTGATTTGCTGCACTTGATTTGCTGCACTTGATTTGCTGCACTTGATTTGCTGCACTTCACTTGCTGCACTTCACTTGCTGCACTTCACTTGCTGCACTTCACTTGCTGCACTTCACTTGCTGCACTTCACTTGCTGCACTTCACTTGCTGCACTTCACTTGCTGCACTTGATTTGCTGCACTTGATTTGCTGCACTTGATTTGCTGCACTTAATTTGCTGCACTTGATTTGCTGCACTTGATTTGCTGCACTTGATTTGCTGCACTTGATTTGCTGCACTTGATTTGCTGCACTTGATTTGCTGCACTTGATTTGCTGCACTTCACTTGCTGCACTTCACTTGCTGCACTTCACTTGCTGCACTTCACTTGCTGCACTTCACTTGCTGCACTTCACTTGCTGCACTTGATTTGCTGCACTTGATTTGCTGCACTTGATTTGCTGCACTTGATTTGCTGCACTTGATTTGCTGCACTTGATTTGCTGCACTTGATTTGCTGCACTTAATTTGCTGCACTTGATTTGCTGCACTTGATTTGCTGCACTTGATTTGCTGCACTTGATTTGCTGCACTTGATTTGCTGCACTTGATTTGCTGCACTTGATTTGCTGCACTTGATTTGCTGCACTTGATTTGCTGCACTTGATTTGCTGCACTTCACTTGCTGCACTTCACTTGCTGCACTTCACTTGCTGCACTTCACTTGCTGCACTTCACTTGCTGCACTTCACTTGCTGCCCTTCACTTGCTGCACTTCACTTGCTGCACTTCACTTGCTGCACTTCACTTGCTGCACTTGATTTGCTGCACTTGATTTGCTGCACTTGATTTGCTGCACTTGATTTGCTGCACTTGATTTGCTGCACTTGATTTGCTGCACTTGATTTGCTGCACTTGATTTGCTGCACTTGATTTGCTGCACTTCACTTGGTGCACTTCACTTGGTGCACCTCACTTGCTGCACTTCACTTGCTGCACTTCACTTGCTGCACTTCACTTGCTGCACTTCACTTGCTGCACTTCACTTGCTGCACTTCGCTTGCTGCACTTCACTTGCTGCACTTCACTTGCTGCACTTCACTTGCTGCACTTCACTTGCTGCACTTCACTTGCTGCACTTCACTTGCTGCACTTCACTTGCTGCACTTCACTTGCTGCACTTCACTTGCTGCACTTCGCTTGCTGCACTTCACTTGCTGCACTTCACTTGCTGCACTTCACTTGCTGCACTTCACTTGCTGCACTTCACTTGCTGCACTTCACTTGCTGCACTTCACTTGCTGCACTTCACTTGCTGCACTTCACTTGCTGCACTTGATTTGCTGCACTTGATTTGCTGCACTTGATTTGCTGCACTTGATTTGCTGCACTTGATTTGCTGCACTTGATTTGCTGCACTTGATTTGCTGCACTTGATTTGCTGCACTTGATTTGCTGCACTTGATTTGCTGCACTTGATTTGCTGCACTTCACTTGCTGCACTTCACTTGCTGCACTTCACTTGCTGCACTTCACTTGCTGCACTTCACTTGCTGCACTTCACTTGCTGCACTTCACTTGCTGCACTTCACTTGCTGCACTTCACTTGCTGCACTTCACTTGCTGCACTTCACTTGCTGCACTTCACTTGCTACACTTCACTTGCTGCACTTCACTTGCTGCACTTCACTTGCTGCACTTCACTTGCTGCACTTCACTTGCTGCACTTGATTTGCTGCACTTGATTTGCTGCACTTGATTTGCTGCACTTGATTTGCTGCACTTGATTTGCTGCACTTGATTTGCTGCACTTGATTTGCTGCACTTGATTTGCTGCACTTGATTTGCTGCACTTGATTTGCTGCACTTCACTTGCTGCACTTCACTTGCTGCACTTCACTTGCTGCACTTCACTTGCTGCACTTCACTTGCTGCACTTCACTTGCTGCACTTCACTTGCTGCACTTCACTTGCTGCACTTCACTTGCTGCACTTCACTTGCTGCACTTCACTTGCTGCACTTCACTTGCTGCACTTGATTTGCTGCACTTGATTTGCTGCACTTGATTTGCTGCACTTGATTTGCTGCACTTGATTTGCTGCACTTGATATGCTGCACTTGATTTGCTGCACTTGATTTGCTGCACTTGATTTGCTGCACTTGATTTGCTGCACTTCACTTATTGCACTTCACTTGCTGCACTTCACTTGCTGCACTTCACTTGCTGCACTTCACTTGCTGCACTTCACTTGCTGCACTTCACTTGCTGCACTTCACTTGCTGCACTTCACTTGCTGCACTTCACTTGCTGCACTTCACTTGCTGCACTTCACTTGCTGCACTTCACTTGCTGCACTTCACTTGCTGCACTTCACTTGCTGCACTTCACTTGCTGCACTTCACTTGCTGCACTTCACTTGCTGCACTTGATTTGCTGCACTTGATTTGCTGCACTTGATTTGCTGCACTTGATTTGCTGCACTTGATTTGCTGCACTTGATTTGCTGCACTTGATTTGCTGCACTTGATTTGCTGCACTTGATTTGCTGCACTTGATTTGCTGCACTTGATTTGCTGCACTTGATTTGCTGCACTTGATTTGCTGCACTTGATTTGCTGCACTTAATTTGCTGCACTTGATTTGCTGCACTTGATTTGCTGCACTTGATTTGCTGCACTTGATTTGCTGCACTTCACTTGCTGCACTTCACTTGCTGCACTTCACTTGCTGCACTTCACTTGCTGCACTTCACTTGCTGCACTTCACTTGCTGCACTTCACTTGCTGCACTTCACTTGCTGCACTTCACTTGCTGCACTTCACTTGCTGCACTTCACTTGCTGCACTTCACTTGCTGCACTTGATTTGCTGCACTTGATTTGCTGCACTTGATTTGCTTCACTTAAGTTGCTGCACTTCACTTGCTGCACTTCACTTGCTGCACTTCACTTGCTGCACTTCACTTGCTGCACTTCACTTGCTGCACTTCACTTGCTGCACTTCACTTGCTGCACTTCACTTGCTGCACTTCACTTGCTGCACTTCACTTGCTGCACTTCACTTGCTGCACTTCACTTGCTGCACTTCACTTGCTGCACTTCACTTGCTTCACTTCACTTGCTGCACTTGATTTGCTGCACTTGATTTGCTGCACTTGATTTGCTGCACTTGATTTGCTGCACTTGATTTGCTGCACTTGATTTGCTGCACTTGATTTGCTGCACTTGATTTGCTGCACTTCACTTGCTGCACTTCACTTGCTGCACTTCACTTGCTGCACTTCACTTGCTGCACTTCACTTGCTGCACTTTGCACTTCACTTGCTGCACTTCACTTGCTGCACTTCACTTTCTGCACTTCACTTGCTGCACTTCACTTGCTGCACTT
Organism: Dasysyrphus tricinctus; assembly: GCA_963921185.1. Lineage (NCBI taxonomy): Eukaryota > Metazoa > Arthropoda > Insecta > Diptera > Syrphidae > Dasysyrphus > Dasysyrphus tricinctus. Next base: position 130,671,960 of record OY992532.1, read on the forward strand.
CACTTGCTGCACTTCACTTGCTGCACTTGATTTGCTGCACTTGATTTGCTGCACTTGATTTGCTGCACTTGATTTGCTGCACTTGATTTCCTGCACTTGATATGCTGCACTTGATTTGCTGCACTTGATTTGCTGCACTTGATTTGCTGCACTTGATTTGCTGCACTTCACTTATTGCACTTCACTTGCTGCACTTCACTTGCTGCACTTCACTTGCTGCACTTCACTTGCTGCACTTCACTTGCTGCACTTCACTTGCTGCACTTCACTTGCTGCACTTCACTTGCTGCACTTCACTTGCTGCACTTCACTTGCTGCACTTCACTTGCTGCACTTCACTTGCTGCACTTCACTTGCTGCACTTCACTTGCTGCACTTGATTTGCTGCACTTGATTTGCTGCACTTGATTTGCTGCACTTGATTTGCTGCACTTGATTTGCTGCACTTGATTTGCTGCACTTGATTTGCTGCACTTGATTTGCTGCACTTAATTTGCTGCACTTGATTTGCTGCACTTGATTTGCTGCACTTGATTTGCTGCACTTAATTTGCTGCACTTGATTTGCTGCACTTGATTTGCTGCACTTGATTTGCTGCACTTGATTTGCTGCACTTCACTTGCTGCACTTCACTTGCTGCACTTCACTTGCTGCACTTCACTTGCTGCACTTCACTTGCTGCACTTCACTTGCTGCACCTCACTTGCTGCACTTCACTTGCTGCACTTCACTTGCTGCACTTCACTTGCTGCACTTCACTTGCTGCACTTCACTTGCTGCACTTGATTTGCTGCACTTGATTTGCTGCACTTGATTTGCTGCACTTAATTTGCTGCACTTCACTTGCTGCACTTCACTTGCTGCACTTCACTTGCTGCACTTCACTTGCTGCACTTCACTTGCTGCACTTCACTTGCTGCACTTCACTTGCTGCACTTCACTTGCTGCACTTCACTTGCTGCACTTCACTTGCTGCACTTCACTTGCTGCACTTCACTTGCTGCACTTCACTTGCTGCACTTCACTTGCTTCACTTCACTTGCTGCACTTGATTTGCTGCACTTGATTTGCTGCACTTGATTTGCTGCACTTGATTTGCTGCACTTGATTTGCTGCACTTGATTTGCTGCACTTGATTTGCTGCACTTGATTTGCTGCACTTCACTTGCTGCACTTCACTTGCTGCACTTCACTTGCTGCACTTCACTTGCTGCACTTCACTTGCTGCACTTCACTTGCTGCCCTTCACTTGCTGCACTTCACTTGCTGCACTTCACTTGCTGCACTTCACTTGCTGCACTTGATTTGCTGCACTTGATTTGCTGCACTTGATTTGCTGCACTTGATTTGCTGCACTTGATTTGCTGCACTTGATTTGCTGCACTTGATTTGCTGCACTTGATTTGCTGCACTTAATTTGCTGCACTTGATTTGCTGCACTTGATTTGCTGCACTTGATTTGCTGCACTTGATTTGCTGCACTTGATTTGCTGCACTTGATTTGCTGCACTTGATTTGCTGCACTTCACTTGCTGCACTTCACTTGCTGCACTTCACTTGCTGCACTTCCCTTGCTGCACTTCACTTGCTGCACTTCACTTGCTGCACTTCACTTGCTGCACTTCACTTGCTGCACTTCACTTGCTGCACTTCACTTGCTGCACTTCACTTGCTGCACTTGATTTGCTGCACTTGATTTGCTGCACTTGATTTGCTGCACTTAATTTGCTGCACTTCACTTGCTGCACTTCACTTGCTGCACTTCACTTGCTGCACTTCACTTGCTGCACTTCACTTGCTGCACTTCACTTGCTGCACTTCACTTGCTGAACTTCACTTGCTGCACTTTGCACTTCACTTGCTGCACTTCACTTGCTGCACTTCACTTGCTGCACTTCACTTGCTGCACTTCACTTGCTGCCCTTCACTTGCTGCACTTCACTTGCTGCACTTCACTTGCTGCACTTCACTTGCTGCACTTGATTTGCTGCACTTGATTTGCTGCACTTGATTTGCTGCACTTGATTTGCTGCACTTGATTTGCTGCATCTGATTTGCTGCACTTGATTTGCTGCACTTGATTTGCTGCACTTGATTTGCTGCACTTAATTTGCTGAACTTGATTTGCTGCACTTGATTTGCTGCACTTGATTTGCTGCACTTGATTTGCTGCACTTGATTTGCTGCACTTGATTTGCTGCACTTGATTTGCTGCACTTCACTTGCTGCACTTCACTTGCTGCACTTCACTTGCTGCACTTCACTTGCTGCACTTCACTTGCTGCACTTCACTTGCTGCACTTCACTTGCTGCACTTCACTTGCTGCACTTCACTTGCTGCACTTGATTTGCTGCACTTGATTTGCTGCACTTGATTTGCTGCACTTGATTTGCTGCACTTGATTTGCTGCACTTGATTTGCTGCACTTAATTTGCTGCACTTGATTTGCTGCACTTGATTTGCTGCACTCTATTTGCTGCACTTGATTTGCTGCACTTGATTTGCTGCACTTGATTTGCTGCACTTGATTTGCTGCACTTCACTTGCTGCACTTCACTTGCTGCACTTCACTTGCTGCACTTCACTTGCTGCACTTCACTTGCTGCACTTCACTTGCTGCACTTCACTTGCTGCACTTCACTTGCTGCACTTCACTTGCTGCACTTCACTTGCTGCACTTGATTTGCTGCACTTGATTTGCTGCACTTGATTTGCTGCACTTAATTTGCTGCACTTGATTTGCTGCACTTGATTTGCTGCACTTGATTTGCTGCACTTGATTTGCTGCACTTGATTTGCTGCACTTGATTTGCTGCACTTGATTTGCTGCACTTCACTTGCTGCACTTCACTTGCTGCACTTCACTTGCTGCACTTCACTTGCTGCACTTCACTTGCTGCACTTGATTTGCTGCACTTGATTTGCTGCACTTGATTTGCTGCACTTGATTTGCTGCACTTGATTTGCTGCACTTAATTTGCTGCACTTAATTTGCTGCACTTGATTTGCTGCACTTGATTTGCTGCACTTGATTTGCTGCACTTGATTTGCTGCACTTGATTTGCTGCACTTGATTTGCTGCACTTGATTTGCTGCACTTGATTTGCTGCACTTGATTTGCTGCACTTGATTTGCTGCACTTCACTTGCTGCACTTCACTTGCTGCACTTCACTTGCTGCACTTCACTTGCTGCACTTCACTTGCTGCACTTCACTTGCTGCCCTTCACTTGCTGCACTTCACTTGCTGCACTTCACTTGCTGCACTTCACTTGCTGCACTTGATTTGCTGCACTTGATTTGCTGCACTTGATTTGCTGCACTTGATTTGCTGCACTTGATTTGCTGCACTTGATTTGCTGCACTTGATTTGCTGCACTTGATTTGCTGCACTTGATTTGCTGCACTTCACTTGGTGCACTTCACTTGGTGCACCTCACTTGCTGCACTTCACTTGCTGCACTTCACTTGCTGCACTTCACTTGCTGCACTTCACTTGCTGCACTTCACTTGCTGCACTTCGCTTGCTGCACTTCACTTGCTGCACTTCACTTGCTGCACTTCACTTGCTGCACTTCACTTGCTGCACTTCACTTGCTGCACTTCACTTGCTGCACTTCACTTGCTGCACTTCACTTGCTGCACTTCACTTGCTGCACTTCGCTTGCTGCACTTCACTTGCTGCACTTCACTTGCTGCACTTCACTTGCTGCACTTCACTTGCTGCACTTCACTTGCTGCACTTCACTTGCTGCACTTCACTTGCTGCACTTCACTTGCTGCACTTCACTTGCTGCACTTGATTTGCTGCACTTGATTTGCTGCACTTGATTTGCTGCACTTGATTTGCTGCACTTGATTTGCTGCACTTGATTTGCTGCACTTGATTTGCTGCACTTGATTTGCTGCACTTGATTTGCTGCACTTGATTTGCTGCACTTGATTTGCTGCACTTGATTTGCTGCACTTCACTTGCTGCACTTCACTTGCTGCACTTCACTTGCTGCACTTCACTTGCTGCACTTCACTTGCTGCACTTCACTTGCTGCACTTCACTTGCTGCACTTCACTTGCTGCACTTCACTTGCTGCACTTCACTTGCTGCACTTCACTTGCTGCACTTCACTTGCTACACTTCACTTGCTGCACTTCACTTGCTGCACTTCACTTGCTGCACTTCACTTGCTGCACTTCACTTGCTGCACTTGATTTGCTGCACTTGATTTGCTGCACTTGATTTGCTGCACTTGATTTGCTGCACTTGATTTGCTGCACTTGATTTGCTGCACTTGATTTGCTGCACTTGATTTGCTGCACTTCACTTGCTGCACTTCACTTGCTGCACTTCACTTGCTGCACTTCACTTGCTGCACTTCACTTGCTGCACTTCACTTGCTGCACTTCACTTGCTGCACTTGATTTGCTGCACTTGATTTGCTGCAATTGATTTGCTGCACTTGATTTGCTGCACTTGATTTGCTGCACTTGATTTGCTGCACTTGATTTGCTGCACTTGATTTGCTGCACTTGATTTGCTGCACTTGATTTGCTGCACTTGATTTGCTGCACTTGATTTGCTGCACTTGATTTGCTGCACTTCACTTGCTGCACTTCACTTGCTGCACTTCACTTGCTGCACTTCACTTGCTGCACTTCACTTGCTGCACTTCACTTGCTGCACTTCACTTGCTGCACTTCACTTGCTGCACTTCACTTGCTGCACTTCACTTGCTGCACTTCACTTGCTGCACTTCACTTGCTGCACTTGATTTGCTGCACTTGATTTGCTGCACTTGATTTGCTGCACTTGATTTGCTGCACTTGATTTCCTGCACTTGATATGCTGCACTTGATTTGCTGCACTTGATTTGCTGCACTTGATTTGCTGCACTTGATTTGCTGCACTTCACTTATTGCACTTCACTTGCTGCACTTCACTTGCTGCACTTCACTTGCTGCACTTCACTTGCTGCACTTCACTTGCTGCACTTCACTTGCTGCACTTCACTTGCTGCACTTCACTTGCTGCACTTCACTTGCTGCACTTCACTTGCTGCACTTCACTTGCTGCACTTCACTTGCTGCACTTCACTTGCTGCACTTGATTTGCTGCACTTGATTTGCTGCACTTGATTTGCTGCACTTGATTTGCTGCACTTGATTTGCTGCACTTGATTTGCTGCACTTGATTTGCTGCACTTGATTTGCTGCACTTGATTTGCTGCACTTGATTTGCTGCACTTGATTTGCTGCACTTGATTTGCTGCACTTGATTTGCTGCACTTGATTTGCTGCACTTGATTTGCTGCACTTAATTTGCTGCACTTGATTTGCTGCACTTGATTTGCTGCACTTGATTTGCTGCACTTGATTTGCTGCACTTGATTTGCTGCACTTGATTTGCTGCACTTAATTTGCTGCACTTCACTTGCTGCACTTCACTTGCTGCACTTCACTTGCTGCACTTCACTTGCTGCACTTCACTTGCTGCACTTCACTTGCTGCACTTCACTTGCTGCACTTCACTTGCTGCACTTCACTTGCTGCACTTCACTTGCTGCACTTGATTTGCTGCACTTGATTTGCTGCACTTGATTTGCTGCACTTGATTTCCTGCACTTGATATGCTGCACTTGATTTGCTGCACTTGATTTGCTGCACTTGATTTGCTGCACTTGATTTGCTGCACTTCACTTATTGCACTTCACTTGCTGCACTTCACTTGCTGCACTTCACTTGCTGCACTTCACTTGCTGCACTTCACTTGCTGCACTTCACTTGCTGCACTTCACTTGCTGCACTTCACTTGCTGCACTTCACTTGCTGCACTTCACTTGCTGCACTTCACTTGGTGCACTTCACTTGCTGCACTTGATTTGCTGCACTTGATTTGCTGCACTTGATTTGCTGCACTTGATTTGCTGCACTTGATTTGCTGCACTTGATTTGCTGCACTTGATTTGCTGCACTTAATTTGCTGCACTTGATTTGCTGCACTTGATTTGCTGCACTTGATTTGCTGCACTTAATTTGCTGCACTTGATTTGCTGCACTTGATTTGCTGCACTTGATTTGCTGCACTTGATTTGCTGCACTTCACTTGCTGCACTTCACTTGCTGCACTTCACTTGCTGCACTTCACTTGCTGCACTTCACTTGCTGCACTTCACTTGCTGCACTTCACTTGCTGCACTTCACTTGCTGCACTTCACTTGCTGCACTTCACTTGCTGCACTTCACTTGCTGCACTTGATTTGCTGCACTTGATTTGCTGCACTTGATTTGCTGCACTTAAGTTGCTGCACTTCACTTGCTGCACTTCACTTGCTGCACTTCACTTGCTGCACTTCACTTGCTGCACTTCACTTGCTGCACTTCACTTGCTGCACTTCACTTGCTGCACTTCACTTGCTGCACTTCACTTGCTGCACTTCACTTGCTGCACTTCACTTGCTGCACTTCACTTGCTGCACTTCACTTGCTGCACTTCACTTGCTGCACTTCACTTGCTTCACTTCACTTGCTGCACTTGATTTGCTGCACTTGATTTGCTGCACTTGATTTGCTGCACTTGATTTGCTGCACTTGATTTGCTGCACTTGATTTGCTGCACTTGATTTGCTGCACTTGATTTGCTGCACTTCACTTGCTGCACTTCACTTGCTGCACTTCACTTGCTGCACTTCACTTGCTGCACTTCACTTGCTGCACTTCACTTGCTGCACTTTGCACTTCACTTGCTGCACTTCACTTGCTGCACTTCACTTGCTGCACTTCACTTGCTGCACTTCACTTGCTGCACTTCACTTGCTGCACTTCACTTGCTGCACTTGATTTGCTGCACTTGATTTGCTGCACTTGATTTGCTGCACTTGATTTGCTGCACTTGATTTCCTGCACTTGATATGCTGCACTTGATTTGCTGCACTTGATTTGCTGCACTTGATTTGCTGCACTTGATTTGCTGCACTTCACTTATTGCACTTCACTTGCTGCACTTCACTTGCTGCACTTCACTTGCTGCACTTCACTTGCTGCACTTCACTTGCTGCACTTCACTTGCTGCACTTCACTTGCTGCACTTCACTTGCTGCACTTCACTTGCTGCACTTCACTTGCTGCACTTCACTTGCTGCACTTCACTTGCTGCACTTCACTTGCTGCACTTCACTTGCTGCACTTGATTTGCTGCACTTGATTTGCTGCACTTGATTTGCTGCACTTGATTTGCTGCACTTGATTTGCTGCACTTGATTTGCTGCACTTGATTTGCTGCACTTGATTTGCTGCACTTAATTTGCTGCACTTGATTTGCTGCACTTGATTTGCTGCACTTGATTTGCTGCACTTAATTTGCTGCACTTGATTTGCTGCACTTGATTTGCTGCACTTGATTTGCTGCACTTGATTTGCTGCACTTCACTTGCTGCACTTCACTTGCTGCACTTCACTTGCTGCACTTCACTTGCTGCACTTCACTTGCTGCACTTCACTTGCTGCACCTCACTTGCTGCACTTCACTTGCTGCACTTCACTTGCTGCACTTCACTTGCTGCACTTCACTTGCTGCACTTCACTTGCTGCACTTGATTTGCTGCACTTGATTTGCTGCACTTGATTTGCTGCACTTAATTTGCTGCACTTCACTTGCTGCACTTCACTTGCTGCACTTCACTTGCTGCACTTCACTTGCTGCACTTCACTTGCTGCACTTCACTTGCTGCACTTCACTTGCTGCACTTCACTTGCTGCACTTCACTTGCTGCACTTCACTTGCTGCACTTCACTTGCTGCACTTCACTTGCTGCACTTCACTTGCTTCACTTCACTTGCTGCACTTGATTTGCTGCACTTGATTTGCTGCACTTGATTTGCTGCACTTGATTTGCTGCACTTGATTTGCTGCACTTGATTTGCTGCACTTGATTTGCTGCACTTGATTTTCTGCACTTCACTTGCTGCACTTCACTTGCTGCACTTCACTTGCTGCACTTCACTTGCTGCACTTCACTTGCTGCACTTCACTTGCTGCACTTTGCACTTCACTTGCTGCACTTCACTTGCTGCACTTCACTTGCTGCACTTCACTTGCTGCCCTTCACTTGCTGCACTTCACTTGCTGCACTTCACTTGCTGCACTTCACTTGCTGCACTTGATTTGCTGCACTTGATTTGCTGCACTTGATTTGCTGCACTTGATTTGCTGCACTTGATTTGCTGCACTTGATTTGCTGCACTTGATTTGCTGCACTTGATTTGCTGCACTTAATTTGCTGCACTTGATTTGCTGCACTTGATTTGCTGCACTTGATTTGCTGCACTTGATTTGCTGCACTTGATTTGCTGCACTTGATTTGCTGCACTTGATTTGCTGCACTTCACTTGCTGCACTTCACTTGCTGCACTTCACTTGCTGCACTTCCCTTGCTGCACTTCACTTGCTGCACTTCACTTGCTGCACTTCACTTGCTGCACTTCACTTGCTGCACTTCACTTGCTGCACTTCACTTGCTGCACTTCACTTGCTGCACTTGATTTGCTGCACTTGATTTGCTGCACTTGATTTGCTGCACTTAATTTGCTGCACTTCACTTGCTGCACTTCACTTGCTGCACTTCACTTGCTGCACTTCACTTGCTGCACTTCACTTGCTGCACTTCACTTGCTGCACTTCACTTGCTGAACTTCACTTGCTGCACTTTGCACTTCACTTGCTGCACTTCACTTGCTGCACTTCACTTGCTGCACTTCACTTGCTGCACTTCACTTGCTGCCCTTCACTTGCTGCACTTCACTTGCTGCACTTCACTTGCTGCACTTCACTTGCTGCACTTGATTTGCTGCACTTGATTTGCTGCACTTGATTTGCTGCACTTGATTTGCTGCACTTGATTTGCTGCATCTGATTTGCTGCACTTGATTTGCTGCACTTGATTTGCTGCACTTGATTTGCTGCACTTAATTTGCTGAACTTGATTTGCTGCACTTGATTTGCTGCACTTGATTTGCTGCACTTGATTTGCTGCACTTGATTTGCTGCACTTGATTTGCTGCACTTGATTTGCTGCACTTGATTTGCTGCACTTCACTTGCTGCACTTCACTTGCTGCACTTCACTTGCTGCACTTCACTTGCTGCACTTCACTTGCTGCACTTCACTTGCTGCACTTCACTTGCTGCACTTCACTTGCTGCACTTCACTTGCTGCACTTGATTTGCTGCATTTGATTTGCTGCACTTGATTTGCTGCACTTGATTTGCTGCACTTGATTTGCTGCACTTGATTTGCTGCACTTAATTTGCTGCACTTGATTTGCTGCACTTGATTTGCTGCACTCTATTTGCTGCACTTGATTTGCTGCACTTGATTTGCTGCACTTGATTTGCTGCACTTGATTTGCTGCACTTCACTTGCTGCACTTCACTTGCTGCACTTCACTTGCTGCACTTCACTTGCTGCACTTCACTTGCTGCACTTCACTTGCTGCACTTCACTTGCTGCACTTCACTTGCTGCACTTCACTTGCTGCACTTCACTTGCTGCACTTGATTTGCTGCACTTGATTTGCTGCACTTGATTTGCTGCACTTAATTTGCTGCACTTGATTTGCTGCACTTGATTTGCTGCACTTGATTTGCTGCACTTGATTTGCTGCACTTGATTTGCTGCACTTGATTTGCTGCACTTGATTTGCTGCACTTCACTTGCTGCACTTCACTTGCTGCACTTCACTTGCTGCACTTCACTTGCTGCACTTCACTTGCTGCACTTCACTTGCTGCACTTGATTTGCTGCACTTGATTTGCTGCACTTGATTTGCTGCACTTGATTTGCTGCACTTGATTTGCTGCACTTGATTTGCTGCACTTGATTTGCTGCACTTAATTTGCTGCACTTGATTTGCTGCACTTGATTTGCTGCACTTGATTTGCTGCACTTGATTTGCTGCACTTGATTTGCTGCACTTGATTTGCTGCACTTGATTTGCTGCACTTGATTTGCTGCACTTGATTTGCTGCACTTGATTTGCTGCACTTCACTTGCTGCACTTCACTTGCTGCACTTCACTTGCTGCACTTCACTTGCTGCACTTCACTTGCTGCACTTCACTTGCTGCCCTTCACTTGCTGCACTTCACTTGCTGCACTTCACTTGCTGCACTTCACTTGCTGCACTTGATTTGCTGCACTTGATTTGCTGCACTTGATTTGCTGCACTTGATTTGCTGCACTTGATTTGCTGCACTTGATTTGCTGCACTTGATTTGCTGCACTTGATTTGCTGCACTTGATTTGCTGCACTTCACTTGGTGCACTTCACTTGGTGCACCTCACTTGCTGCACTTCACTTGCTGCACTTCACTTGCTGCACTTCACTTGCTGCACTTCACTTGCTGCACTTCACTTGCTGCACTTCGCTTGCTGCACTTCACTTGCTGCACTTCACTTGCTGCACTTCACTTGCTGCACTTCACTTGCTGCACTTCACTTGCTGCACTTCACTTGCTGCACTTCACTTGCTGCACTTCACTTGCTGCACTTCACTTGCTGCACTTCGCTTGCTGCACTTCACTTGCTGCACTTCACTTGCTGCACTTCACTTGCTGCACTTCACTTGCTGCACTTGATTTGCTGCACTTGATTTGCTGCACTTGATTTGCTGCACTTGATTTGCTGCACTTGATTTGCTGCACTTGATTTGCTGCACTTGATTTGCTGCACTTGATTTGCTGCACTTGATTTGCTGCACTTGATTTGCTGCACTTGATTTGCTGCACTTGATTTGCTGCACTTCACTTGCTGCACTTCACTTGCTGCACTTCACTTGCTGCACTTCACTTGCTGCACTTCACTTGCTGCACTTCACTTGCTGCACTTCACTTGCTGCACTTCACTTGCTGCACTTCACTTGCTGCACTTCACTTGCTGCACTTCACTTGCTGCACTTCACTTGCTACACTTCACTTGCTGCACTTCACTTGCTGCACTTCACTTGCTGCACTTCACTTGCTGCACTTCACTTGCTGCACTTGATTTGCTGCACTTGATTTGCTGCACTTGATTTGCTGCACTTGATTTGCTGCACTTGATTTGCTGCACTTGATTTGCTGCACTTGATTTGCTGCACTTGATTTGCTGCACTTCACTTGCTGCACTTCACTTGCTGCACTTCACTTGCTGCACTTCACTTGCTGCACTTCACTTGCTGCACTTCACTTGCTGCACTTCACTTGCTGCACTTGATTTGCTGCACTTGATTTGCTGCAATTGATTTGCTGCACTTGATTTGCTGCACTTGATTTGCTGCACTTGATTTGCTGCACTTGATTTGCTGCACTTGATTTGCTGCACTTGATTTGCTGCACTTGATTTGCTGCACTTGATTTGCTGCACTTGATTTGCTGCACTTGATTTGCTGCACTTCACTTGCTGCACTTCACTTGCTGCACTTCACTTGCTGCACTTCACTTGCTGCACTTCACTTGCTGCACTTCACTTGCTGCACTTCACTTGCTGCACTTCACTTGCTGCACTTCACTTGCTGCACTTCACTTGCTGCACTTCACTTGCTGCACTTCACTTGCTGCACTTGATTTGCTGCACTTGATTTGCTGCACTTGATTTGCTGCACTTGATTTGCTGCACTTGATTTCCTGCACTTGATATGCTGCACTTGATTTGCTGCACTTGATTTGCTGCACTTGATTTGCTGCACTTGATTTGCTGCACTTCACTTATTGCACTTCACTTGCTGCACTTCACTTGCTGCACTTCACTTGCTGCACTTCACTTGCTGCACTTCACTTGCTGCACTTCACTTGCTGCACTTCACTTGCTGCACTTCACTTGCTGCACTTCACTTGCTGCACTTCACTTGCTGCACTTCACTTGCTGCACTTCACTTGCTGCACTTGATTTGCTGCACTTGATTTGCTGCACTTGATTTGCTGCACTTGATTTGCTGCACTTGATTTGCTGCACTTGATTTGCTGCACTTGATTTGCTGCACTTGATTTGCTGCACTTGATTTGCTGCACTTGATTTGCTGCACTTGATTTGCTGCACTTGATTTGCTGCACTTGATTTGCTGCACTTGATTTGCTGCACTTGATTTGCTGCACTTAATTTGCTGCACTTGATTTGCTGCACTTGATTTGCTGCACTTGATTTGCTGCACTTGATTTGCTGCACTTGATTTGCTGCACTTGATTTGCTGCACTTAATTTGCTGCACTTCACTTGCTGCACTTCACTTGCTGCACTTCACTTGCTGCACTTCACTTGCTGCACTTCACTTGCTGCACTTCACTTGCTGCACTTCACTTGCTGCACTTCACTTGCTGCACTTCACTTGCTGCACTTCACTTGCTGCACTTCACTTGCTGCACTTCACTTGCTGCACTTCACTTGCTGCACTTCACTTGCTGCACTTCACTTGCTTCACTTCACTTGCTGCACTTGATTTGCTGCACTTGATTTGCTGCACTTGATTTGCTGCACTTGATTTGCTGCACTTGATTTGCTGCACTTGATTTGCTGCACTTGATTTGCTGCACTTGATTTGCTGCACTTCACTTGCTGCACTTCACTTGCTGCACTTCACTTGCTGCACTTCACTTGCTGCACTTCACTTGCTGCACTTCACTTGCTGCACTTTGCACTTCACTTGCTGCACTTCACTTGCTGCACTTCACTTGCTGCACTTCACTTGCTGCCCTTCACTTGCTGCACTTCACTTGCTGCACTTCACTTGCTGCATTTCACTTGCTGCACTTGATTTGCTGCACTTGATTTGCTGCACTTGATTTGCTGCACTTGATTTGCTGCACTTGATTTGCTGCACTTGATTTGCTGCACTTGATTTGCTGCACTTGATTTGCTGCACTTGATTTGCTGCACTTGATTTGCTGCACTTGATTTGCTGCACTTGATTTGCTGCACTTGATTTGCTGCACTTGATTTGCTGCACTTGATTTGCTGCACTTGATTTGCTGCACTTAATTTGCTGCACTTGATTTGCTGCACTTGATTTGCTGCACTTGATTTGCTGCACTTGATTTGCTGCACTTGATTTGCTGCACTTGATTTGCTGCACTTGATTTGCTGCACTTGATTTGCTGCACTTGATTTGCTGCACTTGATTTGCTGCACTTGATTTGCTGCACTTGATTTGCTGCACTTCACTTGCTGCACTTCACTTGCTGCACTTCACTTGCTGCACTTCACTTGCTGCACTTCACTTGCTGCACTTCACTTGCTGCACTTCACTTGCTGCACTTCACTTGCTGCACTTCACTTGCTGCACTTCACTTGCTGCACTTCACTTGCTGCACTTCACTTGCTGCACTTGATTTGCTGCACTTGATTTGCTGCACTTGATTTGCTGCACTTGATTTGCTGCACTTGATTTGCTGCACTTCACTTGCTGCACTTCACTTGCTGCACTTCACTTGCTGCACTTCACTTGCTGCACTTCACTTGCTGCACTTCACTTGCTGCACTTCACTTGCTGCACTTCACTTGCTGCACTTCACTTGCTGCACTTGATTTGCTGCATTTGATTTGCTGCACTTGATTTGCTGCACTTGATTTGCTGCACTTGATTTGCTGCACTTGATTTGCTGCACTTAATTTGCTGCACTTGATTTGCTGCACTTGATTTGCTGCACTCTATTTGCTGCACTTGATTTGCTGCACTTGATTTGCTGCACTTGATTTGCTGCACTTGATTTGCTGCACTTCACTTGCTGCACTTCACTTGCTGCACTTCACTTGCTGCACTTCACTTGCTGCACTTCACTTGCTGCACTTCACTTGCTGCACTTCACTTGCTGCACTTCACTTGCTGCACTTCACTTGCTGCACTTCACTTGCTGCACTTGATTTGCTGCACTTGATTTGCTGCACTTGATTTGCTGCACTTAATTTGCTGCACTTGATTTGCTGCACTTGATTTGCTGCACTTGATTTGCTGCACTTGATTTGCTGCACTTGATTTGCTGCACTTGATTTGCTGCACTTGATTTGCTGCACTTCACTTGCTGCACTTCACTTGCTGCACTTCACTTGCTGCACTTCACTTGCTGCACTTCACTTGCTGCACTTCACTTGCTGCACTTGATTTGCTGCACTTGATTTGCTGCACTTGATTTGCTGCACTTGATTTGCTGCACTTGATTTGCTGCACTTGATTTGCTGCACTTGATTTGCTGCACTTAATTTGCTGCACTTGATTTGCTGCACTTGATTTGCTGCACTTGATTTGCTGCACTTGATTTGCTGCACTTGATTTGCTGCACTTGATTTGCTGCACTTGATTTGCTGCACTTGATTTGCTGCACTTGATTTGCTGCACTTGATTTGCTGCACTTCACTTGCTGCACTTCACTTGCTGCACTTCACTTGCTGCACTTCACTTGCTGCACTTCACTTGCTGCACTTCACTTGCTGCCCTTCACTTGCTGCACTTCACTTGCTGCACTTCACTTGCTGCACTTCACTTGCTGCACTTGATTTGCTGCACTTGATTTGCTGCACTTGATTTGCTGCACTTGATTTGCTGCACTTGATTTGCTGCACTTGATTTGCTGCACTTGATTTGCTGCACTTGATTTGCTGCACTTGATTTGCTGCACTTCACTTGGTGCACTTCACTTGGTGCACCTCACTTGCTGCACTTCACTTGCTGCACTTCACTTGCTGCACTTCACTTGCTGCACTTCACTTGCTGCACTTCACTTGCTGCACTTCGCTTGCTGCACTTCACTTGCTGCACTTCACTTGCTGCACTTCACTTGCTGCACTTCACTTGCTGCACTTCACTTGCTGCACTTCACTTGCTGCACTTCACTTGCTGCACTTCACTTGCTGCACTTCACTTGCTGCACTTCGCTTGCTGCACTTCACTTGCTGCACTTCACTTGCTGCACTTCACTTGCTGCACTTCACTTGCTGCACTTGATTTGCTGCACTTGATTTGCTGCACTTGATTTGCTGCACTTGATTTGCTGCACTTGATTTGCTGCACTTGATTTGCTGCACTTGATTTGCTGCACTTGATTTGCTGCACTTGATTTGCTGCACTTGATTTGCTGCACTTGATTTGCTGCACTTGATTTGCTGCACTTCACTTGCTGCACTTCACTTGCTGCACTTCACTTGCTGCACTTCACTTGCTGCACTTCACTTGCTGCACTTCACTTGCTGCACTTCACTTGCTGCACTTCACTTGCTGCACTTCACTTGCTGCACTTCACTTGCTGCACTTCACTTGCTGCACTTCACTTGCTACACTTCACTTGCTGCACTTCACTTGCTGCACTTCACTTGCTGCACTTCACTTGCTGCACTTCACTTGCTGCACTTGATTTGCTGCACTTGATTTGCTGCACTTGATTTGCTGCACTTGATTTGCTGCACTTGATTTGCTGCACTTGATTTGCTGCACTTGATTTGCTGCACTTGATTTGCTGCACTTCACTTGCTGCACTTCACTTGCTGCACTTCACTTGCTGCACTTCACTTGCTGCACTTCACTTGCTGCACTTCACTTGCTGCACTTCACTTGCTGCACTTGATTTGCTGCACTTGATTTGCTGCAATTGATTTGCTGCACTTGATTTGCTGCACTTGATTTGCTGCACTTGATTTGCTGCACTTGATTTGCTGCACTTGATTTGCTGCACTTGATTTGCTGCACTTGATTTGCTGCACTTGATTTGCTGCACTTGATTTGCTGCACTTGATTTGCTGCACTTCACTTGCTGCACTTCACTTGCTGCACTTCACTTGCTGCACTTCACTTGCTGCACTTCACTTGCTGCACTTCACTTGCTGCACTTCACTTGCTGCACTTCACTTGCTGCACTTCACTTGCTGCACTTCACTTGCTGCACTTCACTTGCTGCACTTCACTTGCTGCACTTGATTTGCTGCACTTGATTTGCTGCACTTGATTTGCTGCACTTGATTTGCTGCACTTGATTTCCTGCACTTGATATGCTGCACTTGATTTGCTGCACTTGATTTGCTGCACTTGATTTGCTGCACTTGATTTGCTGCACTTCACTTATTGCACTTCACTTGCTGCACTTCACTTGCTGCACTTCACTTGCTGCACTTCACTTGCTGCACTTCACTTGCTGCACTTCACTTGCTGCACTTCACTTGCTGCACTTCACTTGCTGCACTTCACTTGCTGCACTTCACTTGCTGCACTTCACTTGCTGCACTTCACTTGCTGCACTTGATTTGCTGCACTTGATTTGCTGCACTTGATTTGCTGCACTTGATTTGCTGCACTTGATTTGCTGCACTTGATTTGCTGCACTTGATTTGCTGCACTTGATTTGCTGCACTTGATTTGCTGCACTTGATTTGCTGCACTTGATTTGCTGCACTTGATTTGCTGCACTTGATTTGCTGCACTTGATTTGCTGCACTTGATTTGCTGCACTTAATTTGCTGCACTTGATTTGCTGCACTTGATTTGCTGCACTTGATTTGCTGCACTTGATTTGCTGCACTTGATTTGCTGCACTTGATTTGCTGCACTTAATTTGCTGCACTTCACTTGCTGCACTTCACTTGCTGCACTTCACTTGCTGCACTTCACTTGCTGCACTTCACTTGCTGCACTTCACTTGCTGCACTTCACTTGCTGCACTTCACTTGCTGCACTTCACTTGCTGCACTTCACTTGCTGCACTTCACTTGCTGCACTTCACTTGCTGCACTTCACTTGCTGCACTTCACTTGCTGCACTTCACTTGCTTCACTTCACTTGCTGCACTTGATTTGCTGCACTTGATTTGCTGCACTTGATTTGCTGCACTTGATTTGCTGCACTTGATTTGCTGCACTTGATTTGCTGCACTTGATTTGCTGCACTTGATTTGCTGCACTTCACTTGCTGCACTTCACTTGCTGCACTTCACTTGCTGCACTTCACTTGCTGCACTTCACTTGCTGCACTTCACTTGCTGCACTTTGCACTTCACTTGCTGCACTTCACTTGCTGCACTTCACTTGCTGCACTTCACTTGCTGCCCTTCACTTGCTGCACTTCACTTGCTGCACTTCACTTGCTGCATTTCACTTGCTGCACTTGATTTGCTGCACTTGATTTGCTGCACTTGATTTGCTGCACTTGATTTGCTGCACTTGATTTGCTGCACTTGATTTGCTGCACTTGATTTGCTGCACTTGATTTGCTGCACTTGATTTGCTGCACTTGATTTGCTGCACTTGATTTGCTGCACTTGATTTGCTGCACTTGATTTGCTGCACTTGATTTGCTGCACTTGATTTGCTGCACTTGATTTGCTGCACTTAATTTGCTGCACTTGATTTGCTGCACTTGATTTGCTGCACTTGATTTGCTGCACTTGATTTGCTGCACTTGATTTGCTGCACTTGATTTGCTGCACTTGATTTGCTGCACTTGATTTGCTGCACTTGATTTGCTGCACTTGATTTGCTGCACTTGATTTGCTGCACTTGATTTGCTGCACTTCACTTGCTGCACTTCACTTGCTGCACTTCACTTGCTGCACTTCACTTGCTGCACTTCACTTGCTGCACTTCACTTGCTGCACTTCACTTGCTGCACTTCACTTGCTGCACTTCACTTGCTGCACTTCACTTGCTGCACTTCACTTGCTGCACTTCACTTGCTGCACTTCATTTGCTGCACTTCATTTGCTAAACTTCATTTGCTGCACTTCACTACCTGCACTTCACTTGCTGCACTTCACTTGCTGCACTTCACTTGCTGCACTTCACTTGCTGCACTTCACTTGCTGCACTTCACTTGCTGCACTTCACTTGCTGCACTTCACTTGCTGCACTTCACTTGCTGCACTTCACTTGCTGCACTTCACTTGCTGCACTTCTCTTGCTGCACTTCACTTGCTGCACTTCACTTGCTGCACTTCACTTGTTGCACTTCACTTGCTGCACTTCACTTGCTGCACTTCACTTGCTGCACTTCACTTGCTGCACTTCACTTGCTGCACTTCACTTGGTGCACTTCACTTGGTGCACTTCACTTGCTGCACTTCACTTGCTGCACTTCACTTGCTGCACTTCACTTGCTGCACTTCACTTGCTGCACTTCACTTGCTGCACTTCGCTTGCTGCACTTCACTTGCTGCACTTCACTTGCTGCACTTCACTTGCTGCACTTCACTTGCTGCACTTCACTTGCTGCACTTCACTTGCTGCACTTCACTTGCTGCACTTCACTTGCTGCACTTCACTTGCTGCACTTCACTTGCTGCACTTCACTTGCTGCACTTCACTTGCTGCACTTCACTTGCTGCACTTCACTTGCTGCACTTCACTTGCTGCACTTGATTTGCTGCACTTGATTTGCTGCACTTGATTTGCTGCACTTGATTTGCTGCACTTGATTTGCTGCACTTGATTTGCTGCACTTGATTTGCTGCACTTGATTTGCTGCACTTGATTTGCTGCACTTGATTTGCTGCACTTGATTTGCTGCACTTGATTTGCTGCACTTCACTTGCTGCACTTTACTTGCTGCACTTCACTTGCTGCACTTCACTTGCTGCACTTCACTTGCTGCACTTCACTTGCTGCACTTCACTTGCTGCACTTCACTTGCTGCACTTCACTTGCTGCACTTCACTTGCTGCACTTCACTTGCTGCACTTCACTTGCTACACTTCACTTGCTGCACTTCACTTGCTGCACTTGATTTGCTGCACTTGATTTGCTGCACTTGATTTGCTGCACTTGATTTGCTGCACTTGATTTGCTGCACTTGATTTGCTGCACTTGATTTGCTGCACTTGATTTGCTGCACTTGATTTGCTGCACTTGATTTGCTGCACTTGATTTGCTGCACTTGATTTGCTGCACTTGATTTGCTGCACTTGATTTGCTGCACTTGATTTGCTGCACTTGATTTGCTGCACTTGATTTGCTGCACTTGATTTGCTGCACTTGATTTGCTGCACTTCACTTGCTGCACTTCACTTGCTGCACTTCACTTGCTGCACTTCACTTGCTGCACTTCACTTGCTGCACTTCACTTGCTGCACTTCACTTGCTGCACTTCACTTGCTGCACTTCACTTGCTGCACTTCACTTGCTGCACTTGATTTGCTGCACTTGATTTGCTGCACTTGATTTGCTGCACTTGATTTGCTGCACTTGATTTGCTGCACTTGATATGCTGCACTTGATTTGCTGCACTTGATTTGCTGCACTTGATTTGCTGCACTTGATTTGCTGCACTTCACTTATTGCACTTCACTTGCTGCACTTCACTTGCTGCACTTCACTTGCTGCACTTCACTTGCTGCACTTCACTTGCTGCACTTCACTTGCTGCACTTCACTTGCTGCACTTCACTTGCTGCACTTCACTTGCTGCACTTCACTTGCTGCACTTCACTTGCTGCACTTCACTTGCTGCACTTCACTTGCTGCACTTCACTTGCTGCACTTCACTTGCTGCACTTCACTTGCTGCACTTCACTTGCTGCACTTGATTTGCTGCACTTGATTTGCTGCACTTGATTTGCTGCACTTGATTTGCTGCACTTGATTTGCTGCACTTGATTTGCTGCACTTGATTTGCTGCACTTGATTTGCTGCACTTGATTTGCTGCACTTGATTTGCTGCACTTGATTTGCTGCACTTGATTTGCTGCACTTGATTTGCTGCACTTGATTTGCTGCACTTGATTTGCTGCACTTGATTTGCTGCACTTGATTTGCTGCACTTCACTTGCTGCACTTCACTTGCTGCACTTCACTTGCTGCACTTCACTTGCTGCACTTCACTTGCTGCACTTCACTTGCTGCACTTCACTTGCTGCACTTGATTTGCTGCACTTGATTTGCTGCACTTGATTTGCTGCACTTGATTTGCTGCACTTGATTTCCTGCACTTGATATGCTGCACTTGATTTGCTGCACTTGATTTGCTGCACTTGATTTGCTGCACTTCACTTATTGCACTTCACTTGCTGCACTTCACTTGCTGCACTTCACTTGCTGCACTTCACTTGCTGCACTTCACTTGCTGCACTTCACTTGCTGCACTTCACTTGCTGCACTTCACTTGCTGCACTTCACTTGCTGCACTTCACTTGCTGCACTTCACTTGCTGCACTTCACTTGCTGCACTTCACTTGCTGCACTTCACTTGCTGCACTTCACTTGCTGCACTTGATTTGCTGCACTTGATTTGCTGCACTTGATTTGCTGCACTTGATTTGCTGCACTTGATTTGCTGCACTTGATTTGCTGCACTTGATTTGCTGCACTTAATTTGCTGCACTTGATTTGCTGCACTTGATTTGCTGCACTTGATTTGCTGCACTTAATTTGCTGCACTTGATTTGCTGCACTTGATTTGCTGCACTTGATTTGCTGCACTTGATTTGCTGCACTTCACTTGCTGCACTTCACTTGCTGCACTTCACTTGCTGCACTTCACTTGCTGCACTTCACTTGCTGCACTTCACTTGCTGCACTTCACTTGCTGCACTTCACTTGCTGCACTTCACTTGCTGCACTTGATTTGCTGCACTTGATTTGCTGCACTTGATTTGCTGCACTTAATTTGCTGCACTTCACTTGCTGCACTTCACTTGCTGCACTTCACTTGCTGCACTTCACTTGCTGCACTTCACTTGCTGCACTTCACTTGCTGCACTTCACTTGCTGCACTTCACTTGCTGCACTTCACTTGCTGCACTTCACTTGCTGCACTTCACTTGCTGCACTTCACTTGCTGCACTTCACTTGCTGCACTTCACTTGCTTCACTTCACTTGCTGCACTTGATTTGCTGCACTTGATTTGCTGCACTTGATTTGCTGCACTTGATTTGCTGCACTTGATTTGCTGCACTTGATTTGCTGCACTTGATTTGCTGCACTTGATTTGCTGCACTTCACTTGCTGCACTTCACTTGCTGCACTTCACTTGCTGCACTTCACTTGCTGCACTTCACTTGCTGCACTTCACTTGCTGCACTTTGCACTTCACTTGCTGCACTTCACTTGCTGCACTTCACTTGCTGCACTTCACTTGCTGCACTTCACTTGCTGCACTTCACTTGCTGCACTTGATTTGCTGCACTTGATTTGCTGCACTTGATTTGCTGCACTTGATTTGCTGCACTTGATTTCCTGCACTTGATATGCTGCACTTGATTTGCTGCACTTGATTTGCTGCACTTGATTTGCTGCACTTGATTTGCTGCACTTCACTTATTGCACTTCACTTGCTGCACTTCACTTGCTGCACTTCACTTGCTGCACTTCACTTGCTGCACTTCACTTGCTGCACTTCACTTGCTGCACTTCACTTGCTGCACTTCACTTGCTGCACTTCACTTGCTGCACTTCACTTGCTGCACTTCACTTGCTGCACTTCACTTGCTGCACTTCACTTGCTGCACTTCACTTGCTGCACTTCACTTGCTGCACTTGATTTGCTGCACTTGATTTGCTGCACTTGATTTGCTGCACTTGATTTGCTGCACTTGATTTGCTGCACTTGATTTGCTGCACTTGATTTGCTGCACTTGATTTGCTGCACTTAATTTGCTGCACTTGATTTGCTGCACTTGATTTGCTGCACTTGATTTGCTGCACTTGATTTGCTGCACTTCACTTGCTGCACTTCACTTGCTGCACTTCACTTGCTGCACTCCACTTGCTGCACTTCACTTGCTGCACTTCACTTGCTGCACTTCACTTGCTGCACTTTGCACTTCACTTGCTGCACTTCACTTGCTGCACTTCACTTGCTGCACTTCACTTGCTGCACTTCACTTGCTGCACTTCACTTGCTGCACTTCACTTGCTGCACTTCACTTGCTGCACTTCACTTGCTGCACTTCACTTGCTGCACTTCACTTGCTGCACTTCACTTGCTGCACTTCACTTGCTGCACTTCACTTGCTGCACTTGATTTGCTGCACTTGATTTGCTGCACTTGATTTGCTGCACTTGATTTGCTGCACTTGATTTGCTGCACTTCACTTGCTGCACTTCACTTGCTGCACTTCACTTGCTGCACTTCACTTGCTGCACTTCACTTGCTGCACTTCACTTGCTGCACTTCACTTGCTGCACTTCACTTGCTGCACTTCACTTGCTGCACTTCACTTGCTGCACTTCACTTGCTGCACTTGATTTGCTGCACTTGATTTGCTGCACTTGATTTGCTGCACTTAATTTGCTGCACTTCACTTGCTGCACTTCACTTGCTGCACTTCACTTGCTGCACTTCACTTGCTGCACTTCACTTGCTGCACTTCACTTGCTGCACTTCACTTGCTGCACTTTGCACTTCACTTGCTGCACTTCACTTGCTGCACTTCACTTGCTGCACTTCACTTGCTGCCCTTCACTTGCTGCACTTCACTTGCTGCACTTCACTTGCTGCACTTCACTTGCTGCACTTGATTTGCTGCACTTGATTTGCTGCACTTGATTTGCTGCACTTGATTTGCTGCACTTGATTTGCTGCACTTGATTTGCTGCACTTGATTTGCTGCACTTGATTTGCTGCACTTGATTTGCTGCACTTAATTTGCTGCACTTGATTTGCTGCACTTGATTTGCTGCACTTGATTTGCTGCACTTGATTTGCTGCACTTGATTTGCTGCACTTGATTTGCTGCACTTGATTTGCTGCACTTCACTTGCTGCACTTCACTTGCTGCACTTCACTTGCTGCACTTCACTTGCTGCACTTCACTTGCTGCACTTCACTTGCTGCACTTCACTTGCTGCACTTCACTTGCTGCACTTCACTTGCTGCACTTCACTTGCTGCACTTGATTTGCTGCACTTGATTTGCTGCACTTGATTTGCTGCACTTGATTTGCTGCACTTGATTTGCTGCACTTGATTTGCTGCACTTAATTTGCTGCACTTGATTTGCTGCACTTGATTTGCTGCACTTGATTTGCTGCACTTGATTTGCTGCACTTGATTTGCTGCACTTGATTTGCTGCACTTGATTTGCTGCACTTGATTTGCTGCACTTCACTTGCTGCACTTCACTTGCTGCACTTCACTTGCTGCACTTCACTTGCTGCACTTCACTTGCTGCACTTCACTTGCTGCACTTCACTTGCTGCACTTCACTTGCTGCACTTCACTTGCTGCACTTGATTTGCTGCACTTGATTTGCTGCACTTGATTTGCTGCACTTAATTTTCTGCACTTGATTTGCTGCACTTGATTTGCTGCACTTGATTTGCTGCACTTGATTTGCTGCACTTGATTTGCTGCACTTGATTTGCTGCACTTGATTTGCTGCACTTGATTTGCTGCACTTCACTTGCTGCACTTCACTTGCTGCACTTCACTTGCTGCACTTCACTTGCTGCACTTCACTTGCTGCACTTCACTTGCTGCACTTCACTTGCTGCACTTGATTTGCTGCACTTGATTTGCTGCACTTGATTTGCTGCACTTGATTTGCTGCACTTGATTTGCTGCACTTTATTTGCTGCACTTAATTTGCTGCACTTGATTTGCTGCACTTGATTTGCTGCACTTGATTTGCTGCACTTGATTTGCTGCACTTGATTTGCTGCACTTGATTTGCTGCACTTGATTTGCTGCACTTGATTTGCTGCACTTGATTTGCTGCACTTGATTTGCTGCACTTCACTTGCTGCACTTCACTTGCTGCACTTCACTTGCTGCACTTCACTTGCTGCACTTCACTTGCTGCACTTCACTTGCTGCACTTTGCACTTCACTTGCTGCACTTCACTTGCTGCACTTCACTTGCTGCCCTTCACTTGCTGCACTTCACTTGCTGCACTTCACTTGCTGCACTTGATTTGCTGCACTTGATTTGCTGCTCTTGATTTGCTGCACTTGATTTGCTGCACTTGATTTGCTGCACTTGATTTGCTGCACTTGATTTGCTGCACTTGATTTGCTGCACTTAATTTGCTGCACTTGATTTGCTGCACTTGATTTGCTGCACTTGATTTGCTGCACTTGATTTGCTGCACTTGATTTGCTGCACTTGATTTGCTGCACTTCACTTGCTGCACTTCACTTGCTGCACTTCACTTGCTGCACTTCACTTGCTGCACTTCACTTGCTGCACTTCACTTGCTGCACTTCACTTGCTGCACTTCACTTGCTGCACTTCACTTGCTGCACTTCACTTGCTGCACTTGATTTGCTGCACTTGATTTGCTGCACTTGATTTGCTGCACTTGATTTGCTGCACTTGATTTGCTGCACTTGATTTGCTGCACTTAATTTGCTGCACTTGATTTGCTGCACTTGATTTGCTGCACTTGATTTGCTGCACTTGATTTGCTGCACTTGATTTGCTGCACTTGATTTGCTGCACTTGATTTGCTGCACTTGATTTGCTGCACTTCACTTGCTGCACTTCACTTGCTGCACTTCACTTGCTGCACTTCACTTGCTGCACTTCACTTGCTGCACTTCACTTGCTGCACTTCGCTTGCTGCACTTCACTTGCTGCACTTCACTTGCTGCACTTGATTTGCTGCACTTGATTTTTCTGCACTTGATTTTCTGCACTTGATTTGCTGCACTTGATTTGCTGCACTTGATTTGCTGCACTTGATTTGCTGCACTTGATTTGCTGCACTTGATTTGCTGCACTTGATTTGCTGCACTTGATTTGCTGCACTTGATTTGCTGCACTTGATTTGCTGCACTTGATTTGCTGCACTTGATTTGCTGCACTTGATTTGCTGCACTTGATTTGCTGCACTTGATTTGCTGCACTTGATTTGCTGAACTTGATTTGCTGCACTTGATTTGCTGCACTTCACTTGCTGCACTTCACTTGCTGCACTTCACTTGCTGCACTTCACTTGCTGCACTTCACTTGCTGCACTTCACTTGCTGCACTTCACTTGCTGCACTTCACTTGCTGCACTTCACTTAATGCACTTCACTTGCTGCACTTCACTTGCTGCACTTCACTTGCTGCAGTTCACTTGCTGCACATCACTTGCTGCACTTGATTTGCTGCACTTGATTTGCTGCACTTGATTTGCTGCACTTGATTTGCTGCACTTGATTTGCTGCACTTGATTTGCTGCACTTGATTTGCTGCACTTGATTCGCTGCACTTGATTTGCTGCACTTTATTTGCTGCACTTGATTTGCTGCACTTGATTTGCTGCACTTGATTTGCTGCACTTGATTTGCTGCACTTGATTTGCTGCACTTGATTTGCTGCACTTGATTTGCTGCACTTGATTTGCTGCACTTGATTTGCTGCACTTGATTTGCTGCACTTGATTTGCTGCACTTCACTTGCTGCACTTCACTTGCTGCACTTCACTTGCTGCACTTCACTTGCTGCACTTCACTTGCTGCACTTCACTTGGTGCACTTCACTTGCTGCACTTCACTTGCTGCACTTCACTTGCTGCACTTCACTTGCTGCACTTCACTTGCTGCACTTCACTTGCTGCACTTCACTTGCTGCACTTCACTTGCTGCACTTCACTTGCTACACTTCACTTGCTGCACTTCACTTGCTGCACTTGATTTGCTGCACTTGATTTGCTGCACTTGATTTGCTGCACTTGATTTGCTGCACTTGATTTGCTGCACTTGATTTTCTGCACTTGATTTGCTGCACTTGATTTGCTGCACTTGATTTGCTGCACTTGATTTGCTGCACTTGATTTGCTGCACTTGATTTGCTGCACTTGATTTGCTGCACTTGATTTGCTGCACTTGATTTGCTGCACTTGATTTGCTGCACTTGATTTGCTGCACTTGATTTGCTGCACTTGATTTGCTGCACTTGATTTGCTGCACTTGATTTGCTGCACTTGATTTGCTGCACTTGATTTGCTGCACTTCACTTGCTGCACTTCACTTGCTGCACTTCACTTGCTGCACTTCCCTTGCTGCACTTCACTTGCTGCACTTCACTTGCTGCACTTCACTTGCTGCACTTCACTTGCTGCACTTCACTTGCTGCACTTCACTTGCTGCACTTCACTTGCTGCACTTGATTTGCTGCACTTGATTTGCTGCACTTGATTTGCTGCACTTGATTTGCTGCACTTGATTTGCTGCACTTGATTTGCTGCACTTGATTTGCTGCACTTGATTTGCTGCACTTGATTTGCTGCACTTGATTTGCTGCACTTGATTTGCTGCACTTGATTTGCTGCACTTGATTTGCTGCACTTGATTTGCTGCACTTGATTTGCTGCACTTGATTTGCTGCACTTGATTTGCTGCACTTGATTTGCTGCACTTGATTTGCTGCACTTGATTTGCTGCACTTGATTTGCTGCACTTCACTTGCTGCACTTCACTTGCTGCACTTCACTTGCTGCACTTCCCTTGCTGCACTTCACTTGCTGCACTTCACTTGCTGCACTTCACTTGCTGCACTTCACTTGCTGCACTTCACTTGCTGCACTTCACTTGCTGCACTTCACTTGCTGCACTTCACTTGCTGCACTTCACTTGCTGCACTTCACTTGCTGCACTTCACTTGCTGCACTTGATTTGCTGCACTTGATTTGCTGCACTTGATTTGCTGCACTTGATTTGCTGCACTTGATTTGCTGCACTTGATTTGCTGCACTTGATTTGCTGCACTTGATTTGCTGCACTTGATTTGCTGCACTTGATTTGCTGCACTTGATTTGCTGCACTTGATTTGCTGCACTTGATTTGCTGCACTTAATTTGCTGCACTTGATTTGCTGCACTTGATTTGCTGCACTTGATTTGCTGCACTTAATTTGCTGCACTTGATTTGCTGCACTTGATTTGCTGCACTTGATTTGCTGCACTTGATTTGCTGCACTTCACTTGCTGCACTTCACTTGCTGCACTTCACTTGCTGCACTTCACTTGCTGCACTTCACTTGCTGCACTTCACTTGCTGCACTTCACTTGCTGCACTTCACTTGCTGCACTTCACTTGCTGCACTTCACTTGCTGCACTTGATTTGCTGCACTTGATTTGCTGCACTTGATTTGCTGCACTTGATTTGCTGCACTTGATTTGCTGCACTTGATATGCTGCACTTGATTTGCTGCACTTGATTTGCTGCACTTGATTTGCTGCACTTGATTTGCTGCACTTCACTTATTGCACTTCACTTGCTGCACTTCACTTGCTGCACTTCACTTGCTGCACTTCACTTGCTGCACTTCACTTGCTGCACTTCACTTGCTGCACTTCACTTGCTGCACTTCACTTGCTGCACTTCACTTGCTGCACTTCACTTGCTGCACTTCACTTGCTGCACTTCACTTGCTGCACTTCACTTGCTGCACTTGATTTGCTGCACTTGATTTGCTGCACTTGATTTGCTGCACTTGATTTGCTGCACTTGATTTGCTGCACTTGATTTGCTGCACTTGATTTGCGGCACTTGATTTGCTGCACTTAATTTGCTGCACTTGATTTGCTGCACTTGATTTGCTGCACTTGATTTGCTGCACTTAATTTGCTGCACTTGATTTGCTGCACTTGATTTGCTGCACTTGATTTGCTGCACTTGATTTGCTGCACTTCACTTGCTGCACTTCACTTGCTGCACTTCACTTGCTGCACTTCACTTGCTGCACTTCACTTGCTGCACTTCACTTGCTGCACTTCACTTGCTGCACTTCACTTGCTGCACTTCACTTGCTGCACTTCACTTGCTGCACTTCACTTGCTGCACTTCACTTGCTGCACTTCACTTGCTGCACTTCACTTGCTGCACTTCACTTGCTGCACTTGATTTGCTGCACTTGATTTGCTGCACTTGATTTGCTGCACTTGATTTGCTGCACTTGATTTGCTGCACTTGATTTGCTGCACTTGATTTGCTGCACTTAATTTGCTGCACTTGATTTGCTGCACTTGATTTGCTGCACTTGATTTGCTGCACTTAATTTGCTGCACTTGATTTGCTGCACTTGATTTGCTGCAGTTGATTTGCTGCACTTCACTTGCTGCACTTCACTTGCTGCACTTCACTTGCTGCACTTCACTTGCTGCACTTCACTTGCTGCACTTCACTTGCTGCACTTCACTTGCTGCACTTCACTTGCTGCACTTCACTTGCTGCACTTGATTTGCTGCACTTGATTTGCTGCACTTGATTTGCTGCACTTAATTTGCTGCACTTCACTTGCTGCACTTCACTTGCTGCACTTCACTTGCTGCACTTCACTTGCTGCACTTCACTTGCTGCACTTCACTTGCTGCACTTCACTTGCTGCACTTCACTTGCTGCACTTCACTTGCTGCACTTCACTTGCTGCACTTCACTTGCTGCACTTCACTTGCTGCACTTCACTTGCTGCACTTCACTTGCTTCACTTCACTTGCTGCACTTGATTTGCTGCACTTGATTTGCTGCACTTGATTTGCTGCACTTGATTTGCTGCACTTGATTTGCTGCACTTGATTTGCTGCACTTCACTTGCTGCACTTCACTTGCTGCACTTCACTTGCTGCACTTCACTTGCTGCACTTCACTTGCTGCACTTTGCACTTCACTTGCTGCACTTCACTTGCTGCACTTCACTTGCTGCACTTCACTTGCTGCCCTTCACTTGCTGCACTTCACTTGCTGCACTTCACTTGCTGCACTTCACTTGCTGCACTTCACTTGCTGCACTTCACTTGCTGCACTTCACTTGCTGCACTTCACTTGCTGCACTTCACTTGCTGCACTTGATTTGCTGCACTTGATTTGCTGCACTTGATTTGCTGCACTTGATTTGCTGCACTTGATTTGCTGCACTTGATTTGCTGCACTTGATTTGCTGCACTTGATTTGCTGCACTTAATTTGCTGCACTTGATTTGCTGCACTTGATTTGCTGCACTTGATTTGCTGCACTTAATTTGCTGCACTTTATTTGCTGCACTTGATTTGCTGCACTTGATTTGCTGCACTTCACTTGCTGCACTTCACTTGCTGCACTTCACTTGCTGCACTTCACTTGCTGCACTTCACTTGCTGCACTTCACTTGCTGCACTTCACTTGCTGCACTTCACTTGCTGCACTTCACTTGCTGCACTTCACTTGCTGCACTTCACTTGCTGCACTTGATTTGCTGCACTTGATTTGCTGCACTTGATTTGCTGCACTTAATTTGCTGCACTTCACTTGCTGCACTTCACTTGCTGCACTTCACTTGCTGCACTTCACTTGCTGCACTTCACTTGCTGCACTTCACTTGCTGCACTTCACTTGCTGCACTTCACTTGCTGCACTTCACTTGCTGCACTTCACTTGCTGCACTTCACTTGCTGCACTTCACTTGCTGCACTTCACTTGCTGCACTTCACTTGCTGCACTTCACTTGCTTCACTTCACTTGCTGCACTTGATTTGCTGCACTTGATTTGCTGCACTTGATTTGCTGCACTTGATTTGCTGCACTTGATTTGCTGCACTTGATTTGCTGCACTTGATTTGCTGCACTTGATTTGCTGCACTTGATTTGCTGCACTTCACTTGCTGCACTTCACTTGCTGCACTTCACTTGCTGCACTTCACTTGCTGCACTTCACTTGCTGCACTTTGCACTTCACTTGCTGCACTTCACTTGCTGCACTTCACTTGCTGCACTTCACTTGCTGCCCTTCACTTGCTGCACTTCACTTGCTGCACTTCACTTGCTGCACTTCACTTGCTCTTCACTTGCTGCACTTCACTTGCTGCACTTCACTTGCTGCACTTCACTTGCTGCACTTCACTTGCTGCACTTGATTTGCTCTGCACTTGATTTGCTGCACTTGATTTGCTGCACTTAATTTTCTGCACTTGATTTGCTGCACTTGATTTGCTGCACTTGATTTGCTGCACTTGATTTGCTTCACTTGATTTGCTGCACTTGATTTGCTGCACTTGATTTGCTGCACTTGATTTGCTGCACTTCACTTGCTGCACTTCACTTGCTGCACTTCACTTGCTGCACTTCACTTGCTGCACTTCACTTGCTGCACTTCACTTGCTGCACTTGATTTGCTGCACTTGATTTGCTGCACTTGATTTGCTGCACTTGATTTGCTGCACTTGATTTGCTGCACTTTATTTGCTGCACTTAATTTGCTGCACTTGATTTGCTGCACTTGATTTGCTGCACTTGATTTGCTGCACTTGATTTGCTGCACTTGATTTGCTGCACTTGATTTGCTGCACTTGATTTGCTGCACTTGATTTGCTGCACTTGATTTGCTGCACTTGATTTGCTGCACTTCACTTGCTGCACTTCACTTGCTGCACTTCACTTGCTGCACTTCACTTGCTGCACTTTGCACTTCACTTGCTGCACTTCACTTGCTGCACTTCACTTGCTGCACTTCACTTGCTGCACTTCACTTGCTGCACTTCACTTGCTGCACTTCACTTGCTGCACTTCACTTGCTGCACTTCACTTGCTGCACTTCACTTGCTGCACTTCACTTGCTGCACTTGATTTGCTGCACTTGATTTGCTGCACTTGATTTGCTGCACTTGATTTGCTGCACTTGATTTGCTGCACTTGATTTGCTGCACTTGATTTGCGGCACTTGATTTGCTGCACTTAATTTGCTGCACTTGATTTGCTGCACTTGATTTGCTGCACTTGATTTGCTGCACTTAATTTGCTGCACTTGATTTGCTGCACTTGATTTGCTGCACTTGATTTGCTGCACTTGATTTGCTGCACTTCACTTGCTGCACTTCACTTGCTGCACTTCACTTGCTGCACTTCACTTGCTGCACTTCACTTGCTGCACTTCACTTGCTGCACTTCACTTGCTGCACTTCACTTGCTGCACTTCACTTGCTGCACTTCACTTGCTGCACTTCACTTGCTGCACTTCACTTGCTGCACTTCACTTGCTGCACTTCACTTGCTGCACTTCACTTGCTGCACTTCACTTGCTGCACTTCACTTGCTGCACTTGATTTGCTGCACTTGATTTGCTGCACTTGATTTGCTGCACTTGATTTGCTGCACTTGATTTGCTGCACTTGATTTGCTGCACTTGATTTGCTGCACTTAATTTGCTGCACTTGATTTGCTGCACTTGATTTGCTGCACTTGATTTGCTGCACTTAATTTGCTGCACTTGATTTGCTGCACTTGATTTGCTGCAGTTGATTTGCTGCACTTCACTTGCTGCACTTCACTTGCTGCACTTCACTTGCTGCACTTCACTTGCTGCACTTCACTTGCTGCACTTCACTTGCTGCACTTCACTTGCTGCACTTCACTTGCTGCACTTCACTTGCTGCACTTGATTTGCTGCACTTGATTTGCTGCACTTGATTTGCTGCACTTAATTTGCTGCACTTCACTTGCTGCACTTCACTTGCTGCACTTCACTTGCTGCACTTCACTTGCTGCACTTCACTTGCTGCACTTCACTTGCTGCACTTCACTTGCTGCACTTCACTTGCTGCACTTCACTTGCTGCACTTCACTTGCTGCACTTCACTTGCTGCACTTCACTTGCTGCACTTCACTTGCTGCACTTCACTTGCTTCACTTCACTTGCTGCACTTGATTTGCTGCACTTGATTTGCTGCACTTGATTTGCTGCACTTGATTTGCTGCACTTGATTTGCTGCACTTGATTTGCTGCACTTCACTTGCTGCACTTCACTTGCTGCACTTCACTTGCTGCACTTCACTTGCTGCACTTCACTTGCTGCACTTTGCACTTCACTTGCTGCACTTCACTTGCTGCACTTCACTTGCTGCACTTCACTTGCTGCCCTTCACTTGCTGCACTTCACTTGCTGCACTTCACTTGCTGCACTTCACTTGCTGCACTTCACTTGCTGCACTTCACTTGCTGCACTTCACTTGCTGCACTTCACTTGCTGCACTTCACTTGCTGCACTTGATTTGCTGCACTTGATTTGCTGCACTTGATTTGCTGCACTTGATTTGCTGCACTTGATTTGCTGCACTTGATTTGCTGCACTTGATTTGCTGCACTTGATTTGCTGCACTTAATTTGCTGCACTTGATTTGCTGCACTTGATTTGCTGCACTTGATTTGCTGCACTTAATTTGCTGCACTTTATTTGCTGCACTTGATTTGCTGCACTTGATTTGCTGCACTTCACTTGCTGCACTTCACTTGCTGCACTTCACTTGCTGCACTTCACTTGCTGCACTTCACTTGCTGCACTTCACTTGCTGCACTTCACTTGCTGCACTTCACTTGCTGCACTTCACTTGCTGCACTTCACTTGCTGCACTTCACTTGCTGCACTTCACTTGCTGCACTTGATTTGCTGCACTTGATTTGCTGCACTTGATTTGCTGCACTTAATTTGCTGCACTTCACTTGCTGCACTTCACTTGCTGCACTTCACTTGCTGCACTTCACTTGCTGCACTTCACTTGCTGCACTTCACTTGCTGCACTTCACTTGCTGCACTTCACTTGCTGCACTTCACTTGCTGCACTTCACTTGCTGCACTTCACTTGCTGCACTTCACTTGCTGCACTTCACTTGCTGCACTTCACTTGCTGCACTTCACTTGCTTCACTTCACTTGCTGCACTTGATTTGCTGCACTTGATTTGCTGCACTTGATTTGCTGCACTTGATTTGCTGCACTTGATTTGCTGCACTTGATTTGCTGCACTTGATTTGCTGCACTTGATTTGCTGCACTTGATTTGCTGCACTTCACTTGCTGCACTTCACTTGCTGCACTTCACTTGCTGCACTTCACTTGCTGCACTTCACTTGCTGCACTTTGCACTTCACTTGCTGCACTTCACTTGCTGCACTTCACTTGCTGCACTTCACTTGCTGCCCTTCACTTGCTGCACTTCACTTGCTGCACTTCACTTGCTGCACTTCACTTGCTCTTCACTTGCTGCACTTCACTTGCTGCACTTCACTTGCTGCACTTCACTTGCTGCACTTCACTTGCTGCACTTGATTTGCTCTGCACTTGATTTGCTGCACTTGATTTGCTGCACTTAATTTTCTGCACTTGATTTGCTGCACTTGATTTGCTGCACTTGATTTGCTGCACTTGATTTGCTTCACTTGATTTGCTGCACTTGATTTGCTGCACTTGATTTGCTGCACTTGATTTGCTGCACTTCACTTGCTGCACTTCACTTGCTGCACTTCACTTGCTGCACTTCACTTGCTGCACTTCACTTGCTGCACTTCACTTGCTGCACTTGATTTGCTGCACTTGATTTGCTGCACTTGATTTGCTGCACTTGATTTGCTGCACTTGATTTGCTGCACTTTATTTGCTGCACTTAATTTGCTGCACTTGATTTGCTGCACTTGATTTGCTGCACTTGATTTGCTGCACTTGATTTGCTGCACTTGATTTGCTGCACTTGATTTGCTGCACTTGATTTGCTGCACTTGATTTGCTGCACTTGATTTGCTGCACTTGATTTGCTGCACTTCACTTGCTGCACTTCACTTGCTGCACTTCACTTGCTGCACTTCACTTGCTGCACTTTGCACTTCACTTGCTGCACTTCACTTGCTGCACTTCACTTGCTGCACTTCACTTGCTGCACTTCACTTGCTGCCCTTCACTTGCTGCACTTCACTTGCTGCACTTCACTTGCTGCACTTCACTTGCTGCACTTGATTTGCTGCACTTGATTTGCTGCACTTGATTTGCTGCACTTGATTTGCTGCACTTGATTTGCTGCACTTGATTTGCTGCACTTGATTTGCTGCACTTGATTTGCTGCACTTAATTTGCTGCACTTGATTTGCTGCACTTGATTTGCTGCACTTGATTTGCTGCACTTGATTTGCTGCACTTGATTTGCTGCACTTGATTTGCTGCACTTCACTTGCTGCACTTCACTTGCTGCACTTCACTTGCTGCACTTCACTTGCTGCACTTCACTTGCTGCACTTCACTTGCTGCACTTCACTTGCTGCACTTCACTTGCTGCACTTCACTTGCTGCACTTCACTTGCTGCACTTGATTTGCTGCACTTGATTTGCTGCACTTGATTTGCTGCACTTGATTTCCTGCACTTGATTTGCTGCACTTGATTTGCTGCACTTAATTTGCTGCACTTGATTTGCTGCACTTGATTTGCTGCACTTGATTTGCTGCACTTTATTTGCTGCACTTGATTTGCTGCACTTGATTTGCTGCACTTGATTTGCTGCACTTGATTTGCTGCACTTCACTTGCTGCACTTCACTTGCTGCACTTCACTTGCTGCACTTCACTTGCTGCACTTCACTTGCTGCACTTCACTTGCTGCACTTCGCTTGCTGCACTTCACTTGCTGCACTTCACTTGCTGCACTTGATTTGCTGCACTTGATTTTTCTGCACTTGATTTTCTGCACTTGATTTGCTGCACTTGATTTGCTGCACTTGATTTGCTGCACTTGATTTGCTGCACTTGATTTGCTGCACTTGATTTGCTGCACTTGATTTGCTGCACTTGATTTGCTGCACTTGATTTGCTGCACTTGATTTGCTGCACTTGATTTGCTGCACTTGATTTGCTGCACTTGATTTGCTGCACTTGATTTGCTGCACTTGATTTGCTGCACTTGATTGGCTGCACTTGATTTGCTGCACTTGATTTGCTGCACTTGATTTGCTGCACTTGATTTGCTGCACTTGATTTGCTGCACTTGATTTGCTGCACTTGATTTGCTGCACTTGATTTGCTGCACTTGATTTGCTGCACTTCACTTGCTGCACTTCACTTGCTGCACTTCACTTGCTGCACTTCACTTGCTGCACTTCACTTGCTACACTTCACTTGCTGCACTTCACTTGCTGCACTTGATTTGCTGCACTTGATTTGCTGCACTTGATTTGCTGCACTTGATTTGCTGCACTTGATTTGCTGCACTTGATTTTCTGCACTTGATTTGCTGCACTTGATTTGCTGCACTTGATTTGCTGCACTTGATTTGCTGCACTTGATTTGCTGCACTTGATTTGCTGCACTTGATTGGCTGCACTTGATTTGCTGCACTTGATTTGCTGCACTTGATTTGCTGCACTTGATTT
The DNA here is from genome assembly GCA_963921185.1 of Dasysyrphus tricinctus. Classification (NCBI taxonomy): domain Eukaryota; kingdom Metazoa; phylum Arthropoda; class Insecta; order Diptera; family Syrphidae; genus Dasysyrphus; species Dasysyrphus tricinctus. The sequence goes on from OY992532.1 coordinate 130,706,979, forward strand.
GCTGCACTTGATTTGCTGCACTTGATTTGCTGCACTTGATTTGCTGCACTTGATTTGCTGCACTTGATTTGCTGCACTTCACTTGCTGCACTTCACTTGCTGCACTTCACTTGCTGCACTTCCCTTGCTGCACTTCACTTGCTGCACTTCACTTGCTGCACTTCACTTGCTGCACTTCACTTGCTGCACTTCACTTGCTGCACTTCACTTGCTGCACTTCACTTGCTGCACTTGATTTGCTGCACTTGATTTGCTGCACTTGATTTGCTGCACTTGATTTGCTGCACTTGATTTGCTGCACTTGATTTGCTGCACTTGATTTGCTGCACTTGATTTGCTGCACTTCACTTGCTGCACTTCACTTGCTGCACTTCACTTGCTGCACTTCACTTGCTGCACTTCACTTGCTGCACTTCACTTGCTGCACTTCACTTGCTGCACTTCACTTGCTGCACTTCACTTGCTGCACTTCACTTGCTGCACTTCACTTGCTGCACTTGATTTGCTGCACTTGATTTGCTGCACTTGATTTGCTGCACTTGATTTGCTGCACTTGATTTGCTGCACTTGATTTGCTGCACTTGATTTGCTGCACTTGATTTGCTGCACTTGATTTGCTGCACTTGATTTGCTGCACTTGATTTGCTGCACTTGATTTGCTGCACTTGATTTGCTGCACTTGATTTGCTGCACTTCACTTGCTGCACTTCACTTGCTGCACTTCACTTGCTGCACTTCCCTTGCTGCACTTCACTTGCTGCACTTCACTTGCTGCACTTCACTTGCTGCACTTCACTTGCTGCACTTCACTTGCTGCACTTCACTTGCTGCACTTCACTTGCTGCACTTGATTTGCTGCACTTGATTTGCTGCACTTGATTTGCTGCACTTGATTTGCTGCACTTGATTTGCTGCACTTGATTTGCTGCACTTGATTTGCTGCACTTGATTTGCTGCACTTGATTTGCTGCACTTCACTTGCTGCACTTCACTTGCTGCACTTCACTTGCTGCACTTCACTTGCTGCACTTCACTTGCTGCACTTCACTTGCTGCACTTCACTTGCTGCACTTCACTTGCTGCACTTCACTTGCTGCACTTCACTTGCTGCACTTCACTTGCTGCACTTCACTTGCTGCACTTCACTTGCTGCAACTCACTTGCTGCACTTCACTTGCTGCACTTCACTTGCTGCACTTCACTTGCTGCACTTCACTTGCTGCACTTCACTTGCTGCACTTCACTTGCTGCACTTCACTTGCTGCACTTGATTTGCTGCACTTGATTTGCTGCACTTGATTTGCTGCACTTAATTTTCTGCACTTGATTTGCTGCACTTGATTTGCTGCACTTGATTTGCTGCACTTGATTTGCTTCACTTGATTTGCTGCACTTGATTTGCTGCACTTGATTTGCTGCACTTGATTTGCTGCACTTCACTTGCTGCACTTCACTTGCTGCACTTCACTTGCTGCACTTCACTTGCTGCACTTCACTTGCTGCACTTGATTTGCTGCACTTGATTTGCTGCACTTGATTTGCTGCACTTGATTTGCTGCACTAGATTTGCTGCACTTTATTTGCTGCACTTAATTTGCTGCACTTGATTTGCTGCACTTGATTTGCTGCACTTGATTTGCTGCACTTGATTTGCTGCACTTGATTTGCTGCACTTGATTTGCTGCACTTGATTTGCTGCACTTGATTTGCTGCACTTGATTTGCTGCACTTGATTTGCTGCACTTGATTTGCTGCACTTCACTTACTGCACTTCACTTGCTGCACTTCACTTGCTGCACTTCACTTGCTGCACTTCACTTGCTGCACTTCACTTGCTGCACTTCACTTGCTGCACTTCACTTGCTGCACTTCACTTGCTGCCCTTCACTTGCTGCACTTCACTTGCTGCACTTCACTTGCTGCACTTCACTTGCTGCACTTGATTTGCTGCACTTGATTTGCTGCACTTGATTTGCTGCACTTGATTTGCTGCACTTGATTTGCTGCACTTGATTTGCTGCACTTGATTTGCTGCACTTGATTTGCTGCACTTAATTTGCTGCACTTGATTTGCTGCACTTGATTTGCTGCACTTGATTTGCTGCACTTGATTTGCTGCACTTGATTTGCTGCACTTGATTTGCTGCACTTCACTTGCTGCACTTCACTTGCTGCACTTCACTTGCTGCACTTCACTTGCTGCACTTCACTTGCTGCACTTCACTTGCTGCACTTCACTTGCTGCACTTCACTTGCTGCACTTCACTTGCTGCACTTCACTTGCTGCACTTCACATGCTGCACTTGATTTGCTGCACTTGATTTGCTGCACTTGATTTGCTGCACTTGATTTGCTGCACTTGATTTGCTGCACTTGATTTGCTGCACTTGATTTGCTGCACTTGATTTGCTGCACTTGATTTGCTGCACTTGATTTGCTGCACTTTATTTGCTGCACTTGATTTGCTGCACTTGATTTGCTGCACTTGATTTGCTGCACTTGATTTGCTGCACTTCACTTGCTGCACTTCACTTGCTGCACTTCACTTGCTGCACTTCACTTGCTGCACTTCACTTGCTGCACTTCACTTGCTGCACTTCGCTTGCTGCACTTCACTTGCTGCACTTCACTTGCTGCACTTGATTTGCTGCAATTGATTTTTCTGCACTTGATTTTCTGCACTTGATTTGCTGCACTTGATTTGCTGCACTTGATTTGCTGCACTTGATTTGCTGCACTTGATTTGCTGCACTTGATTTGCTGCACTTGATTTGCTGCACTTGATTTGCTGCACTTGATTTGCTGCACTTGATTTGCTGCACTTGATTTGCTGCACTTGATTTGCTGCACTTGATTTGCTGCACTTGATTTGCTGCACTTGATTTGCTGCACTTGATTTGCTGCACTTGATTTGCTGAACTTGATTTGCTGCACTTGATTTGCTGCACTTCACTTGCTGCACTTCACTTGCTGCACTTCACTTGCTGCACTTCACTTGCTGCACTTCACTTGCTGCACTTCACTTGCTGCACTTCACTTGCTGCACTTCACTTGCTGCACTTCACTTGCTGCACTTCACTTGCTGCACTTCACTTGCTGCACTTCACTTGCTGCAGTTCACTTGCTGCACATCACTTGCTGCACTTGATTTGCTGCACTTGATTTGCTGCACTTGATTTGCTGCACTTGATTTGCTGCACTTGATTTGCTGCACTTGATTTGCTGCACTTGATTTGCTGCACTTGATTCGCTGCACTTGATTTGCTGCACTTGATTTGCTGCACTTGATTTGCTGCACTTGATTTGCTGCACTTGATTTGCTGCACTTGATTTGCTGCACTTGATTTGCTGCACTTGATTTGCTGCACTTGATTTGCTGCACTTGATTTGCTGCACTTGATTTGCTGCACTTGATTTGCTGCACTTGATTTGCTGCACTTCACTTGCTGCACTTCACTTGCTGCACTTCACTTGCTGCACTTCACTTGCTGCACTTCACTTGCTGCACTTCACTTGGTGCACTTCACTTGCTGCACTTCACTTGCTGCACTTCACTTGCTGCACTTCACTTGCTGCACTTCACTTGCTGCACTTCACTTGCTGCACTTCACTTGCTGCACTTCACTTGCTGCACTTCACTTGCTACACTTCACTTGCTGCACTTCACTTGCTGCACTTGATTTGCTGCACTTGATTTGCTGCACTTGATTTGCTGCACTTGATTTGCTGCACTTGATTTGCTGCACTTGATTTTCTGCACTTGATTTGCTGCACTTGATTTGCTGCACTTGATTTGCTGCACTTGATTTGCTGCACTTGATTTGCTGCACTTGATTTGCTGCACTTGATTTGCTGCACTTGATTTGCTGCACTTGATTTGCTGCACTTGATTTGCTGCACTTGATTTGCTGCACTTGATTTGCTGCACTTGATTTGCTGCACTTGATTTGCTGCACTTCACTTGCTGCACTTCACTTGCTGCACTTCACTTGCTGCACTTCCCTTGCTGCACTTCACTTGCTGCACTTCACTTGCTGCACTTCACTTGCTGCACTTCACTTGCTGCACTTCACTTGCTGCACTTCACTTGCTGCACTTCACTTGCTGCACTTGATTTGCTGCACTTGATTTGCTGCACTTGATTTGCTGCACTTGATTTGCTGCACTTGATTTGCTGCACTTGATTTGCTGCACTTGATTTGCTGCACTTGATTTGCTGCACTTCACTTGCTGCACTTCACTTGCTGCACTTCACTTGCTGCACTTCACTTGCTGCACTTCACTTGCTGCACTTCACTTGCTGCACTTCACTTGCTGCACTTCACTTGCTGCACTTCACTTGCTGCACTTCACTTGCTGCACTTCACTTGCTGCACTTGATTTGCTGCACTTGATTTGCTGCACTTGATTTGCTGCACTTGATTTGCTGCACTTGATTTGCTGCACTTGATTTGCTGCACTTGATTTGCTGCACTTGATTTGCTGCACTTGATTTGCTGCACTTGATTTGCTGCACTTGATTTGCTGCACTTGATTTGCTGCACTTGATTTGCTGCACTTGATTTGCTGCACTACACTTGCTGCACTTCACTTGCTGCACTTCACTTGCTGCACTTCCCTTGCTGCACTTCACTTGCTGCACTTCACTTGCTGCACTTCACTTGCTGCACTTCACTTGCTGCACTTCACTTGCTGCACTTCACTTGCTGCACTTCACTTGCTGCACTTGATTTGCTGCACTTGATTTGCTGCACTTGATTTGCTGCACTTGATTTGCTGCACTTGATTTGCTGCACTTGATTTGCTGCACTTGATTTGCTGCACTTGATTTGCTGCACTTGATTTGCTGCACTTCACTTGCTGCACTTCACTTGCTGCACTTCACTTGCTGCACTTCACTTGCTGCACTTCACTTGCTGCACTTCACTTGCTGCACTTCACTTGCTGCACTTCACTTGCTGCACTTCACTTGCTGCACTTCACTTGCTGCACTTCACTTGCTGCACTTCACTTGCTGCACTTCACTTGCTGCAACTCACTTGCTGCACTTCACTTGCTGCACTTCACTTGCTGCACTTCACTTGCTGCACTTCACTTGCTGCACTTCACTTGCTGCACTTCACTTGCTGCACTTCACTTGCTGCACTTCACTTGCTGCACTTCATTTGCTGCACTTCACTTGCTGCACTTCACTTGCTGCACTTCACTTGCTGCACTTCACTTGCTGCACTTCACTTGCTGCACTTCACTTGCTGCACTTCACTTGCTGCACTTCACTTGCTGCACTTCACTTGCTGCACTTCACTTGCTGCACTTCACTTGCTGCACTTTGCACTTCACTTGCTGCACTTCACTTGCTGCACTTCACTTGCTGCACTTCACTTGCTGCACTTCACTTGCTGCACTTCACTTGCTGCACTTCACTTGCTGCACTTCACTTGCTGCACTTCACTTGCTGCACTTCACTTGCTGCACTTCACTTGCTGCACTTCACTTGCTGCACTTCACTTGGTGCACTTCACTTGGTGCACTTTACTTGGTGCACTTCACTTGGTGCACTTCACTTGGTGCACTTCATTTGGTGCACTTCATTTGGTGCACTTCACTTGCTGCACTTCACTTGCTGCACTTCACTTGCTGCACTTCACTTGCTGCACTTCACTTGCTGCACTTCACTTGCTGCACTTCACTTGCTGCACTTCACTTGCTGCACTTCACTTGCTGCACTTCACTTGCTGCACTTCACTTGCTGCACTTCACTTGCTGCACTTCACTTGCTGCACTTCACTTGCTGCACTTCACTTGCTGCACTTGATTTGCTGCACTTGATTTGCTGCACTTGATTTGCTGCACTTGATTTGCTGCACTTGATTTGCTGCACTTGATTTGCTGCACTTGATTTGCTGCACTTGATTTGCTGCACTTGATTTGCTGCACTTCACTTGCTGCACTTCACTTGCTACACTTCACTTGCTGCACTTCACTTGCTGCACTTCACTTGCTGCACTTCACTTGCTGCACTTCACTTGCTGCACTTCACTTGCTGCACTTCACTTGCTGCACTTCACTTGCTGCACTCCACTTGCTGCACTTCACTTGCTGCACTTCACTTGCTGCACTTCACTTGCTGCACTTCACTTGCTGCACTTCACTTGCTGCACTTCACTTGCTGCACTTGATTTGCTGCACTTGATTTGCTGCACTTGATTTGCTGCACTTGATTTGCTGCACTTGATTTGCTGCACTTGATTTGCTGCACTTGATTTGCTGCACTTGATTTGCTGCACTTGATTTGCTGCACTTGATTTGCTGCACTTGATTTGCTGCACTTGATTTGCTGCACTTGATTTGCTGCACTTCACTTGCTGCACTTCACTTGCTGCACTTCACTTGCTGCACTTCACTTGCTGCACTTCACTTGCTGCACTTCACTTGCTGCACTTCACTTGCTGCACTTCACTTGCTGCACTTCACTTGCTGCACTTCACTTGCTGCACTTCACTTGCTGCACTTCACTTGCTGCACTTCACTTGCTGCACTTCACTTGCTGCACTTCACTTGCTGCACTTCACTTGCTTCACTTCACTTGCTGCACTTGATTTGCTGCACTTGATTTGCTGCACTTGATTTGCTGCACTTGATTTGCTGCACTTGATTTGCTGCACTTGATTTGCTGCACTTGATTTGCTGCACTTGATTTGCTGCACTTGATTTGCTGCACTTAATTTGCTGCACTTGATTTGCTGCACTTGATTTGCTGCACTTGATTTGCTGCACTTGATTTGCTGCACTTGATTTGCTGCACTTGATTTGCTGCACTTAATTTGCTGCACTTGATTTGCTGCACTTGATTTGCTGCACTTGATTTGCTGCACTTCACTTGCTGCACTTCACTTGCTGCACTTCACTTGCTGCACTTCACTTGCTGCACTTCACTTGCTGCACTTCACTTGCTGCACTTCACTTGCTGCACTTCACTTGCTGCACTTCACTTGCTGCACTTCACTTGCTGCACTCCACTTGCTGCACTTCACTTGCTGCACTTCACTTGCTGCACTTCACTTGCTGCACTTCACTTGCTGCACTTCACTTGCTGCACTTCACTTGCTGCACTTGATTTGCTGCACTTGATTTGCTGCACTTGATTTGCTGCACTTGATTTGCTGCACTTGATTTGCTGCACTTGATTTGCTGCACTTGATTTGCTGCACTTGATTTGCTGCACTTGATTTGCTGCACTTGATTTGCTGCACTTGATTTGCTGCACTTGATTTGCTGCACTTGATTTGCTGCACTTGATTTGCTGCACTTGATTTGCTGCACTTGATTTGCTGCACTTGATTTGCTGCACTTGATTTGCTGCACTTGATTTGCTGCACTTGATTTGCTGCACTTGATTTGCTGCACTTGATTTGCTGCACTTGATTTGCTGCACTTGATTTGCTGCACTTGATTTGCTGCACTTGATTTGCTGCACTTAATTTGCTGCACTTGATTTGCTGCACTTGATTTGCTGCACTTGATTTGCTGCACTTAATTTGCTGCACTTGATTTGCTGCACTTGATTTGCTGCACTTGATTTGCTGCACTTCACTTGCTGCACTTCACTTGCTGCACTTCACTTGCTGCACTTCACTTGCTGCACTTCACTTGCTGCACTTCACTTGCTGCACTTCACTTGCTGCACTTCACTTGCTGCACTTCACTTGCTGCACTTCACTTGCTGCACTTGATTTGCTGCACTTGATTTGCTGCACTTGATTTGCTGCACTTAATTTGCTGCACTTCACTTGCTGCACTTCACTTGCTGCACTTCACTTGCTGCACTTCACTTGCTGCACTTCACTTGCTGGACTTCACTTGCTGCACTTCACTTGCTGCACTTCACTTGCTGCACTTCACTTGCTGCACTTCACTTGCTGCACTTCACTTGCTGCACTTCACTTGCTGCACTTCACTTGCTGCACTTCACTTGCTTCACTTCACTTGCTGCACTTGATTTGCTGCACTTGATTTGCTGCACTTGATTTGCTGCACTTGATTTGCTGCACTTGATTTGCTGCACTTGATTTGCTGCACTTGATTTGCTGCACTTGATTTGCTGCACTTCACTTGCTGCACTTCACTTGCTGCACTTCACTTGCTGCACTTCACTTGCTGCACTTCACTTGCTGCACTTTGCACTTCACTTGCTGCACTTCACTTGCTGCACTTCACTTGCTGCACTTCACTTGCTGCCCTTCACTTGCTGCACTTCACTTGCTGCACTTCACTTGCTGCACTTCACTTGCTGCACTTGATTTGCTGCACTTGATTTGCTGCACTTGATTTGCTGCACTTGATTTGCTGCACTTGATTTGCTGCACTTGATTTGCTGCACTTGATTTGCTGCACTTGATTTGCTGCACTTGATTTGCTGCACTTAATTTGCTGCACTTGATTTGCTGCACTTGATTTGCTGCACTTGATTTGCTGCACTTGATTTGCTGCACTTGATTTGCTGCACTTGATTTGCTGCACTTGATTTGCTGCACTTGATTTGCTGCACTTCACTTGCTGCACTTCACTTGCTGCACTTCACTTGCTGCACTTCACTTGCTGCACTTCACTTGCTGCACTTCACTTGCTGCACTTCACTTGCTGCACTTCACTTGCTGCACTTCACTTGCTGCACTTCACTTGCTGCACTTGATTTGCTGCACTTGATTTGCTGCACTTGATTTGCTGCACTTAATTTGCTGCACTTCACTTGCTGCACTTCACTTGCTGCACTTCACTTGCTGCACTTCACTTGCTGCCCTTCACTTGCTGCACTTCACTTGCTGCACTTCACTTGCTGCACTTCACTTGCTGCACTTGATTTGCTGCACTTGATTTGCTGCACTTGATTTGCTGCACTTGATTTGCTGCACTTGATTTGCTGCACTTGATTTGCTGCACTTGATTTGCTGCACTTGATTTGCTGCACTTGATTTGCTGCACTTAATTTGCTGCACTTGATTTGCTGCACTTGATTTGCTGCACTTGATTTGCTGCACTTGATTTGCTGCACTTGATTTGCTGCACTTGATTTGCTGCACTTGATTTGCTGCACTTCACTTGCTGCACTTCACTTGCTGCACTTCACTTGCTGCACTTCACTTGCTGCACTTCACTTGCTGCACTTGATTTGCTGCACTTGATTTGCTGCACTTGATTTGCTGCACTTAATTTGCTGCACTTCACTTGCTGCACTTCACTTGCTGCACTTCACTTGCTGCACTTCACTTGCTGCACTTCACTTGCTGCACTTCACTTGCTGCACTTTGCACTTCACTTGCTGCACTTCACTTGCTGCACTTCACTTGCTGCACTTCACTTGCTGCCCTTCACTTGCTGCACTTCACTTGCTGCACTTCACTTGCTGCACTTCACTTGCTGCACTTGATTTGCTGCACTTGATTTGCTGCACTTGATTTGCTGCACTTGATTTGCTGCACTTGATTTGCTGCACTTGATTTGCTGCACTTGATTTGCTGCACTTGATTTGCTGCACTTGATTTGCTGCACTTAATTTGCTGCACTTGATTTGCTGCACTTGATTTGCTGCACTTGATTTGCTGCACTTGATTTGCTGCACTTGATTTGCTGCACTTGATTTGCTGCACTTGATTTGCTGCACTTCACTTGCTGCACTTCACTTGCTGCACTTCACTTGCTGCACTTCACTTGCTGCACTTCACTTGCTGCACTTCACTTGCTGCACTTCACTTGCTGCACTTCACTTGCTGCACTTCACTTGCTGCACTTCACTTGCTGCACTTGATTTGCTGCACTTGATTTGCTGCACTTGATTTGCTGCACTTGATTTGCTGCACTTGATTTGCTGCACTTGATTTGCTGCACTTAATTTGCTGCACTTGATTTGCTGCACTTGATTTGCTGCACTTGATTTGCTGCACTTGATTTGCTGCACTTGATTTGCTGCACTTGATTTGCTGCACTTGATTTGCTGCACTTGATTTGCTGCACTTCACTTGCTGCACTTCACTTGCTGCACTTCACTTGCTGCACTTCACTTGCTGCACTTCACTTGCTGCACTTCACTTGCTGCACTTCACTTGCTGCACTTCACTTGCTGCACTTCACTTGCTGCACTTGATTTGCTGCACTTGATTTGCTGCACTTGATTTGCTGCACTTAATTTTCTGCACTTGATTTGCTGCACTTGATTTGCTGCACTTGATTTGCTGCACTTGATTTGCTGCACTTGATTTGCTGCACTTGATTTGCTGCACTTGATTTGCTGCACTTCACTTGCTGCACTTCACTTGCTGCACTTCACTTGCTGCACTTCACTTGCTGCACTTCACTTGCTGCACTTCACTTGCTGCACTTGATTTGCTGCACTTGATTTGCTGCACTTGATTTGCTGCACTTGATTTGCTGCACTTGATTTGCTGCACTTTATTTGCTGCACTTAATTTGCTGCACTTGATTTGCTGCACTTGATTTGCTGCACTTGATTTGCTGCACTTGATTTGCTGCACTTGATTTGCTGCACTTGATTTGCTGCACTTGATTTGCTGCACTTGATTTGCTGCACTTGATTTGCTGCACTTGATTTGCTGCACTTCACTTGCTGCACTTCACTTGCTGCACTTCACTTGCTGCACTTCACTTGCTGCACTTCACTTGCTGCACTTTGCACTTCACTTGCTGCACTTCACTTGCTGCACTTCACTTGCTGCCCTTCACTTGCTGCACTTCACTTGCTGCACTTCACTTGCTGCACTTGATTTGCTGCACTTGATTTGCTGCACTTGATTTGCTGCACTTGATTTGCTGCACTTGATTTGCTGCACTTGATTTGCTGCACTTGATTTGCTGCACTTGATTTGCTGCACTTAATTTGCTGCACTTGATTTGCTGCACTTGATTTGCTGCACTTGATTTGCTGCACTTGATTTGCTGCACTTGATTTGCTGCACTTCACTTGCTGCACTTCACTTGCTGCACTTCACTTGCTGCACTTCACTTGCTGCACTTCACTTGCTGCACTTCACTTGCTGCACTTCACTTGCTGCACTTCACTTGCTGCACTTCACTTGCTGCACTTCACTTGCTGCACTTGATTTGCTGCACTTGATTTGCTGCACTTGATTTGCTGCACTTGATTTGCTGCACTTGATTTGCTGCACTTGATTTGCTGCACTTAATTTGCTGCACTTGATTTGCTGCACTTGATTTGCTGCACTTGATTTGCTGCACTTGATTTGCTGCACTTGATTTGCTGCACTTGATTTGCTGCACTTGATTTGCTGCACTTGATTTGCTGCACTTGATTTGCTGCACTTCACTTGCTGCACTTCACTTGCTGCACTTCACTTGCTGCACTTCACTTGCTGCACTTCACTTGCTGCACTTCACTTGCTGCACTTCGCTTGCTGCACTTCACTTGCTGCACTTCACTTGCTGCACTTGATTTGCTGCACTTGATTTTTCTGCACTTGATTTTCTGCACTTGATTTGCTGCACTTGATTTGCTGCACTTGATTTGCTGCACTTGATTTGCTGCACTTGATTTGCTGCACTTGATTTGCTGCACTTGATTTGCTGCACTTGATTTGCTGCACTTGATTTGCTGCACTTGATTTGCTGCACTTGATTTGCTGCACTTGATTTGCTGCACTTGATTTGCTGCACTTGATTTGCTGCACTTGATTTGCTGCACTTGATTTGCTGAACTTGATTTGCTGCACTTGATTTGCTGCACTTCACTTGCTGCACTTCACTTGCTGCACTTCACTTGCTGCACTTCACTTGCTGCACTTCACTTGCTGCACTTCACTTGCTGCACTTCACTTGCTGCACTTCACTTAATGCACTTCACTTGCTGCACTTCACTTGCTGCACTTCACTTGCTGCAGTTCACTTGCTGCACATCACTTGCTGCACTTGATTTGCTGCACTTGATTTGCTGCACTTGATTTGCTGCACTTGATTTGCTGCACTTGATTTGCTGCACTTGATTTGCTGCACTTGATTTGCTGCACTCTATTTGCTGCACTTGATTTGCTGCACTTCACTTGCTGCACTTCACTTGCTGCACTTCACTTGCTGCACTTCACTTGCTGCACTTCACTTGCTGCACTTCACTTGCTGCACTTCACTTGCTGCACTTCACTTGCTGCACTTCACTTGCTGCACTTCACTTGCTGCACTTCACTTGCTGCACTTCACTTGCTGCACTTGATTTGCTGCACTTGATTTGCTGCACTTGATTTGCTGCACTTGATTTGCTGCACTTGATTTGGTGCACTTGATTTGCTGCACTTGATTTGCTGCACTTCACTTGCTGCACTTCACTTGCTGCACTTCACTTGCTGCACTTCACTTGCTGCACTTCACTTGCTGCACTTCACTTGCTGCACTTCACTTGCTGCACTTCACTTGCTGCACTTGATTTGCTGCACTTCACTTGCTGCACTTCACTTGCTGCACTTCACTTGCTGCACTTCACTTGCTGCACTTCACTTGCTGCACTTCATTTGCTGCACTTGATTTGCTGCACTTGATTTGCTGCACTTGATTTGCAGCACTTGATTTGCTGCACTTGATTTGCTGCACTTGATTTGCTGCACTTGATTTGCTGCACTTGATTTGCTGCACTTGATTTGCTGCACTTGATTTGCTGCACTTGATTTTCTGCACTTGATTTGCTGCACTTGATTTGCTGCACTTGATTTGCTGCACTTGATTTGCTGCACTTGATTTGCTGCACTTCACTTGCTGCACTTCACTTGCTGCACTTCACTTGCTGCACTTCACTTGCTGCACTTCACTTGGTGCACTTCACTTGGTGCACTTCACTTGGTGCACTTCACTTGGTGCACTTCACTTGCTGCACTTCACTTGCTGCACTTCACTTGCTGCACTTCACTTGCTGCACTTCACTTGCTGCACTTCACTTGCTGCACTTCACTTGCTGCACTTCACTTGCTGCACTTCAATTGCTGCACTTCACTTGCTGCACTTCACTTGCTGCACTTCACTTGCTGCACTTCACTTGCTGCACTTCACTTGCTGCACTTCACTTGCTGCACTTGATTTGCTGCACTTGATTTGCTGCACTTGATTTGCTGCACTTGATTTGCTGCACTTGATTTGCTGCACTTGATTTGCTGCACTTGATTTGCTGCACTTTATTTTCTGCACTTGATTTGCTGCACTTGATTTGCTGCACTTGATTTGCTGCACTTGATTTGCTGCACTTGATTTGCTGCACTTGATTTGCTGCACTTGATTTGCTGCACTTGATTTGCTGCACTTGATTTGCTGCACTTGATTTGCAGCACTTGATTTGCTGCACTTGATTTACTGCACTTGATTTGCTGCACTTGATTTGCTGCACTTGATTTGCTGCACTTGATTTGCTGCACTTGATTTGCTGCACTTGATTTGCTGCACTTCACTTGCTGCACTTCACTTGCTGCACTTCACTTGCTGCACTTCACTTGCTGCACTTCACTTGCTGCACTTCACTTGCTGCACTTCACTTGCTGCACTTCACTTCCTGCACTTCACTTGCTGCACTTCACTTGCTGCACTTCACTTGCTGCACTTCACTTGCTGCACTTCACTTGCTGCACTTCACTTGCTGCACTTCACTTGCTGCACTTCACTTGCTGCACTTCACTTGCTGCACTTCACTTGCTGCACTTCACTTGCTGCACTTCACTTGCTGCACTTCACTTGCTGCACTTGATTTGCTGCACTTGATTTGCTGCACTTGATTTGCTGCACTTGATTTGCTGCACTTGATTTGCTGCACTTGATTTGCTGCACTTGATTTGCTGCACTTGATTTGCTGCACTCTATTTGCTGCACTGCACTTGCTGCACTTCACTTGCTGCACTTCACTTGCTGCACTTCACTTGCTGCACTTCACTTGCTGCACTTCACTTGCTGCACTTGATTTGCTGCACTTGATTTGCTGCACTTGATTTGCTGCACTTGATTTGCTGCACTTGATTTGCTGCACTTGATTTGCTGCACTTGATTTGCTGCACTTGATTTGCTGCACTTGATTTGCTGCACTCTATTTGCTGCACTGCACTTGCTGCACTTCACTTGCTGCACTTCACTTGCTGCACTTCACTTGCTGCACTTCACTTGCTGCACTTCACTTGCTGCACTTGATTTGCTGCACTTGATTTGCTGCACTTGATTTGCTGCACTTGATTTGCTGCACTTGATTTGCTGCACTTGATTTGCTGCACTTGATTTGCTGCACTTGATTTGCTGCACTCTATTTGCTGCACTGCACTTGCTGCACTTCACTTGCTGCACTTCACTTGCTGCACTTCACTTGCTGCACTTCACTTGCTGCACTTCACTTGCTGCACTTGATTTGCTGCACTTGATTTGCTGCACTTGATTTGCTGCACTTGATTTGCTGCACTTGATTTGCTGCACTTGATTTGCTGCACTTGATTTGCTGCACTTGATTTGCTGCACTTGATTTGCTGCACTTGATTTGCTGCACTTGATTTGCTGCACTTGATTTGCTGCACTTGATTTGCTGCACTTGATTTGCTGCACTTGATTTGCTGCACTTGATTTGCTGCACTTCACTTGCTGCACTTGATTTGCTGCACTTCACTTGCTGCACTTCACTTGCTGCACTTCACTTGCTGCACTTCACTTGCTGCACTTCACTTGCTGCACTTCACTTGCTGCACTTCACTTGCTGCACTTCACTTGGTGCACTTCACTTGGTGCACTTTACTTGGTGCACTTCACTTGGTGCACTTCACTTGGTGCACTTCATTTGGTGCACTTCATTTGGTGCACTTCACTTGCTGCACTTCACTTGCTGCACTTCACTTGCTGCACTTCACTTGCTGCACTTCACTTGCTGCACTTCACTTGCTGCACTTCACTTGCTGCACTTCACTTGCTGCACTTCACTTGCTGCACTTCACTTGCTGCACTTCACTTGCTGCACTTCACTTGCTGCACTTCACTTGCTGCACTTCACTTGCTGCACTTGATTTGCTGCACTTGATTTGCTGCACTTGATTTGCTGCACTTGATTTGCTGCACTTGATTTGCTGCACTTGATTTGCTGCACTTGATTTGCTGCACTTGATTTGCTGCACTTGATTTGCTGCACTTCACTTGCTGCACTTCACTTGCTGCACTTCACTTGCTGCACTTCACTTGCTGCACTTCACTTGCTGCACTTCACTTGCTGCACTTCACTTGCTGCACTTCACTTGCTGCACTCCACTTGCTGCACTTCACTTGCTGCACTTCACTTGCTGCACTTCACTTGCTGCACTTCACTTGCTGCACTTCACTTGCTGCACTTCACTTGCTGCACTTGATTTGCTGCACTTGATTTGCTGCACTTGATTTGCTGCACTTGATTTGCTGCACTTGATTTGCTGCACTTGATTTGCTGCACTTGATTTGCTGCACTTGATTTGCTGCACTTGATTTGCTGCACTTGATTTGCTGCACTTGATTTGCTGCACTTGATTTGCTGCACTTCACTTGCTGCACTTCACTTGCTGCACTTCACTTGCTGCACTTCACTTGCTGCACTTCACTTGCTGCACTTCACTTGCTGCACTTCACTTGCTGCACTTCACTTGCTGCACTTCACTTGCTGCACTTCACTTGCTGCACTTCACTTGCTGCACTTCACTTGCTGCACTTCACTTGCTGCACTTGATTTGCTGCACTTGATTTGCTGCACTTGATTTGCTGCACTTGATTTGCTGCACTTGATTTGCTGCACTTGATTTGCTGCACTTGATTTGCTGCACTCTATTTGCTGCACTTGATTTGCTGCACTTGATTTGCTGCACTTGATTTGCTGCACTTGATTTGCTGCACTTGATTTGCTGCACTTGATTTGCTGCACTTCACTTGCTGCACTTCACTTGCTGCACTTCACTTGCTGCACTTCACTTGCTGCACTTCACTTGCTGCACTTCACTTGCTGCACTTCACTTGCTGCACTTCACTTGCTGCACTTCACTTGCTGCACTTCACTTGCTGCACTTCACTTGCTGCACTTCACTTGCTGCACTTCACTTGCTGCACTTGATTTGCTGCACTTGATTTGCTGCACTTGATTTGCTGCACTTGATTTGCTGCACTTGATTTGGTGCACTTGATTTGCTGCACTTGATTTGCTGCACTTCACTTGCTGCACTTCACTTGCTGCACTTCACTTGCTGCACTTCACTTGCTGCACTTCACTTGCTGCACTTCACTTGCTGCACTTCACTTGCTGCACTTCACTTGCTGCACTTGATTTGCTGCACTTCACTTGCTGCACTTCACTTGCTGCACTTCACTTGCTGCACTTCACTTGCTGCACTTCACTTGCTGCACTTCATTTGCTGCACTTGATTTGCTGCACTTGATTTGCTGCACTTGATTTGCAGCACTTGATTTGCTGCACTTGATTTGCTGCACTTGATTTGCTGCACTTGATTTGCTGCACTTGATTTGCTGCACTTGATTTGCTGCACTTGATTTGCTGCACTTGATTTTCTGCACTTGATTTGCTGCACTTGATTTGCTGCACTTGATTTGCTGCACTTGATTTGCTGCACTTGATTTGCTGCACTTCACTTGCTGCACTTCACTTGCTGCACTTCACTTGCTGCACTTCACTTGCTGCACTTCACTTGGTGCACTTCACTTGGTGCACTTCACTTGGTGCACTTCACTTGGTGCACTTCACTTGCTGCACTTCACTTGCTGCACTTCACTTGCTGCACTTCACTTGCTGCACTTCACTTGCTGCACTTCACTTGCTGCACTTCACTTGCTGCACTTCACTTGCTGCACTTCAATTGCTGCACTTCACTTGCTGCACTTCACTTGCTGCACTTCACTTGCTGCACTTCACTTGCTGCACTTCACTTGCTGCACTTCACTTGCTGCACTTGATTTGCTGCACTTGATTTGCTGCACTTGATTTGCTGCACTTGATTTGCTGCACTTGATTTGCTGCACTTGATTTGCTGCACTTGATTTGCTGCACTTTATTTTCTGCACTTGATTTGCTGCACTTGATTTGCTGCACTTGATTTGCTGCACTTGATTTGCTGCACTTGATTTGCTGCACTTGATTTGCTGCACTTGATTTGCTGCACTTGATTTGCTGCACTTGATTTGCTGCACTTGATTTGCAGCACTTGATTTGCTGCACTTGATTTACTGCACTTGATTTGCTGCACTTGATTTGCTGCACTTGATTTGCTGCACTTGATTTGCTGCACTTGATTTGCTGCACTTGATTTGCTGCACTTCACTTGCTGCACTTCACTTGCTGCACTTCACTTGCTGCACTTCACTTGCTGCACTTCACTTGCTGCACTTCACTTGCTGCACTTCACTTGCTGCACTTCACTTGCTGCACTTCACTTGCTGCACTTCACTTGCTGCACTTCACTTGCTGCACTTCACTTGCTGCACTTCACTTGCTGCACTTCACTTGCTGCACTTCACTTGCTGCACTTCACTTGCTGCACTTCACTTGCTGCACTTCACTTGCTGCACTTCACTTGCTGCACTTCACTTGCTGCACTTCACTTGCTGCACTTCACTTGCTGCACTTGATTTGCTGCACTTCACTTGCTGCACTTGATTTGCTGCACTTGATTTGCTGCACTTGATTTGCTGCACTTGATTTGCTGCACTTGATTTGCTGCACTTGATTTGCTGCACTTGATTTGCTGCACTTGATTTGCTGCACTTGATTTGCTGCACTTGATTTGCTGCACTTGATTTGCTGCACTTGATTTGCTGAACTTGATTTGCTGCACTTGATTTGCTGCACTTCACTTGCTGCACTTCACTTGCTGCACTTCACTTGCTGCACTTCACTTGCTGCACTTCACTTGCTGCACTTCACTTGCTGCACTTCACTTGCTGCACTTCACTTGCTGCACTTCACTTGCTGCACTTCACTTGCTGCACTTCACTTGCTGCACTTCACTTGCTGCAGTTCACTTGCTGCACATCACTTGCTGCACTTGATTTGCTGCACTTGATTTGCTGCACTTGATTTGCTGCACTTGATTTGCTGCACTTGATTTGCTGCACTTGATTTGCTGCACTTGATTTGCTGCACTTGATTCGCTGCACTTGATTTGCTGCACTTGATTTGCTGCACTTGATTTGCTGCACTTGATTTGCTGCACTTGATTTGCTGCACTTGATTTGCTGCACTTGATTTGCTGCACTTGATTTGCTGCACTTGATTTGCTGCACTTGATTTGCTGCACTTGATTTGCTGCACTTGATTTGCTGCACTTGATTTGCTGCACTTCACTTGCTGCACTTCACTTGCTGCACTTCACTTGCTGCACTTCACTTGCTGCACTTCACTTGCTGCACTTCACTTGGTGCACTTCACTTGCTGCACTTCACTTGCTGCACTTCACTTGCTGCACTTCACTTGCTGCACTTCACTTGCTGCACTTCACTTGCTGCACTTCACTTGCTGCACTTCACTTGCTGCACTTCACTTGCTACACTTCACTTGCTGCACTTCACTTGCTGCACTTGATTTGCTGCACTTGATTTGCTGCACTTGATTTGCTGCACTTGATTTGCTGCACTTGATTTGCTGCACTTGATTTTCTGCACTTGATTTGCTGCACTTGATTTGCTGCACTTGATTTGCTGCACTTGATTTGCTGCACTTGATTTGCTGCACTTGATTTGCTGCACTTGATTTGCTGCACTTGATTTGCTGCACTTGATTTGCTGCACTTGATTTGCTGCACTTGATTTGCTGCACTTGATTTGCTGCACTTGATTTGCTGCACTTGATTTGCTGCACTTGATTTGCTGCACTTCACTTGCTGCACTTCACTTGCTGCACTTCACTTGCTGCACTTCCCTTGCTGCACTTCACTTGCTGCACTTCACTTGCTGCACTTCACTTGCTGCACTTCACTTGCTGCACTTCACTTGCTGCACTTCACTTGCTGCACTTCACTTGCTGCACTTGATTTGCTGCACTTGATTTGCTGCACTTGATTTGCTGCACTTGATTTGCTGCACTTGATTTGCTGCACATGATTTGCTGCACTTGATTTGCTGCACTTGATTTGCTGCACTTGATTTGCTGCACTTCACTTGCTGCACTTCACTTGCTGCACTTCACTTGCTGCACTTCACTTGCTGCACTTCACTTGCTGCACTTCACTTGCTGCACTTCACTTGCTGCACTTCACTTGCTGCACTTCACTTGCTGCACTTCACTTGCTGCACTTCACTTGCTGCACTTGATTTGCTGCACTTGATTTGCTGCACTTGATTTGCTGCACTTGATTTGCTGCACTTGATTTGCTGCACTTGATTTGCTGCACTTGATTTGCTGCACTTGATTTGCTGCACTTGATTTGCTGCACTTGATTTGCTGCACTTGATTTGCTGCACTTGATTTGCTGCACTTGATTTGCTGCACTTGATTTGCTGCACTACACTTGCTGCACTTCACTTGCTGCACTTCACTTGCTGCACTTCCCTTGCTGCACTTCACTTGCTGCACTTCACTTGCTGCACTTCACTTGCTGCACTTCACTTGCTGCACTTCACTTGCTGCACTTCACTTGCTGCACTTCACTTGCTGCACTTGATTTGCTGCACTTGATTTGCTGCACTTGATTTGCTGCACTTGATTTGCTGCACTTGATTTGCTGCACTTGATTTGCTGCACTTGATTTGCTGCACTTGATTTGCTGCACTTGATTTGCTGCACTTCACTTGCTGCACTTCACTTGCTGCACTTCACTTGCTGCACTTCACTTGCTGCACTTCACTTGCTGCACTTCACTTGCTGCACTTCACTTGCTGCACTTCACTTGCTGCACTTCACTTGCTGCACTTCACTTGCTGCACTTCACTTGCTGCACTTCACTTGCTGCACTTCACTTGCTGCAACTCACTTGCTGCACTTCACTTGCTGCACTTCACTTGCTGCACTTCACTTGCTGCACTTCACTTGCTGCACTTCACTTGCTGCACTTCACTTGCTGCACTTCACTTGCTGCACTTCACTTGCTGCACTTCATTTGCTGCACTTCACTTGCTGCACTTCACTTGCTGCACTTCACTTGCTGCACTTCACTTGCTGCACTTCACTTGCTGCACTTCACTTGCTGCACTTCACTTGCTGCACTTCACTTGCTGCACTTCACTTGCTGCACTTCACTTGCTGCACTTCACTTGCTGCACTTCACTTGCTGCACTTCACTTGCTGCACTTTGCACTTCACTTGCTGCACTTCACTTGCTGCACTTCACTTGCTGCACTTCACTTGCTGCACTTCACTTGCTGCACTTCACTTGCTGCACTTCACTTGCTGCACTTCACTTGCTGCACTTCACTTGCTGCACTTCACTTGCTGCACTTCACTTGCTGCACTTCACTTGCTGCACTTCACTTGCTGCACTTCACTTGGTGCACTTCACTTGGTGCACTTTACTTGGTGCACTTCACTTGGTGCACTTCACTTGGTGCACTTCATTTGGTGCACTTCATTTGGTGCACTTCACTTGCTGCACTTCACTTGCTGCACTTCACTTGCTGCACTTCACTTGCTGCACTTCACTTGCTGCACTTCACTTGCTGCACTTCACTTGCTGCACTTCACTTGCTGCACTTCACTTGCTGCACTTCACTTGCTGCACTTCACTTGCTGCACTTCACTTGCTGCACTTCACTTGCTGCACTTCACTTGCTGCACTTGATTTGCTGCACTTGATTTGCTGCACTTGATTTGCTGCACTTGATTTGCTGCACTTGATTTGCTGCACTTGATTTGCTGCACTTGATTTGCTGCACTTGATTTGCTGCACTTCACTTGCTGCACTTCACTTGCTGCACTTCACTTGCTACACTTCACTTGCTGCACTTCACTTGCTGCACTTCACTTGCTGCACTTCACTTGCTGCACTTCACTTGCTGCACTTCACTTGCTGCACTTCACTTGCTGCACTTCACTTGCTGCACTTCACTTGCTGCACTCCACTTGCTGCACTTCACTTGCTGCACTTCACTTGCTGCACTTCACTTGCTGCACTTCACTTGCTGCACTTCACTTGCTGCACTTCACTTGCTGCACTTGATTTGCTGCACTTGATTTGCTGCACTTGATTTGCTGCACTTGATTTGCTGCACTTGATTTGCTGCACTTGATTTGCTGCACTTGATTTGCTGCACTTGATTTGCTGCACTTGATTTGCTGCACTTGATTTGCTGCACTTGATTTGCTGCACTTGATTTGCTGCACTTGATTTGCTGCACTTGATTTGCTGCACTTAATTTGCTGCACTTGATTTGCTGCACTTGATTTGCTGCACTTGATTTGCTGCACTTCACTTGCTGCACTTCACTTGCTGCACTTCACTTGCTGCACTTCACTTGCTGCACTTCACTTGCTGCACTTCACTTGCTGCACTTCACTTGCTGCACTTCACTTGCTGCACTTCACTTGCTGCACTTCACTTGCTGCACTTCACTTGCTGCACTTGATTTGCTGCACTTGATTTGCTGCACTTGATTTGCTGCACTTAATTTGCTGCACTTCACTTGCTGCACTTCACTTGCTGCACTTCACTTGCTGCACTTCACTTGCTGCACTTCACTTGCTGCACTTCACTTGCTGCACTTCACTTGCTGCACTTCACTTGCTGCACTTCACTTGCTGCACTTCACTTGCTGCACTTCACTTGCTGCACTTCACTTGCTGCACTTCACTTGCTGCACTTCACTTGCTGCACTTCACTTGCTGCACTTCACTTGCTGCACTTCACTTGCTTCACTTCACTTGCTGCACTTGATTTGCTGCACTTGATTTGCTGCACTTGATTTGCTGCACTTGATTTGCTGCACTTGATTTGCTGCACTTGATTTGCTGCACTTGATTTGCTGCACTTGATTTGCTGCACTTGATTTGCTGCACTTAATTTGCTGCACTTGATTTGCTGCACTTGATTTGCTGCACTTGATTTGCTGCACTTGATTTGCTGCACTTGATTTGCTGCACTTGATTTGCTGCACTTAATTTGCTGCACTTGATTTGCTGCACTTGATTTGCTGCACTTGATTTGCTGCACTTCACTTGCTGCACTTCACTTGCTGCACTTCACTTGCTGCACTTCACTTGCTGCACTTCACTTGCTGCACTTCACTTGCTGCACTTCACTTGCTGCACTTCACTTGCTGCACTTCACTTGCTGCACTTCACTTGCTGCACTCCACTTGCTGCACTTCACTTGCTGCACTTCACTTGCTGCACTTCACTTGCTGCACTTCACTTGCTGCACTTCACTTGCTGCACTTCACTTGCTGCACTTGATTTGCTGCACTTGATTTGCTGCACTTGATTTGCTGCACTTGATTTGCTGCACTTGATTTGCTGCACTTGATTTGCTGCACTTGATTTGCTGCACTTGATTTGCTGCACTTGATTTGCTGCACTTGATTTGCTGCACTTGATTTGCTGCACTTCACTTGCTGCACTTCACTTGCTGCACTTCACTTGCTGCACTTCACTTGCTGCACTTCACTTGCTGCACTTCACTTGCTGCACTTCACTTGCTGCACTTCACTTGCTGCACTTGATTTGCTGCACTTCACTTGCTGCACTTCACTTGCTGCACTTCACTTGCTGCACTTCACTTGCTGCACTTCACTTGCTGCACTTCACTTGCTGCACTTCACTTGCTGCACTTCACTTGCTGCACTTCACTTGCTGCACTTCACTTGCTGCACTTCACTTGCTGCACTTCACTTGCTGCACTTCACTTGCTGCACTTCACTTGCTGCACTTCACTTGCTGCACTTCACTTGCTGCACTTCACTTGCTGCACTTCACTTGCTGCACTTCACTTGCTGCACTTCACTTGCTGCACTTCACTTGCTGCACTTGATTTGCTGCACTTCACTTGCTGCACTTGATTTGCTGCACTTGATTTGCTGCACTTGATTTGCTGCACTTGATTTGCTGCACTTGATTTGCTGCACTTGATTTGCTGCACTTGATTTGCTGCACTTGATTTGCTGCACTTGATTTGCTGCACTTGATTTGCTGCACTTGATTTGCTGCACTTGATTTGCTGAACTTGATTTGCTGCACTTGATTTGCTGCACTTCACTTGCTGCACTTCACTTGCTGCACTTCACTTGCTGCACTTCACTTGCTGCACTTCACTTGCTGCACTTCACTTGCTGCACTTCACTTGCTGCACTTCACTTGCTGCACTTCACTTGCTGCACTTCACTTGCTGCACTTCACTTGCTGCACTTCACTTGCTGCAGTTCACTTGCTGCACATCACTTGCTGCACTTGATTTGCTGCACTTGATTTGCTGCACTTGATTTGCTGCACTTGATTTGCTGCACTTGATTTGCTGCACTTGATTTGCTGCACTTGATTTGCTGCACTTGATTCGCTGCACTTGATTTGCTGCACTTGATTTGCTGCACTTGATTTGCTGCACTTGATTTGCTGCACTTGATTTGCTGCACTTGATTTGCTGCACTTGATTTGCTGCACTTGATTTGCTGCACTTGATTTGCTGCACTTGATTTGCTGCACTTGATTTGCTGCACTTGATTTGCTGCACTTGATTTGCTGCACTTCACTTGCTGCACTTCACTTGCTGCACTTCACTTGCTGCACTTCACTTGCTGCACTTCACTTGCTGCACTTCACTTGGTGCACTTCACTTGCTGCACTTCACTTGCTGCACTTCACTTGCTGCACTTCACTTGCTGCACTTCACTTGCTGCACTTCACTTGCTGCACTTCACTTGCTGCACTTCACTTGCTGCACTTCACTTGCTACACTTCACTTGCTGCACTTCACTTGCTGCACTTGATTTGCTGCACTTGATTTGCTGCACTTGATTTGCTGCACTTGATTTGCTGCACTTGATTTGCTGCACTTGATTTTCTGCACTTGATTTGCTGCACTTGATTTGCTGCACTTGATTTGCTGCACTTGATTTGCTGCACTTGATTTGCTGCACTTGATTTGCTGCACTTGATTTGCTGCACTTGATTTGCTGCACTTGATTTGCTGCACTTGATTTGCTGCACTTGATTTGCTGCACTTGATTTGCTGCACTTGATTTGCTGCACTTGATTTGCTGCACTTGATTTGCTGCACTTCACTTGCTGCACTTCACTTGCTGCACTTCACTTGCTGCACTTCCCTTGCTGCACTTCACTTGCTGCACTTCACTTGCTGCACTTCACTTGCTGCACTTCACTTGCTGCACTTCACTTGCTGCACTTCACTTGCTGCACTTCACTTGCTGCACTTGATTTGCTGCACTTGATTTGCTGCACTTGATTTGCTGCACTTGATTTGCTGCACTTGATTTGCTGCACATGATTTGCTGCACTTGATTTGCTGCACTTGATTTGCTGCACTTCACTTGCTGCACTTCACTTGCTGCACTTCACTTGCTGCACTTCACTTGCTGCACTTCACTTGCTGCACTTCACTTGCTGCACTTCACTTGCTGCACTTCACTTGCTGCACTTCACTTGCTGCACTTCACTTGCTGCACTTCACTTGCTGCACTTCACTTGCTGCACTTGATTTGCTGCACTTGATTTGCTGCACTTGATTTGCTGCACTTGATTTGCTGCACTTGATTTGCTGCACTTGATTTGCTGCACTTGATTTGCTGCACTTGATTTGCTGCACTTGATTTGCTGCACTTGATTTGCTGCACTTGATTTGCTGCACTTGATTTGCTGCACTTGATTTGCTGCACTTGATTTGCTGCACTACACTTGCTGCACTTCACTTGCTGCACTTCACTTGCTGCACTTCCCTTGCTGCACTTCACTTGCTGCACTTCACTTGCTGCACTTCACTTGCTGCACTTCACTTGCTGCACTTCACTTGCTGCACTTCACTTGCTGCACTTCACTTGCTGCACTTGATTTGCTGCACTTGATTTGCTGCACTTGATTTGCTGCACTTGATTTGCTGCACTTGATTTGCTGCACTTGATTTGCTGCACTTGATTTGCTGCACTTGATTTGCTGCACTTGATTTGCTGCACTTCACTTGCTGCACTTCACTTGCTGCACTTCACTTGCTGCACTTCACTTGCTGCACTTCACTTGCTGCACTTCACTTGCTGCACTTCACTTGCTGCACTTCACTTGCTGCACTTCACTTGCTGCACTTCACTTGCTGCACTTCACTTGCTGCACTTCACTTGCTGCACTTCACTTGCTGCAACTCACTTGCTGCACTTCACTTGCTGCACTTCACTTGCTGCACTTCACTTGCTGCACTTCACTTGCTGCACTTCACTTGCTGCACTTCACTTGCTGCACTTCACTTGCTGCACTTCACTTGCTGCACTTCATTTGCTGCACTTCACTTGCTGCACTTCACTTGCTGCACTTCACTTGCTGCACTTCACTTGCTGCACTTCACTTGCTGCACTTCACTTGCTGCACTTCACTTGCTGCACTTCACTTGCTGCACTTCACTTGCTGCACTTCACTTGCTGCACTTCACTTGCTGCACTTCACTTGCTGCACTTCACTTGCTGCACTTCACTTGCTGCACTTCACTTGCTGCACTTCACTTGCTGCACTTCACTTGCTGCACTTCACTTGCTGCACTTCACTTGCTGCACTTCACTTGCTGCACTTCACTTGCTGCACTTCACTTGCTGCACTTCACTTGCTGCACTTCACTTGCTGCACTTCACTTGGTGCACTTCACTTGGTGCACTTTACTTGGTGCACTTCACTTGGTGCACTTCACTTGGTGCACTTCATTTGGTGCACTTCATTTGGTGCACTTCACTTGCTGCACTTCACTTGCTGCACTTCACTTGCTGCACTTCACTTGCTGCACTTCACTTGCTGCACTTCACTTGCTGCACTTCACTTGCTGCACTTCACTTGCTGCACTTCACTTGCTGCACTTCACTTGCTGCACTTCACTTGCTGCACTTCACTTGCTGCACTTCACTTGCTGCACTTCACTTGCTGCACTTGATTTGCTGCACTTGATTTGCTGCACTTGATTTGCTGCACTTGATTTGCTGCACTTGATTTGCTGCACTTGATTTGCTGCACTTGATTTGCTGCACTTGATTTGCTGCACTTGATTTGCTGCACTTCACTTGCTGCACTTCACTTGCTACACTTCACTTGCTGCACTTCACTTGCTGCACTTCACTTGCTGCACTTCACTTGCTGCACTTCACTTGCTGCACTTCACTTGCTGCACTTCACTTGCTGCACTTCACTTGCTGCACTTCACTTGCTGCACTCCACTTGCTGCACTTCACTTGCTGCACTTCACTTGCTGCACTTCACTTGCTGCACTTCACTTGCTGCACTTCACTTGCTGCACTTCACTTGCTGCACTTGATTTGCTGCACTTGATTTGCTGCACTTGATTTGCTGCACTTGATTTGCTGCACTTGATTTGCTGCACTTGATTTGCTGCACTTGATTTGCTGCACTTGATTTGCTGCACTTGATTTGCTGCACTTGATTTGCTGCACTTGATTTGCTGCACTTGATTTGCTGCACTTGATTTGCTGCACTTGATTTGCTGCACTTAATTTGCTGCACTTGATTTGCTGCACTTGATTTGCTGCACTTGATTTGCTGCACTTCACTTGCTGCACTTCACTTGCTGCACTTCACTTGCTGCACTTCACTTGCTGCACTTCACTTGCTGCACTTCACTTGCTGCACTTCACTTGCTGCACTTCACTTGCTGCACTTCACTTGCTGCACTTCACTTGCTGCACTTCACTTGCTGCACTTGATTTGCTGCACTTGATTTGCTGCACTTGATTTGCTGCACTTAATTTGCTGCACTTCACTTGCTGCACTTCACTTGCTGCACTTCACTTGCTGCACTTCACTTGCTGCACTTCACTTGCTGCACTTCACTTGCTGCACTTCACTTGCTGCACTTCACTTGCTGCACTTCACTTGCTGCACTTCACTTGCTGCACTTCACTTGCTGCACTTCACTTGCTGCACTTCACTTGCTGCACTTCACTTGCTGCACTTCACTTGCTGCACTTCACTTGCTGCACTTCACTTGCTTCACTTCACTTGCTGCACTTGATTTGCTGCACTTGATTTGCTGCACTTGATTTGCTGCACTTGATTTGCTGCACTTGATTTGCTGCACTTGATTTGCTGCACTTGATTTGCTGCACTTGATTTGCTGCACTTGATTTGCTGCACTTAATTTGCTGCACTTGATTTGCTGCACTTGATTTGCTGCACTTGATTTGCTGCACTTGATTTGCTGCACTTGATTTGCTGCACTTGATTTGCTGCACTTAATTTGCTGCACTTGATTTGCTGCACTTGATTTGCTGCACTTGATTTGCTGCACTTCACTTGCTGCACTTCACTTGCTGCACTTCACTTGCTGCACTTCACTTGCTGCACTTCACTTGCTGCACTTCACTTGCTGCACTTCACTTGCTGCACTTCACTTGCTGCACTTCACTTGCTGCACTTCACTTGCTGCACTCCACTTGCTGCACTTCACTTGCTGCACTTCACTTGCTGCACTTCACTTGCTGCACTTCACTTGCTGCACTTCACTTGCTGCACTTCACTTGCTGCACTTGATTTGCTGCACTTGATTTGCTGCACTTGATTTGCTGCACTTGATTTGCTGCACTTGATTTGCTGCACTTGATTTGCTGCACTTGATTTGCTGCACTTGATTTGCTGCACTTGATTTGCTGCACTTGATTTGCTGCACTTGATTTGCTGCACTTGATTTGCTGCACTTGATTTGCTGCACTTGATTTGCTGCACTTGATTTGCTGCACTTGATTTGCTGCACTTGATTTGCTGCACTTGATTTGCTGCACTTGATTTGCTGCACTTGATTTGCTGCACTTGATTTGCTGCACTTGATTTGCTGCACTTGATTTGCTGCACTTGATTTGCTGCACTTGATTTGCTGCACTTGATTTGCTGCACTTAATTTGCTGCACTTGATTTGCTGCACTTGATTTGCTGCACTTGATTTGCTGCACTTAATTTGCTGCACTTGATTTGCTGCACTTGATTTGCTGCACTTGATTTGCTGCACTTCACTTGCTGCACTTCACTTGCTGCACTTCACTTGCTGCACTTCACTTGCTGCACTTCACTTGCTGCACTTCACTTGCTGCACTTCACTTGCTGCACTTCACTTGCTGCACTTCACTTGCTGCACTTCACTTGCTGCACTTCACTTGCTGCACTTGATTTGCTGCACTTGATTTGCTGCACTTGATTTGCTGCACTTAATTTGCTGCACTTCACTTGCTGCACTTCACTTGCTGCACTTCACTTGCTGCACTTCACTTGCTGCACTTCACTTGCTGGACTTCACTTGCTGCACTTCACTTGCTGCACTTCACTTGCTGCACTTCACTTGCTGCACTTCACTTGCTGCACTTCACTTGCTGCACTTCACTTGCTGCACTTCACTTGCTGCACTTCACTTGCTTCACTTCACTTGCTGCACTTGATTTGCTGCACTTGATTTGCTGCACTTGATTTGCTGCACTTGATTTGCTGCACTTGATTTGCTGCACTTGATTTGCTGCACTTGATTTGCTGCACTTGATTTGCTGCACTTCACTTGCTGCACTTCACTTGCTGCACTTCACTTGCTGCACTTCACTTGCTGCACTTCACTTGCTGCACTTTGCACTTCACTTGCTGCACTTCACTTGCTGCACTTCACTTGCTGCACTTCACTTGCTGCCCTTCACTTGCTGCACTTCACTTGCTGCACTTCACTTGCTGCACTTCACTTGCTGCACTTGATTTGCTGCACTTGATTTGCTGCACTTGATTTGCTGCACTTGATTTGCTGCACTTGATTTGCTGCACTTGATTTGCTGCACTTGATTTGCTGCACTTGATTTGCTGCACTTGATTTGCTGCACTTAATTTGCTGCACTTGATTTGCTGCACTTGATTTGCTGCACTTGATTTGCTGCACTTGATTTGCTGCACTTGATTTGCTGCACTTGATTTGCTGCACTTGATTTGCTGCACTTGATTTGCTGCACTTCACTTGCTGCACTTCACTTGCTGCACTTCACTTGCTGCACTTCACTTGCTGCACTTCACTTGCTGCACTTCACTTGCTGCACTTCACTTGCTGCACTTCACTTGCTGCACTTCACTTGCTGCACTTCACTTGCTGCACTTGATTTGCTGCACTTGATTTGCTGCACTTGATTTGCTGCACTTAATTTGCTGCACTTCACTTGCTGCACTTCACTTGCTGCACTTCACTTGCTGCACTTCACTTGCTGCCCTTCACTTGCTGCACTTCACTTGCTGCACTTCACTTGCTGCACTTCACTTGCTGCACTTGATTTGCTGCACTTGATTTGCTGCACTTGATTTGCTGCACTTGATTTGCTGCACTTGATTTGCTGCACTTGATTTGCTGCACTTGATTTGCTGCACTTGATTTGCTGCACTTCACTTGCTGCACTTCACTTGCTACACTTCACTTGCTGCACTTCACTTGCTGCACTTCACTTGCTGCACTTCACTTGCTGCACTTCACTTGCTGCACTTCACTTGCTGCACTTCACTTGCTGCACTTCACTTGCTGCACTTCACTTGCTGCACTCCACTTGCTGCACTTCACTTGCTGCACTTCACTTGCTGCACTTCACTTGCTGCACTTCACTTGCTGCACTTCACTTGCTGCACTTCACTTGCTGCACTTGATTTGCTGCACTTGATTTGCTGCACTTGATTTGCTGCACTTGATTTGCTGCACTTGATTTGCTGCACTTGATTTGCTGCACTTGATTTGCTGCACTTCACTTGCTGCACTTCACTTGCTACACTTCACTTGCTGCACTTCACTTGCTGCACTTCACTTGCTGCACTTCACTTGCTGCACTTCACTTGCTGCACTTCACTTGCTGCACTTCACTTGCTGCACTTCACTTGCTGCACTTCACTTGCTGCACTCCACTTGCTGCACTTCACTTGCTGCACTTCACTTGCTGCACTTCACTTGCTGCACTTCACTTGCTGCACTTCACTTGCTGCACTTCACTTGCTGCACTTGATTTGCTGCACTTGATTTGCTGCACTTGATTTGCTGCACTTGATTTGCTGCACTTCACTTGCTGCACTTCACTTGCTGCACTTCACTTGCTGCACTTCACTTGCTGCACTTCACTTGCTGCACTTCACTTGCTGCACTTCACTTGCTGCACTTCACTTGCTGCACTTCACTTGCTGCACTTCACTTGCTGCACTTCACTTGCTGCACTTGATTTGCTGCACTTGATTTGCTGCACTTGATTTGCTGCACTTGATTTGCTGCACTTGATTTGCTGCACTTGATTTGCTGCACTTGATTTGCTGCACTTGATTTGCTGCACTTGATTTGCTGCACTTCACTTGCTGCACTTCACTTGCTACACTTCACTTGCTGCACTTCACTTGCTGCACTTCACTTGCTGCACTTCACTTGCTGCACTTCACTTGCTGCACTTCACTTGCTGCACTTCACTTGCTGCACTTCACTTGCTGCACTTCACTTGCTGCACTCCACTTGCTGCACTTCACTTGCTGCACTTCACTTGCTGCACTTCACTTGCTGCACTTCACTTGCTGCACTTCACTTGCTGCACTTGATTTGCTGCACTTGATTTGCTGCACTTGATTTGCTGCACTTGATTTGCTGCACTTGATTTGCTGCACTTGATTTGCTGCACTTGATTTGCTGCACTTGATTTGCTGCACTTGATTTGCTGCACTTGATTTGCTGCACTTCACTTGCTGCACTTCACTTGCTGCACTTCACTTGCTGCACTTCACTTGCTGCACTTCACTTGCTGCACTTCACTTGCTGCACTTCACTTGCTGCACTTCACTTGCTGCACTTCACTTGCTGCACTTCACTTGCTGCACTTGATTTGCTGCACTTGATTTGCTGCACTTGATTTGCTGCACTTGATTTGCTGCACTTGATTTGCTGCACTTGATTTGCTGCACTTGATTTGCTGCACTTGATTTGCTGCACTTGATTTGCTGCACTTCACTTGCTGCACTTCACTTGCTACACTTCACTTGCTGCACTTCACTTGCTGCACTTCACTTGCTGCACTTCACTTGCTGCACTTCACTTGCTGCACTTCACTTGCTGCACTTCACTTGCTGCACTTCACTTGCTGCACTTCACTTGCTGCACTCCACTTGCTGCACTTCACTTGCTGCACTTCACTTGCTGCACTTCACTTGCTGCACTTCACTTGCTGCACTTCACTTGCTGCACTTCACTTGCTGCACTTGATTTGCTGCACTTGATTTGCTGCACTTGATTTGCTGCACTTGATTTGCTGCACTTGATTTGCTGCACTTGATTTGCTGCACTTGATTTGCTGCACTTGATTTGCTGCACTTGATTTGCTGCACTTGATTTGCTGCACTTGATTTGCTGCACTTGATTTGCTGCACTTGATTTGCTGCACTTGATTTGCTGCACTTAATTTGCTGCACTTGATTTGCTGCACTTGATTTGCTGCACTTGATTTGCTGCACTTCACTTGCTGCACTTCACTTGCTGCACTTCACTTGCTGCACTTCACTTGCTGCACTTCACTTGCTGCACTTCACTTGCTGCACTTCACTTGCTGCACTTCACTTGCTGCACTTCACTTGCTGCACTTCACTTGCTGCACTTCACTTGCTGCACTTGATTTGCTGCACTTGATTTGCTGCACTTGATTTGCTGCACTTAATTTGCTGCACTTCACTTGCTGCACTTCACTTGCTGCACTTCACTTGCTGCACTTCACTTGCTGCACTTCACTTGCTGCACTTCACTTGCTGCACTTCACTTGCTGCACTTCACTTGCTGCACTTCACTTGCTGCACTTCACTTGCTGCACTTCACTTGCTGCACTTCACTTGCTGCACTTCACTTGCTGCACTTCACTTGCTGCACTTCACTTGCTGCACTTCACTTGCTGCACTTCACTTGCTGCACTTCACTTGCTTCACTTCACTTGCTGCACTTGATTTGCTGCACTTGATTTGCTGCACTTGATTTGCTGCACTTGATTTGCTGCACTTGATTTGCTGCACTTGATTTGCTGCACTTGATTTGCTGCACTTGATTTGCTGCACTTGATTTGCTGCACTTAATTTGCTGCACTTGATTTGCTGCACTTGATTTGCTGCACTTGATTTGCTGCACTTGATTTGCTGCACTTGATTTGCTGCACTTGATTTGCTGCACTTAATTTGCTGCACTTGATTTGCTGCACTTGATTTGCTGCACTTGATTTGCTGCACTTCACTTGCTGCACTTCACTTGCTGCACTTCACTTGCTGCACTTCACTTGCTGCACTTCACTTGCTGCACTTCACTTGCTGCACTTCACTTGCTGCACTTCACTTGCTGCACTTCACTTGCTGCACTTCACTTGCTGCACTCCACTTGCTGCACTTCACTTGCTGCACTTCACTTGCTGCACTTCACTTGCTGCACTTCACTTGCTGCACTTCACTTGCTGCACTTCACTTGCTGCACTTGATTTGCTGCACTTGATTTGCTGCACTTGATTTGCTGCACTTGATTTGCTGCACTTGATTTGCTGCACTTGATTTGCTGCACTTGATTTGCTGCACTTGATTTGCTGCACTTGATTTGCTGCACTTGATTTGCTGCACTTGATTTGCTGCACTTGATTTGCTGCACTTGATTTGCTGCACTTGATTTGCTGCACTTGATTTGCTGCACTTGATTTGCTGCACTTGATTTGCTGCACTTGATTTGCTGCACTTGATTTGCTGCACTTGATTTGCTGCACTTGATTTGCTGCACTTGATTTGCTGCACTTGATTTGCTGCACTTGATTTGCTGCACTTGATTTGCTGCACTTAATTTGCTGCACTTGATTTGCTGCACTTGATTTGCTGCACTTGATTTGCTGCACTTAATTTGCTG
This sequence comes from Dasysyrphus tricinctus, assembly GCA_963921185.1. Taxonomy (NCBI): domain Eukaryota; kingdom Metazoa; phylum Arthropoda; class Insecta; order Diptera; family Syrphidae; genus Dasysyrphus; species Dasysyrphus tricinctus. Next base: position 130,740,011 of record OY992532.1, read on the forward strand.
CACTTGATTTGCTGCACTTGATTTGCTGCACTTGATTTGCTGCACTTCACTTGCTGCACTTCACTTGCTGCACTTCACTTGCTGCACTTCACTTGCTGCACTTCACTTGCTGCACTTCACTTGCTGCACTTCACTTGCTGCACTTCACTTGCTGCACTTCACTTGCTGCACTTCACTTGCTGCACTTGATTTGCTGCACTTGATTTGCTGCACTTGATTTGCTGCACTTAATTTGCTGCACTTCACTTGCTGCACTTCACTTGCTGCACTTCACTTGCTGCACTTCACTTGCTGCACTTCACTTGCTGGACTTCACTTGCTGCACTTCACTTGCTGCACTTCACTTGCTGCACTTCACTTGCTGCACTTCACTTGCTGCACTTCACTTGCTGCACTTCACTTGCTGCACTTCACTTGCTGCACTTCACTTGCTTCACTTCACTTGCTGCACTTGATTTGCTGCACTTGATTTGCTGCACTTGATTTGCTGCACTTGATTTGCTGCACTTGATTTGCTGCACTTGATTTGCTGCACTTGATTTGCTGCACTTGATTTGCTGCACTTCACTTGCTGCACTTCACTTGCTGCACTTCACTTGCTGCACTTCACTTGCTGCACTTCACTTGCTGCACTTTGCACTTCACTTGCTGCACTTCACTTGCTGCACTTCACTTGCTGCACTTCACTTGCTGCCCTTCACTTGCTGCACTTCACTTGCTGCACTTCACTTGCTGCACTTCACTTGCTGCACTTGATTTGCTGCACTTGATTTGCTGCACTTGATTTGCTGCACTTGATTTGCTGCACTTGATTTGCTGCACTTGATTTGCTGCACTTGATTTGCTGCACTTGATTTGCTGCACTTGATTTGCTGCACTTAATTTGCTGCACTTGATTTGCTGCACTTGATTTGCTGCACTTGATTTGCTGCACTTGATTTGCTGCACTTGATTTGCTGCACTTGATTTGCTGCACTTGATTTGCTGCACTTGATTTGCTGCACTTCACTTGCTGCACTTCACTTGCTGCACTTCACTTGCTGCACTTCACTTGCTGCACTTCACTTGCTGCACTTCACTTGCTGCACTTCACTTGCTGCACTTCACTTGCTGCACTTCACTTGCTGCACTTGATTTGCTGCACTTGATTTGCTGCACTTGATTTGCTGCACTTAATTTGCTGCACTTCACTTGCTGCACTTCACTTGCTGCACTTCACTTGCTGCACTTCACTTGCTGCCCTTCACTTGCTGCACTTCACTTGCTGCACTTCACTTGCTGCACTTCACTTGCTGCACTTGATTTGCTGCACTTGATTTGCTGCACTTGATTTGCTGCACTTGATTTGCTGCACTTGATTTGCTGCACTTGATTTGCTGCACTTGATTTGCTGCACTTGATTTGCTGCACTTGATTTGCTGCACTTAATTTGCTGCACTTGATTTGCTGCACTTGATTTGCTGCACTTGATTTGCTGCACTTGATTTGCTGCACTTGATTTGCTGCACTTGATTTGCTGCACTTGATTTGCTGCACTTCACTTGCTGCACTTCACTTGCTGCACTTCACTTGCTGCACTTCACTTGCTGCACTTCACTTGCTGCACTTCACTTGCTGCACTTCACTTGCTGCACTTCACTTGCTGCACTTCACTTGCTGCACTTCACTTGCTGCACTTCACTTGCTGCACTTCACTTGCTGCACTTGATTTGCTGCACTTGATTTGCTGCACTTGATTTGCTGCACTTAATTTGCTGCACTTCACTTGCTGCACTTCACTTGCTGCACTTCACTTGCTGCACTTCACTTGCTGCACTTCACTTGCTGCACTTCACTTGCTGCACTTTGCACTTCACTTGCTGCACTTCACTTGCTGCACTTCACTTGCTGCACTTCACTTGCTGCCCTTCACTTGCTGCACTTCACTTGCTGCACTTCACTTGCTGCACTTCACTTGCTGCACTTGATTTGCTGCACTTGATTTGCTGCACTTGATTTGCTGCACTTGATTTGCTGCACTTGATTTGCTGCACTTGATTTGCTGCACTTGATTTGCTGCACTTGATTTGCTGCACTTGATTTGCTGCACTTAATTTGCTGCACTTGATTTGCTGCACTTGATTTGCTGCACTTGATTTGCTGCACTTGATTTGCTGCACTTGATTTGCTGCACTTGATTTGCTGCACTTGATTTGCTGCACTTCACTTGCTGCACTTCACTTGCTGCACTTCACTTGCTGCACTTCACTTGCTGCACTTCACTTGCTGCACTTCACTTGCTGCACTTCACTTGCTGCACTTCACTTGCTGCACTTCACTTGCTGCACTTCACTTGCTGCACTTGATTTGCTGCACTTGATTTGCTGCACTTGATTTGCTGCACTTGATTTGCTGCACTTGATTTGCTGCACTTGATTTGCTGCACTTAATTTGCTGCACTTGATTTGCTGCACTTGATTTGCTGCACTTGATTTGCTGCACTTGATTTGCTGCACTTGATTTGCTGCACTTGATTTGCTGCACTTGATTTGCTGCACTTGATTTGCTGCACTTCACTTGCTGCACTTCACTTGCTGCACTTCACTTGCTGCACTTCACTTGCTGCACTTCACTTGCTGCACTTCACTTGCTGCACTTCACTTGCTGCACTTCACTTGCTGCACTTCACTTGCTGCACTTCACTTGCTGCACTTGATTTGCTGCACTTGATTTGCTGCACTTGATTTGCTGCACTTAATTTTCTGCACTTGATTTGCTGCACTTGATTTGCTGCACTTGATTTGCTGCACTTGATTTGCTGCACTTGATTTGCTGCACTTGATTTGCTGCACTTGATTTGCTGCACTTGATTTGCTGCACTTCACTTGCTGCACTTCACTTGCTGCACTTCACTTGCTGCACTTCACTTGCTGCACTTCACTTGCTGCACTTCACTTGCTGCACTTGATTTGCTGCACTTGATTTGCTGCACTTGATTTGCTGCACTTGATTTGCTGCACTTGATTTGCTGCACTTTATTTGCTGCACTTAATTTGCTGCACTTGATTTGCTGCACTTGATTTGCTGCACTTGATTTGCTGCACTTGATTTGCTGCACTTGATTTGCTGCACTTGATTTGCTGCACTTGATTTGCTGCACTTGATTTGCTGCACTTGATTTGCTGCACTTGATTTGCTGCACTTCACTTGCTGCACTTCACTTGCTGCACTTCACTTGCTGCACTTCACTTGCTGCACTTCACTTGCTGCACTTCACTTGCTGCACTTTGCACTTCACTTGCTGCACTTCACTTGCTGCACTTCACTTGCTGCCCTTCACTTGCTGCACTTCACTTGCTGCACTTCACTTGCTGCACTTGATTTGCTGCACTTGATTTGCTGCACTTGATTTGCTGCACTTGATTTGCTGCACTTGATTTGCTGCACTTGATTTGCTGCACTTGATTTGCTGCACTTGATTTGCTGCACTTAATTTGCTGCACTTGATTTGCTGCACTTGATTTGCTGCACTTGATTTGCTGCACTTGATTTGCTGCACTTGATTTGCTGCACTTGATTTGCTGCACTTCACTTGCTGCACTTCACTTGCTGCACTTCACTTGCTGCACTTCACTTGCTGCACTTCACTTGCTGCACTTCACTTGCTGCACTTCACTTGCTGCACTTCACTTGCTGCACTTCACTTGCTGCACTTGATTTGCTGCACTTGATTTGCTGCACTTGATTTGCTGCACTTGATTTGCTGCACTTGATTTGCTGCACTTGATTTGCTGCACTTAATTTGCTGCACTTGATTTGCTGCACTTGATTTGCTGCACTTGATTTGCTGCACTTGATTTGCTGCACTTGATTTGCTGCACTTGATTTGCTGCACTTGATTTGCTGCACTTGATTTGCTGCACTTCACTTGCTGCACTTCACTTGCTGCACTTCACTTGCTGCACTTCACTTGCTGCACTTCACTGGCTGCACTTCACTTGCTGCACTTCGCTTGCTGCACTTCACTTGCTGCACTTCACTTGCTGCACTTGATTTGCTGCACTTGATTTTTCTGCACTTGATTTTCTGCACTTGATTTGCTGCACTTGATTTGCTGCACTTGATTTGCTGCACTTGATTTGCTGCACTTGATTTGCTGCACTTGATTTGCTGCACTTGATTTGCTGCACTTGATTTGCTGCACTTGATTTGCTGCACTTGATTTGCTGCACTTGATTTGCTGCACTTGATTTGCTGCACTTGATTTGCTGCACTTGATTTGCTGCACTTGATTTGCTGCACTTGATTTGCTGAACTTGATTTGCTGCACTTGATTTGCTGCACTTCACTTGCTGCACTTCACTTGCTGCACTTCACTTGCTGCACTTCACTTGCTGCACTTCACTTGCTGCACTTCACTTGCTGCACTTCACTTGCTGCACTTCACTTAATGCACTTCACTTGCTGCACTTCACTTGCTGCACTTCACTTGCTGCAGTTCACTTGCTGCACATCACTTGCTGCACTTGATTTGCTGCACTTGATTTGCTGCACTTGATTTGCTGCACTTGATTTGCTGCACTTGATTTGCTGCACTTGATTTGCTGCACTTGATTCGCTGCACTTGATTTGCTGCACTTTATTTGCTGCACTTGATTTGCTGCACTTGATTTGCTGCACTTGATTTGCTGCACTTGATTTGCTGCACTTGATTTGCTGCACTTGATTTGCTGCACTTGATTTGCTGCACTTGATTTGCTGCACTTGATTTGCTGCACTTGATTTGCTGCACTTGATTTGCTGCACTTCACTTGCTGCACTTCACTTGCTGCACTTCACTTGCTGCACTTCACTTGCTGCACTTCACTTGCTGCACTTCACTTGGTGCACTTCACTTGCTGCACTTCACTTGCTGCACTTCACTTGCTGCACTTCACTTGCTGCACTTCACTTGCTGCACTTCACTTGCTGCACTTCACTTGCTGCACTTCACTTGCTGCACTTCACTTGCTACACTTCACTTGCTGCACTTCACTTGCTGCACTTGATTTGCTGCACTTGATTTGCTGCACTTGATTTGCTGCACTTGATTTGCTGCACTTGATTTGCTGCACTTGATTTTCTGCACTTGATTTGCTGCACTTGATTTGCTGCACTTGATTTGCTGCACTTGATTTGCTGCACTTGATTTGCTGCACTTGATTTGCTGCACTTGATTTGCTGCACTTGATTTGCTGCACTTGATTTGCTGCACTTGATTTGCTGCACTTGATTTGCTGCACTTGATTTGCTGCACTTGATTTGCTGCACTTGATTTGCTGCACTTGATTTGCTGCACTTGATTTGCTGCACTTGATTTGCTGCACTTGATTTGCTGCACTTCACTTGCTGCACTTCACTTGCTGCACTTCACTTGCTGCACTTCCCTTGCTGCACTTCACTTGCTGCACTTCACTTGCTGCACTTCACTTGCTGCACTTCACTTGCTGCACTTCACTTGCTGCACTTCACTTGCTGCACTTCACTTGCTGCACTTGATTTGCTGCACTTGATTTGCTGCACTTGATTTGCTGCACTTGATTTGCTGCACTTGATTTGCTGCACTTGATTTGCTGCACTTGATTTGCTGCACTTGATTTGCTGCACTTGATTTGCTGCACTTCACTTGCTGCACTTCACTTGCTGCACTTCACTTGCTGCACTTCACTTGCTGCACTTCACTTGCTGCACTTCACTTGCTGCACTTCACTTGCTGCACTTCACTTGCTGCACTTCACTTGCTGCACTTCACTTGCTGCACTTCACTTGCTGCACTTGATTTGCTGCACTTGATTTGCTGCACTTGATTTGCTGCACTTGATTTGCTGCACTTGATTTGCTGCACTTGATTTGCTGCACTTGATTTGCTGCACTTGATTTGCTGCACTTGATTTGCTGCACTTGATTTGCTGCACTTGATTTGCTGCACTTGATTTGCTGCACTTAATTTGCTGCACTTGATTTGCTGCACTTGATTTGCTGCACTTGATTTGCTGCACTTAATTTGCTGCACTTGATTTGCTGCACTTGATTTGCTGCACTTGATTTGCTGCACTTGATTTGCTGCACTTCACTTGCTGCACTTCACTTGCTGCACTTCACTTGCTGCACTTCACTTGCTGCACTTCACTTGCTGCACTTCACTTGCTGCACTTCACTTGCTGCACTTCACTTGCTGCACTTCACTTGCTGCACTTCACTTGCTGCACTTCACTTGCTGCACTTCACTTGCTGCACTTGATTTGCTGCACTTGATTTGCTGCACTTGATTTGCTGCACTTGATTTGCTGCACTTGATTTGCTGCACTTGATATGCTGCACTTGATTTGCTGCACTTGATTTGCTGCACTTGATTTGCTGCACTTGATTTGCTGCACTTCACTTATTGCACTTCACTTGCTGCACTTCACTTGCTGCACTTCACTTGCTGCACTTCACTTGCTGCACTTCACTTGCTGCACTTCACTTGCTGCACTTCACTTGCTGCACTTCACTTGCTGCACTTCACTTGCTGCACTTCACTTGCTGCACTTCACTTGCTGCACTTCACTTGCTGCACTTGATTTGCTGCACTTGATTTGCTGCACTTGATTTGCTGCACTTGATTTGCTGCACTTGATTTGCTGCACTTGATTTGCTGCACTTGATTTGCGGCACTTGATTTGCTGCACTTAATTTGCTGCACTTGATTTGCTGCACTTGATTTGCTGCACTTGATTTGCTGCACTTAATTTGCTGCACTTGATTTGCTGCACTTGATTTGCTGCACTTGATTTGCTGCACTTGATTTGCTGCACTTCACTTGCTGCACTTCACTTGCTGCACTTCACTTGCTGCACTTCACTTGCTGCACTTCACTTGCTGCACTTCACTTGCTGCACTTCACTTGCTGCACTTCACTTGCTGCACTTCACTTGCTGCACTTCACTTGCTGCACTTCACTTGCTGCACTTCACTTGCTGCACTTCACTTGCTGCACTTCACTTGCTGCACTTCACTTGCTGCACTTCACTTGCTGCACTTGATTTGCTGCACTTGATTTGCTGCACTTGATTTGCTGCACTTGATTTGCTGCACTTGATTTGCTGCACTTGATTTGCTGCACTTGATTTGCTGCACTTAATTTGCTGCACTTGATTTGCTGCACTTGATTTGCTGCACTTGATTTGCTGCACTTAATTTGCTGCACTTGATTTGCTGCACTTGATTTGCTGCAGTTGATTTGCTGCACTTCACTTGCTGCACTTCACTTGCTGCACTTCACTTGCTGCACTTCACTTGCTGCACTTCACTTGCTGCACTTCACTTGCTGCACTTCACTTGCTGCACTTCACTTGCTGCACTTGATTTGCTGCACTTGATTTGCTGCACTTGATTTGCTGCACTTAATTTGCTGCACTTCACTTGCTGCACTTCACTTGCTGCACTTCACTTGCTGCACTTCACTTGCTGCACTTCACTTGCTGCACTTCACTTGCTGCACTTCACTTGCTGCACTTCACTTGCTGCACTTCACTTGCTGCACTTCACTTGCTGCACTTCACTTGCTGCACTTCACTTGCTGCACTTCACTTGCTGCACTTCACTTGCTGCACTTCACTTGCTTCACTTCACTTGCTGCACTTGATTTGCTGCACTTGATTTGCTGCACTTGATTTGCTGCACTTGATTTGCTGCACTTGATTTGCTGCACTTGATTTGCTGCACTTGATTTGCTGCACTTCACTTGCTGCACTTCACTTGCTGCACTTCACTTGCTGCACTTCACTTGCTGCACTTCACTTGCTGCACTTTGCACTTCACTTGCTGCACTTCATTTGCTGCACTTCACTTGCTGCACTTCACTTGCTGCCCTTCACTTGCTGCACTTCACTTGCTGCACTTCACTTGCTGCACTTCACTTGCTGCACTTCACTTGCTGCACTTCACTTGCTGCACTTCACTTGCTGCACTTCACTTGCTGCACTTGATTTGCTGCACTTGATTTGCTGCACTTGATTTGCTGCACTTGATTTGCTGCACTTGATTTGCTGCACTTGATTTGCTGCACTTGATTTGCTGCACTTGATTTGCTGCACTTAATTTGCTGCACTTGATTTGCTGCACTTGATTTGCTGCACTTGATTTGCTGCACTTAATTTGCTGCACTTGATTTGCTGCACTTGATTTGCTGCACTTGATTTGCTGCACTTCACTTGCTGCACTTCACTTGCTGCACTTCACTTGCTGCACTTCACTTGCTGCACTTCACTTGCTGCACTTCACTTGCTGCACTTCACTTGCTGCACTTCACTTGCTGCACTTCACTTGCTGCACTTCACTTGCTGCACTTCACTTGCTGCACTTGATTTGCTGCACTTGATTTGCTGCACTTGATTTGCTGCACTTAATTTGCTGCACTTCACTTGCTGCACTTCACTTGCTGCACTTCACTTGCTGCACTTCACTTGCTGCACTTCACTTGCTGCACTTCACTTGCTGCACTTCACTTGCTGCACTTCACTTGCTGCACTTCACTTGCTGCACTTCACTTGCTGCACTTCACTTGCTGCACTTCACTTGCTGCACTTCACTTGCTGCACTTCACTTGCTGCACTTCACTTGCTTCACTTCACTTGCTGCACTTGATTTGCTGCACTTGATTTGCTGCACTTGATTTGCTGCACTTGATTTGCTGCACTTGATTTGCTGCACTTGATTTGCTGCACTTGATTTGCTGCACTTGATTTGCTGCACTTCACTTGCTGCACTTCACTTGCTGCACTTCACTTGCTGCACTTCACTTGCTGCACTTCACTTTCTGCACTTTGCACTTCACTTGCTGCACTTCACTTGCTGCACTTCACTTGCTGCACTTCACTTGCTGCCCTTCACTTGCTGCACTTCACTTGCTGCACTTCACTTGCTGCACTTCACTTGCTGCACTTGATTTGCTGCACTTGATTTGCTGCACTTGATTTGCTGCACTTGATTTGCTGCACTTAATTTGCTGCACTTGATTTGCTGCACTTGATTTGCTGCACTTGATTTGCTGCACTTGATTTGCTGCACTTAATTTGCTGCACTTGATTTGCTGCACTTGATTTGCTGCACTTGATTTGCTGCACTTGATTTGCTGCACTTGATTTGCTGCACTTGATTTGCTGCACTTGATTTGCTGCACTTCACTTGCTGCACTTCACTTGCTGCACTTCACTTGCTGCACTTCACTTGCTGCACTTCACTTGCTGCACTTCACTTGCTGCACTTCACTTGCTGCACTTCACTTGCTGCACTTCACTTGCTGCACTTCACTTGCTGCACTTCACTTGCTGCACTTGATTTGCTGCACTTGATTTGCTGCACTTGATTTGCTGCACTTAATTTGCTGCACTTCACTTGCTGCACTTCACTTGCTGCACTTCACTTGCTGCACTTCACTTGCTGCACTTTGCACTTCACTTGCTGCACTTCACTTGCTGCACTTCACTTGCTGCACTTCACTTGCTGCCCTTCACTTGCTGCACTTCACTTGCTGCACTTCACTTGCTGCACTTCACTTGCTGCACTTGATTTGCTGCACTTGATTTGCTGCACTTGATTTGCTGCACTTGATTTGCTGCACTTGATTTGCTGCACTTGATTTGCTGCACTTGATTTGCTGCACTTGATTTGCTGCACTTGATTTGCTGCACTTAATTTGCTGCACTTGATTTGCTGCACTTGATTTGCTGCACTTGATTTGCTGCACTTGATTTGCTGCACTTGATTTGCTGCACTTGATTTGCTGCACTTGATTTGCTGCACTTCACTTGCTGCACTTCACTTGCTGCACTTCACTTGCTGCACTTCACTTGCTGCACTTCACTTGCTGCACTTCACTTGCTGCACTTCACTTGCTGCACTTCACTTGCTGCACTTCACTTGCTGCACTTGATTTGCTGCACTTGATTTGCTGCACTTGATTTGCTGCACTTGATTTGCTGCACTTGATTTGCTGCACTTGATTTGCTGCACTTAATTTGCTGCACTTGATTTGCTGCACTTGATTTGCTGCACTTGATTTGCTGCACTTGATTTGCTGCACTTGATTTGCTGCACTTGATTTGCTGCACTTGATTTGCTGCACTTGATTTGCTGCACTTCACTTGCTGCACTTCACTTGCTGCACTTCACTTGCTGCACTTCACTTGCTGCACTTCACTTGCTGCACTTCACTTGCTGCACTTCACTTGCTGCACTTCACTTGCTGCACTTCACTTGCTGCACTTCACTTGCTGCACTTCACTTGCTGCACTTGATTTGCTGCACTTGATTTGCTGCACTTGATTTGCTGCACTTAATTTTCTGCACTTGATTTGCTGCACTTGATTTGCTGCACTTGATTTGCTGCACTTGATTTGCTGCACTTGATTTGCTGCACTTGATTTGCTGCACTTGATTTGCTGCACTTGATTTGCTGCACTTCACTTGCTGCACTTCACTTGCTGCACTTCACTTGCTGCACTTCACTTGCTGCACTTCACTTGCTGCACTTCACTTGCTGCACTTGATTTGCTGCACTTGATTTGCTGCACTTGATTTGCTGCACTTGATTTGCTGCACTTGATTTGCTGCACTTTATTTGCTGCACTTAATTTGCTGCACTTGATTTGCTGCACTTGATTTGCTGCACTTGATTTGCTGCACTTGATTTGCTGCACTTGATTTGCTGCACTTGATTTGCTGCACTTGATTTGCTGCACTTGATTTGCTGCACTTGATTTGCTGCACTTGATTTGCTGCACTTGATTTGCTGCACTTCACTTGCTGCACTTCACTTGCTGCACTTCACTTGCTGCACTTCACTTGCTGCACTTTGCACTTCACTTGCTGCACTTCACTTGCTGCACTTCACTTGCTGCACTTCACTTGCTGCACTTCACTTGCTGCCCTTCACTTGCTGCACTTCACTTGCTGCACTTCACTTGCTGCACTTCACTTGCTGCACTTGATTTGCTGCACTTGATTTGCTGCACTTGATTTGCTGCACTTGATTTGCTGCACTTGATTTGCTGCACTTGATTTGCTGCACTTGATTTGCTGCACTTGATTTGCTGCACTTAATTTGCTGCACTTGATTTGCTGCACTTGATTTGCTGCACTTGATTTGCTGCACTTGATTTGCTGCACTTGATTTGCTGCACTTGATTTGCTGCACTTCACTTGCTGCACTTCACTTGCTGCACTTCACTTGCTGCACTTCACTTGCTGCACTTCACTTGCTGCACTTCACTTGCTGCACTTCACTTGCTGCACTTCACTTGCTGCACTTCACTTGCTGCACTTGATTTGCTGCACTTGATTTGCTGCACTTGATTTGCTGCACTTGATTTGCTGCACTTGATTTGCTGCACTTGATTTGCTGCACTTGATTTGCTGCACTTGATTTGCTGCACTTGATTTGCTGCACTTCACTTGCTGCACTTCACTTGCTGCACTTCACTTGCTGCACTTCCCTTGCTGCACTTCACTTGCTCCACTTCACTTGCTGCACTTCACTTGCTGCACTTCACTTGCTGCACTTCACTTGCTGCACTTCACTTGCTGCACTTCACTTGCTGCACTTGATTTGCTGCACTTGATTTGCTGCACTTGATTTGCTGCACTTGATTTGCTGCACTTGATTTGCTGCACTTGATTTGCTGCACTTGATTTGCTGCACTTGATTTGCTGCACTTCACTTGCTGCACTTCACTTGCTGCACTTCACTTGCTGCACTTCACTTGCTGCACTTCACTTGCTGCACTTCACTTGCTGCACTTCACTTGCTGCACTTCACTTGCTGCACTTCACTTGCTGCACTTCACTTGCTGCACTTGATTTGCTGCACTTGATTTGCTGCACTTGATTTGCTGCACTTGATTTGCTGCACTTGATTTGCTGCACTTGATTTGCTGCACTTGATTTGCTGCACTTGATTTGCTGCACTTGATTTGCTGCACTTGATTTGCTGCACTTGATTTGCTGCACTTGATTTGCTGCACTTGATTTGCTGCACTTGATTTGCTGCACTTGATTTGCTGCACTTGATTTGCTGCACTTGATTTGCTGCACTTGATTTGCTGCACTTGATTTGCTGCACTTCACTTGCTGCACTTCACTTGCTGCACTTCACTTGCTGCACTTCACTTGCTGCACTTCACTTGCTGCACTTCACTTGCTGCACTTCGCTTGCTGCACTTCACTTGCTGCACTTCACTTGCTGCACTTGATTTGCTGCACTTGATTTTTCTGCACTTGATTTTCTGCACTTGATTTGCTGCACTTGATTTGCTGCACTTGATTTGCTGCACTTGATTTGCTGCACTTGATTTGCTGCACTTGATTTGCTGCACTTGATTTGCTGCACTTGATTTGCTGCACTTGATTTGCTGCACTTGATTTGCTGCACTTGATTTGCTGCACTTGATTTGCTGCACTTGATTTGCTGCACTTGATTTGCTGCACTTGATTTGCTGCACTTGATTTGCTGCACTTGATTTGCTGCACTTGATTTGCTGCACTTGATTTGCTGCACTTCACTTGCTGCACTTCACTTGCTGCACTTCACTTGCTGCACTTCACTTGCTGCACTTCACTTGCTGCACTTCACTTGCTGCACTTCACTTGCTGCACTTCACTTGCTGCACTTCACTTGCTGCACTTCACTTGCTGCACTTCACTTGCTGCAGTTCACTTGCTGCACATCACTTGCTGCACTTGATTTGCTGCACTTGATTTGCTGCACTTGATTTGCTGCACTTGATTTGCTGCACTTGATTTGCTGCACTTGATTTGCTGCACTTGATTCGCTGCACTTGATTTGCTGCACTTGATTTGCTGCACTTGATTTGCTGCACTTGATTTGCTGCACTTGATTTGCTGCACTTGATTTGCTGCACTTGATTTGCTGCACTTGATTTGCTGCACTTGATTTGCTGCACTTGATTTGCTGCACTTGATTTGCTGCACTTGATTTGCTGCACTTGATTTGCTGCACTTCACTTGCTGCACTTCACTTGCTGCACTTCACTTGCTGCACTTCACTTGCTGCACTTCACTTGCTGCACTTCACTTGGTGCACTTCACTTGCTGCACTTCACTTGCTGCACTTCACTTGCTGCACTTCACTTGCTGCACTTCACTTGCTGCACTTCACTTGCTGCACTTCACTTGCTGCACTTCACTTGCTGCACTTCACTTGCTACACTTCACTTGCTGCACTTCACTTGCTGCACTTGATTTGCTGCACTTGATTTGCTGCACTTGATTTGCTGCACTTGATTTGCTGCACTTGATTTGCTGCACTTGATTTTCTGCACTTGATTTGCTGCACTTGATTTGCTGCACTTGATTTGCTGCACTTGATTTGCTGCACTTGATTTGCTGCACTTGATTTGCTGCACTTGATTTGCTGCACTTGATTTGCTGCACTTGATTTGCTGCACTTGATTTGCTGCACTTGATTTGCTGCACTTGATTTGCTGCACTTGATTTGCTGCACTTGATTTGCTGCACTTGATTTGCTGCACTTGATTTGCTGCACTTCACTTGCTGCACTTCACTTGCTGCACTTCACTTGCTGCACTTCCCTTGCTGCACTTCACTTGCTCCACTTCACTTGCTGCACTTCACTTGCTGCACTTCACTTGCTGCACTTCACTTGCTGCACTTCACTTGCTGCACTTCACTTGCTGCACTTGATTTGCTGCACTTGATTTGCTGCACTTGATTTGCTGCACTTGATTTGCTGCACTTGATTTGCTGCACTTGATTTGCTGCACTTGATTTGCTGCACTTGATTTGCTGCACTTCACTTGCTGCACTTCACTTGCTGCACTTCACTTGCTGCACTTCACTTGCTGCACTTCACTTGCTGCACTTCACTTGCTGCACTTCACTTGCTGCACTTCACTTGCTGCACTTCACTTGCTGCACTTCACTTGCTGCACTTCACTTGCTGCACTTGATTTGCTGCACTTGATTTGCTGCACTTGATTTGCTGCACTTGATTTGCTGCACTTGATTTGCTGCACTTGATTTGCTGCACTTGATTTGCTGCACTTGATTTGCTGCACTTGATTTGCTGCACTTGATTTGCTGCACTTGATTTGCTGCACTTGATTTGCTGCACTTGATTTGCTGCACTTCACTTGCTGCACTTCACTTGCTGCACTTCACTTGCTGCACTTCACTTGCTGCACTTCCCTTGCTGCACTTCACTTGCTGCACTTCACTTGCTGCACTTCACTTGCTGCACTTCACTTGCTGCACTTCACTTGCTGCACTTCACTTGCTGCACTTGATTTGCTGCACTTGATTTGCTGCACTTGATTTGCTGCACTTGATTTGCTGCACTTGATTTGCTGCACTTGATTTGCTGCACTTGATTTGCTGCACTTGATTTGCTGCACTTGATTTGCTGCACTTCACTTGCTGCACTTCACTTGCTGCACTTCACTTGCTGCACTTCACTTGCTGCACTTCACTTGCTGCACTTCACTTGCTGCACTTCACTTGCTGCACTTCACTTGCTGCACTTCACTTGCTGCACTTCACTTGCTGCACTTCACTTGCTGCACTTCACTTGCTGCACTTCACTTGCTGCACTTCACTTGCTGCAACTCACTTGCTGCACTTCACTTGCTGCACTTCACTTGCTGCACTTCACTTGCTGCACTTCACTTGCTGCACTTCACTTGCTGCACTTCACTTGCTGCACTTCACTTGCTGCACTTCACTTGCTGCACTTCATTTGCTGCACTTCACTTGCTGCACTTCACTTGCTGCACTTCACTTGCTGCACTTGATTTGCTGCACTTCACTTGCTGCACTTCACTTGCTGCACTTCACTTGCTGCACTTCACTTGCTGCACTTCACTTGCTGCACTTCACTTGCTGCACTTCACTTGCTGCACTTCACTTGCTGCACTTCACTTGCTGCACTTCACTTGCTGCACTTCACTTGCTGCACTTCACTTGCTGCACTTCACTTGCTGCACTTCACTTGCTGCACTTCACTTGCTGCACTTCACTTGCTGCACTTCACTTGCTGCACTTCACTTGCTGCACTTCACTTGCTGCACTTCACTTGCTGCACTTCACTTGCTGCACTTCACTTGCTGCACTTCACTTGGTGCACTTCACTTGGTGCACTTTACTTGGTGCACTTCACTTGGTGCACTTCACTTGGTGCACTTCACTTGGTGCACTTCATTTGGTGCACTTCATTTGGTGCACTTCACTTGCTGCACTTCACTTGCTGCACTTCACTTGCTGCACTTCACTTGCTGCACTTCACTTGCTGCACTTCACTTGCTGCACTTCACTTGCTGCACTTCACTTGCTGCACTTCACTTGCTGCACTTCACTTGCTGCACTTCACTTGCTGCACTTCACTTGCTGCACTTGATTTGCTGCACTTGATTTGCTGCACTTGATTTGCTGCACTTGATTTGCTGCACTTGATTTGCTGCACTTGATTTGCTGCACTTGATTTGCTGCACTTGATTTGCTGCACTTGATTTGCTGCACTTCACTTGCTGCACTTCACTTGCTGCACTTCACTTGCTGCACTTCACTTGCTGCACTTCACTTGCTGCACTTCACTTGCTGCACTTCACTTGCTGCACTTCACTTGCTGCACTTCACTTGCTGCACTTCACTTGCTGCACTTCACTTGCTGCACTTGATTTGCTGCACTTGATTTGCTGCACTTGATTTGCTGCACTTGATTTGCTGCACTTGATTTGCTGCACTTGATTTGCTGCACTTGATTTGCTGCACTTGATTTGCTGCACTTGATTTGCTGCACTTGATTTGCTGCACTTGATTTGCTGCACTTAATTTGCTGCACTTGATTTGCTGCACTTGATTTGCTGCACTTGATTTGCTGCACTTAATTTGCTGCACTTGATTTGCTGCACTTGATTTGCTGCACTTGATTTGCTGCACTTGATTTGCTGCACTTCACTTGCTGCACTTCACTTGCTGCACTTCACTTGCTGCACTTCACTTGCTGCACTTCACTTGCTGCACTTCACTTGCTGCACTTCACTTGCTGCACTTCACTTGCTGCACTTCACTTGCTGCACTTCACTTGCTGCACTTCACTTGCTGCACTTCACTTGCTGCACTTGATTTGCTGCACTTGATTTGCTGCACTTGATTTGCTGCACTTGATTTGCTGCACTTGATTTGCTGCACTTGATATGCTGCACTTGATTTGCTGCACTTGATTTGCTGCACTTGATTTGCTGCACTTGATTTGCTGCACTTCACTTATTGCACTTCACTTGCTGCACTTCACTTGCTGCACTTCACTTGCTGCACTTCACTTGCTGCACTTCACTTGCTGCACTTCACTTGCTGCACTTCACTTGCTGCACTTCACTTGCTGCACTTCACTTGCTGCACTTCACTTGCTGCACTTCACTTGCTGCACTTCACTTGCTGCACTTCACTTGCTGCACTTGATTTGCTGCACTTGATTTGCTGCACTTGATTTGCTGCACTTGATTTGCTGCACTTGATTTGCTGCACTTGATTTGCTGCACTTGATTTGCGGCACTTGATTTGCTGCACTTAATTTGCTGCACTTGATTTGCTGCACTTGATTTGCTGCACTTGATTTGCTGCACTTAATTTGCTGCACTTGATTTGCTGCACTTGATTTGCTGCACTTGATTTGCTGCACTTGATTTGCTGCACTTCACTTGCTGCACTTCACTTGCTGCACTTCACTTGCTGCACTTCACTTGCTGCACTTCACTTGCTGCACTTCACTTGCTGCACTTCACTTGCTGCACTTCACTTGCTGCACTTCACTTGCTGCACTTCACTTGCTGCACTTCACTTGCTGCACTTCACTTGCTGCACTTCACTTGCTGCACTTCACTTGCTGCACTTGATTTGCTGCACTTGATTTGCTGCACTTGATTTGCTGCACTTGATTTGCTGCACTTGATTTGCTGCACTTGATTTGCTGCACTTGATTTGCTGCACTTAATTTGCTGCACTTGATTTGCTGCACTTGATTTGCTGCACTTGATTTGCTGCACTTAATTTGCTGCACTTGATTTGCTGCACTTGATTTGCTGCAGTTGATTTGCTGCACTTCACTTGCTGCACTTCACTTGCTGCACTTCACTTGCTGCACTTCACTTGCTGCACTTCACTTGCTGCACTTCACTTGCTGCACTTCACTTGCTGCACTTCACTTGCTGCACTTGATTTGCTGCACTTGATTTGCTGCACTTGATTTGCTGCACTTAATTTGCTGCACTTCACTTGCTGCACTTCACTTGCTGCACTTCACTTGCTGCACTTCACTTGCTGCACTTCACTTGCTGCACTTCACTTGCTGCACTTCACTTGCTGCACTTCACTTGCTGCACTTCACTTGCTG
This sequence comes from Dasysyrphus tricinctus, assembly GCA_963921185.1. NCBI lineage: Eukaryota > Metazoa > Arthropoda > Insecta > Diptera > Syrphidae > Dasysyrphus > Dasysyrphus tricinctus. Next base: position 130,757,436 of record OY992532.1, read on the forward strand.
CACTTCACTTGCTGCACTTCACTTGCTGCACTTCACTTGCTGCACTTCACTTGCTGCACTTCACTTGCTGCACTTCACTTGCTTCACTTCACTTGCTGCACTTGATTTGCTGCACTTGATTTGCTGCACTTGATTTGCTGCACTTGATTTGCTGCACTTGATTTGCTGCACTTGATTTGCTGCACTTGATTTGCTGCACTTCACTTGCTGCACTTCACTTGCTGCACTTCACTTGCTGCACTTCACTTGCTGCACTTTGCACTTCACTTGCTGCACTTCATTTGCTGCACTTCACTTGCTGCACTTCACTTGCTGCCCTTCACTTGCTGCACTTCACTTGCTGCACTTCACTTGCTGCACTTCACTTGCTGCACTTCACTTGCTGCACTTCACTTGCTGCACTTCACTTGCTGCACTTCACTTGCTGCACTTGATTTGCTGCACTTGATTTGCTGCACTTGATTTGCTGCACTTGATTTGCTGCACTTGATTTGCTGCACTTGATTTGCTGCACTTGATTTGCTGCACTTGATTTGCTGCACTTAATTTGCTGCACTTGATTTGCTGCACTTGATTTGCTGCACTTGATTTGCTGCACTTAATTTGCTGCACTTGATTTGCTGCACTTGATTTGCTGCACTTGATTTGCTGCACTTCACTTGCTGCACTTCACTTGCTGCACTTCACTTGCTGCACTTCACTTGCTGCACTTCACTTGCTGCACTTCACTTGCTGCACTTCACTTGCTGCACTTCACTTGCTGCACTTCACTTGCTGCACTTCACTTGCTGCACTTCACTTGCTGCACTTGATTTGCTGCACTTGATTTGCTGCACTTGATTTGCTGCACTTAATTTGCTGCACTTCACTTGCTGCACTTCACTTGCTGCACTTCACTTGCTGCACTTCACTTGCTGCACTTCACTTGCTGCACTTCACTTGCTGCACTTCACTTGCTGCACTTCACTTGCTGCACTTCACTTGCTGCACTTCACTTGCTGCACTTCACTTGGTGCACTTCACTTGCTGCACTTCACTTGCTGCACTTCACTTGCTGCACTTCACTTGCTGCACTTCACTTGCTTCACTTCACTTGCTGCACTTGATTTGCTGCACTTGATTTGCTGCACTTAATTTGCTGCACTTGATTTGCTGCACTTGATTTGCTGCACTTGATTTGCTGCACTTCACTTGCTGCACTTCACTTGCTGCACTTCACTTGCTGCACTTCACTTGCTGCACTTCACTTGCTGCACTTCACTTGCTGCACTTCACTTGCTGCACTTCACTTGCTGCACTTCACTTGCTGCACTTCACTTGCTGCACTTCACTTGCTGCACTTCACTTGCTGCACTTCACTTGCTGCACTTCACTTGCTGCACTTCACTTGCTGCACTTCACTTGCTGCACTTCACTTGCTGCACTTCACTTGCTGCACTTGATTTGCTGCACTTGATTTGCTGCACTTGATTTGCTGCACTTGATTTGCTGCACTTGATTTGCTGCACTTGATTTGCTGCACTTGATTTGCTGCACTTAATTTGCTGCACTTGATTTGCTGCACTTGATTTGCTGCACTTGATTTGCTGCACTTAATTTGCTGCACTTGATTTGCTGCACTTGATTTGCTGCAGTTGATTTGCTGCACTTCACTTGCTGCACTTCACTTGCTGCACTTCACTTGCTGCACTTCACTTGCTGCACTTCACTTGCTGCACTTCACTTGCTGCACTTCACTTGCTGCACTTCACTTGCTGCACTTGATTTGCTGCACTTGATTTGCTGCACTTGATTTGCTGCACTTAATTTGCTGCACTTCACTTGCTGCACTTCACTTGCTGCACTTCACTTGCTGCACTTCACTTGCTGCACTTCACTTGCTGCACTTCACTTGCTGCACTTCACTTGCTGCACTTCACTTGCTGCACTTCACTTGCTGCACTTCACTTGCTGCACTTCACTTGCTGCACTTCACTTGCTGCACTTCACTTGCTGCACTTCACTTGCTGCACTTCACTTGCTTCACTTCACTTGCTGCACTTGATTTGCTGCACTTGATTTGCTGCACTTGATTTGCTGCACTTGATTTGCTGCACTTGATTTGCTGCACTTGATTTGCTGCACTTGATTTGCTGCACTTCACTTGCTGCACTTCACTTGCTGCACTTCACTTGCTGCACTTCACTTGCTGCACTTTGCACTTCACTTGCTGCACTTCATTTGCTGCACTTCACTTGCTGCACTTCACTTGCTGCCCTTCACTTGCTGCACTTCACTTGCTGCACTTCACTTGCTGCACTTCACTTGCTGCACTTCACTTGCTGCACTTCACTTGCTGCACTTCACTTGCTGCACTTCACTTGCTGCACTTGATTTGCTGCACTTGATTTGCTGCACTTGATTTGCTGCACTTGATTTGCTGCACTTGATTTGCTGCACTTGATTTGCTGCACTTGATTTGCTGCACTTGATTTGCTGCACTTAATTTGCTGCACTTGATTTGCTGCACTTGATTTGCTGCACTTGATTTGCTGCACTTAATTTGCTGCACTTGATTTGCTGCACTTGATTTGCTGCACTTGATTTGCTGCACTTCACTTGCTGCACTTCACTTGCTGCACTTCACTTGCTGCACTTCACTTGCTGCACTTCACTTGCTGCACTTCACTTGCTGCACTTCACTTGCTGCACTTCACTTGCTGCACTTCACTTGCTGCACTTCACTTGCTGCACTTCACTTGCTGCACTTGATTTGCTGCACTTGATTTGCTGCACTTGATTTGCTGCACTTAATTTGCTGCACTTCACTTGCTGCACTTCACTTGCTGCACTTCACTTGCTGCACTTCACTTGCTGCACTTCACTTGCTGCACTTCACTTGCTGCACTTCACTTGCTGCACTTCACTTGCTGCACTTCACTTGCTGCACTTCACTTGCTGCACTTCACTTGCTGCACTTCACTTGCTGCACTTCACTTGCTGCACTTCACTTGCTGCACTTCACTTGCTGCACTTCACTTGCTTCACTTCACTTGCTGCACTTGATTTGCTGCACTTGATTTGCTGCACTTGATTTGCTGCACTTGATTTGCTGCACTTGATTTGCTGCACTTGATTTGCTGCACTTGATTTGCTGCACTTGATTTGCTGCACTTCACTTGCTGCACTTCACTTGCTGCACTTCACTTGCTGCACTTCACTTGCTGCACTTCACTTGCTGCACTTTGCACTTCACTTGCTGCACTTCACTTGCTGCACTTCACTTGCTGCACTTCACTTGCTGCCCTTCACTTGCTGCACTTCACTTGCTGCACTTCACTTGCTGCACTTCACTTGCTGCACTTGATTTGCTGCACTTGATTTGCTGCACTTGATTTGCTGCACTTGATTTGCTGCACTTAATTTGCTGCACTTGATTTGCTGCACTTGATTTGCTGCACTTGATTTGCTGCACTTGATTTGCTGCACTTAATTTGCTGCACTTGATTTGCTGCACTTGATTTGCTGCACTTGATTTGCTGCACTTGATTTGCTGCACTTGATTTGCTGCACTTGATTTGCTGCACTTGATTTGCTGCACTTCACTTGCTGCACTTCACTTGCTGCACTTCACTTGCTGCACTTCACTTGCTGCACTTCACTTGCTGCACTTCACTTGCTGCACTTCACTTGCTGCACTTCACTTGCTGCACTTCACTTGCTGCACTTCACTTGCTGCACTTCACTTGCTGCACTTGATTTGCTGCACTTGATTTGCTGCACTTGATTTGCTGCACTTAATTTGCTGCACTTCACTTGCTGCACTTCACTTGCTGCACTTCACTTGCTGCACTTCACTTGCTGCACTTTGCACTTCACTTGCTGCACTTCACTTGCTGCACTTCACTTGCTGCACTTCACTTGCTGCCCTTCACTTGCTGCACTTCACTTGCTGCACTTCACTTGCTGCACTTCACTTGCTGCACTTGATTTGCTGCACTTGATTTGCTGCACTTGATTTGCTGCACTTGATTTGCTGCACTTGATTTGCTGCACTTGATTTGCTGCACTTGATTTGCTGCACTTGATTTGCTGCACTTGATTTGCTGCACTTAATTTGCTGCACTTGATTTGCTGCACTTGATTTGCTGCACTTGATTTGCTGCACTTGATTTGCTGCACTTGATTTGCTGCACTTGATTTGCTGCACTTGATTTGCTGCACTTCACTTGCTGCACTTCACTTGCTGCACTTCACTTGCTGCACTTCACTTGCTGCACTTCACTTGCTGCACTTCACTTGCTGCACTTCACTTGCTGCACTTCACTTGCTGCACTTCACTTGCTGCACTTGATTTGCTGCACTTGATTTGCTGCACTTGATTTGCTGCACTTGATTTGCTGCACTTGATTTGCTGCACTTGATTTGCTGCACTTAATTTGCTGCACTTGATTTGCTGCACTTGATTTGCTGCACTTGATTTGCTGCACTTGATTTGCTGCACTTGATTTGCTGCACTTGATTTGCTGCACTTGATTTGCTGCACTTGATTTGCTGCACTTCACTTGCTGCACTTCACTTGCTGCACTTCACTTGCTGCACTTCACTTGCTGCACTTCACTTGCTGCACTTCACTTGCTGCACTTCACTTGCTGCACTTCACTTGCTGCACTTGATTTGCTGCACTTGATTTGCTGCACTTGATTTGCTGCACTTAATTTTCTGCACTTGATTTGCTGCACTTGATTTGCTGCACTTGATTTGCTGCACTTGATTTGCTGCACTTGATTTGCTGCACTTGATTTGCTGCACTTGATTTGCTGCACTTGATTTGCTGCACTTCACTTGCTGCACTTCACTTGCTGCACTTCACTTGCTGCACTTCACTTGCTGCACTTCACTTGCTGCACTTCACTTGCTGCACTTGATTTGCTGCACTTGATTTGCTGCACTTGATTTGCTGCACTTGATTTGCTGCACTTGATTTGCTGCACTTTATTTGCTGCACTTAATTTGCTGCACTTGATTTGCTGCACTTGATTTGCTGCACTTGATTTGCTGCACTTGATTTGCTGCACTTGATTTGCTGCACTTGATTTGCTGCACTTGATTTGCTGCACTTGATTTGCTGCACTTGATTTGCTGCACTTGATTTGCTGCACTTCACTTGCTGCACTTCACTTGCTGCACTTCACTTGCTGCACTTCACTTGCTGCACTTTGCACTTCACTTGCTGCACTTCACTTGCTGCACTTCACTTGCTGCACTTCACTTGCTGCACTTCACTTGCTGCCCTTCACTTGCTGCACTTCACTTGCTGCACTTCACTTGCTGCACTTCACTTGCTGCACTTGATTTGCTGCACTTGATTTGCTGCACTTGATTTGCTGCACTTGATTTGCTGCACTTGATTTGCTGCACTTGATTTGCTGCACTTGATTTGCTGCACTTGATTTGCTGCACTTAATTTGCTGCACTTGATTTGCTGCACTTGATTTGCTGCACTTGATTTGCTGCACTTGATTTGCTGCACTTGATTTGCTGCACTTGATTTGCTGCACTTCACTTGCTGCACTTCACTTGCTGCACTTCACTTGCTGCACTTCACTTGCTGCACTTCACTTGCTGCACTTCACTTGCTGCACTTCACTTGCTGCACTTCACTTGCTGCACTTCACTTGCTGCACTTGATTTGCTGCACTTGATTTGCTGCACTTGATTTGCTGCACTTGATTTGCTGCACTTGATTTGCTGCACTTGATTTGCTGCACTTGATTTGCTGCACTTGATTTGCTGCACTTCACTTGCTGCACTTCACTTGCTGCACTTCACTTGCTGCACTTCACTTGCTGCACTTCACTTGCTGCACTTCACTTGGTGCACTTCACTTGCTGCACTTCACTTGCTGCACTTCACTTGCTGCACTTCACTTGCTGCACTTCACTTGCTGCACTTCACTTGCTGCACTTGATTTGCTGCACTTGATTTGCTGCACTTGATTTGCTGCACTTGATTTGCTGCACTTGATTTGCTGCACTTGATTTGCTGCACTTGATTTGCTGCACTTGATTTGCTGCACTTCACTTGCTGCACTTCACTTGCTGCACTTCACTTGCTGCACTTCACTTGCTGCACTTCACTTGCTGCACTTCACTTGCTGCACTTCACTTGCTGCACTTCACTTGCTGCACTTCACTTGCTGCACTTCACTTGCTGCACTTCACTTGCTGCACTTGATTTGCTGCACTTGATTTGCTGCACTTGATTTGCTGCACTTGATTTGCTGCACTTGATTTGCTGCACTTGATTTGCTGCACTTGATTTGCTGCACTTGATTTGCTGCACTTGATTTGCTGCACTTGATTTGCTGCACTTGATTTGCTGCACTTGATTTGCTGCACTTGATTTGCTGCACTTGATTTGCTGCACTTTATTTGCTGCACTTGATTTGCTGCACTTGATTTGCTGCACTTGATTTGCTGCACTTGATTTGCTGCACTTCACTTGCTGCACTTCACTTGCTGCACTTCACTTGCTGCACTTCACTTGCTGCACTTCACTTGCTGCACTTCACTTGCTGCACTTCGCTTGCTGCACTTCACTTGCTGCACTTCACTTGCTGCACTTGATTTGCTGCACTTGATTTTTCTGCACTTGATTTTCTGCACTTGATTTGCTGCACTTGATTTGCTGCACTTGATTTGCTGCACTTGATTTGCTGCACTTGATTTGCTGCACTTGATTTGCTGCACTTGATTTGCTGCACTTGATTTGCTGCACTTGATTTGCTGCACTTGATTTGCTGCACTTGATTTGCTGCACTTGATTTGCTGCACTTGATTTGCTGCACTTGATTTGCTGCACTTGATTTGCTGCACTTGATTTGCTGAACTTGATTTGCTGCACTTGATTTGCTGCACTTCACTTGCTGCACTTCACTTGCTGCACTTCACTTGCTGCACTTCACTTGCTGCACTTCACTTGCTGCACTTCACTTGCTGCACTTCACTTGCTGCACTTCACTTGCTGCACTTCACTTGTTGCACTTCACTTGCTGCACTTCACTTGCTGCACTTCACTTGCTGCAGTTCACTTGCTGCACATCACTTGCTGCACTTGATTTGCTGCACTTGATTTGCTGCACTTGATTTGCTGCACTTGATTTGCTGCACTTGATTTGCTGCACTTGATTTGCTGCACTTGATTCGCTGCACTTGATTTGCTGCACTTGATTTGCTGCACTTGATTTGCTGCACTTGATTTGCTGCACTTGATTTGCTGCACTTGATTTGCTGCACTTGATTTGCTGCACTTGATTTGCTGCACTTGATTTGCTGCACTTGATTTGCTGCACTTGATTTGCTGCACTTGATTTGCTGCACTTCATTTGCTGCACTTCACTTGCTGCACTTCACTTGCTGCACTTCACTTGCTGCACTTCACTTGCTGCACTTCACTTGGTGCACTTCACTTGCTGCACTTCACTTGCTGCACTTCACTTGCTGCACTTCACTTGCTGCACTTCACTTGCTGCACTTCACTTGCTGCACTTCACTTGCTGCACTTCACTTGCTGCACTTCACTTGCTACACTTCACTTGCTGCACTTCACTTGCTGCACTTGATTTGCTGCACTTGATTTGCTGCACTTGATTTGCTGCACTTGATTTGCTGCACTTGATTTGCTGCACTTGATTTTCTGCACTTGATTTGCTGCACTTGATTTGCTGCACTTGATTTGCTGCACTTGATTTGCTGCACTTGATTTGCTGCACTTGATTTGCTGCACTTGATTTGCTGCACTTGATTTGCTGCACTTGATTTGCTGCACTTGATTTGCTGCACTTGATTTGCTGCACTTGATTTGCTGCACTTGATTTGCTGCACTTGATTTGCTGCACTTGATTTGCTGCACTTCACTTGCTGCACTTCACTTGCTGCACTTCACTTGCTGCACTTCCCTTGCTGCACTTCACTTGCTCCACTTCACTTGCTGCACTTCACTTGCTGCACTTCACTTGCTGCACTTCACTTGCTGCACTTCACTTGCTGCACTTCACTTGCTGCACTTGATTTGCTGCACTTGATTTGCTGCACTTGATTTGCTGCACTTGATTTGCTGCACTTGATTTGCTGCACTTGATTTGCTGCACTTGATTTGCTGCACTTGATTTGCTGCACTTCACTTGCTGCACTTCACTTGCTGCACTTCACTTGCTGCACTTCACTTGCTGCACTTCACTTGCTGCACTTCACTTGCTGCACTTCACTTGCTGCACTTCACTTGCTGCACTTCACTTGCTGCACTTCACTTGCTGCACTTCACTTGCTGCACTTGATTTGCTGCACTTGATTTGCTGCACTTGATTTGCTGCACTTGATTTGCTGCACTTGATTTGCTGCACTTGATTTGCTGCACTTGATTTGCTGCACTTGATTTGCTGCACTTGATTTGCTGCACTTGATTTGCTGCACTTGATTTGCTGCACTTGATTTGCTGCACTTGATTTGCTGCACTTGATTTGCTGCACTTCACTTGCTGCACTTCACTTGCTGCACTTCACTTGCTGCACTTCCCTTGCTGCACTTCACTTGCTGCACTTCACTTGCTGCACTTCACTTGCTGCACTTCACTTGCTGCACTTCACTTGCTGCACTTCACTTGCTGCACTTCACTTGCTGCACTTGATTTGCTGCACTTGATTTGCTGCACTTGATTTGCTGCACTTGATTTGCTGCACTTGATTTGCTGCACTTGATTTGCTGCACTTGATTTGCTGCACTTGATTTGCTGCACTTGATTTGCTGCACTTCACTTGCTGCACTTCACTTGCTGCACTTCACTTGCTGCACTTCACTTGCTGCACTTCACTTGCTGCACTTCACTTGCTGCACTTCACTTGCTGCACTTCACTTGCTGCACTTCACTTGCTGCACTTCACTTGCTGCACTTCACTTGCTGCACTTCACTTGCTGCACTTCACTTGCTGCACTTCACTTGCTGCAACTCACTTGCTGCACTTCACTTGCTGCACTTCACTTGCTGCACTTCACTTGCTGCACTTCACTTGCTGCACTTCACTTGCTTCACTTCACTTGCTGCACTTCACTTGCTGCACTTCACTTGCTGCACTTCATTTGCTGCACTTCACTTGCTGCACTTCACTTGCTGCACTTCACTTGCTGCACTTGATTTGCTGCACTTCACTTGCTGCACTTCACTTGCTGCACTTCACTTGCTGCACTTCACTTGCTGCACTTCACTTGCTGCACTTCACTTGCTGCACTTCACTTGCTGCACTTCACTTGCTGCACTTCACTTGCTGCACTTCACTTGCTGCACTTCACTTGCTGCACTTCACTTGCTGCACTTCACTTGCTGCACTTCACTTGCTGCACTTCACTTGCTGCACTTCACTTGCTGCACTTCACTTGCTGCACTTCACTTGCTGCACTTCACTTGCTGCACTTCACTTGCTGCACTTCACTTGCTGCACTTCACTTGCTGCACTTCACTTGCTGCACTTCACTTGCTGCACTTCACTTGGTGCACTTCACTTGGTGCACTTTACTTGGTGCACTTCACTTGGTGCACTTCACTTGGTGCACTTCATTTGGTGCACTTCATTTGGTGCACTTCACTTGCTGCACTTCACTTGCTGCACTTCACTTGCTGCACTTCACTTGCTGCACTTCACTTGCTGCACTTCACTTGCTGCACTTCACTTGCTGCACTTCACTTGCTGCACTTCACTTGCTGCACTTCACTTGCTGCACTTCACTTGCTGCACTTCACTTGCTGCACTTGATTTGCTGCACTTGATTTGCTGCACTTGATTTGCTGCACTTGATTTGCTGCACTTGATTTGCTGCACTTGATTTGCTGCACTTGATTTGCTGCACTTGATTTGCTGCACTTGATTTGCTGCACTTCACTTGCTGCACTTCACTTGCTGCACTTCACTTGCTGCACTTCACTTGCTGCACTTCACTTGCTGCACTTCACTTGCTGCACTTCACTTGCTGCACTTCACTTGCTGCACTTCACTTGCTGCACTTCACTTGCTGCACTTCACTTGCTGCACTCCACTTGCTGCACTTCACTTGCTGCACTTCACTTGCTGCACTTCACTTGCTGCACTTCACTTGCTGCACTTCACTTGCTGCACTTCACTTGCTGCACTTGATTTGCTGCACTTGATTTGCTGCACTTGATTTGCTGCACTTGATTTGCTGCACTTGATTTGCTGCACTTGATTTGCTGCACTTGATTTGCTGCACTTGATTTGCTGCACTTGATTTGCTGCACTTGATTTGCTGCACTTGATTTGCTGCACTTGATTTGCTGCACTTGATTTGCTGCACTTGATTTGCTGCACTTCACTTGCTGCACTTCACTTGCTGCACTTCACTTGCTGCACTTCACTTGCTGCACTTCACTTGCTGCACTTCACTTGCTGCACTTCACTTGCTGCACTTCACTTGCTGCACTTCACTTGCTGCACTTCACTTGCTGCACTTCACTTGCTGCACTTCACTTGCTGCACTTCACTTGCTGCACTTCACTTGCTGCACTTCACTTGCTGCACTTGATTTGCTGCACTTGATTTGCTGCACTTGATTTGCTGCACTTGATTTGCTGCACTTGATTTGCTGCACTTGATTTGCTGCACTTGATTTGCTGCACTCTATTTGCTGCACTTGATTTGCTGCACTTGATTTGCTGCACTTGATTTGCTGCACTTGATTTGCTGCACTTGATTTGCTGCACTTGATTTGCTGCACTTCACTTGCTGCACTTCACTTGCTGCACTTCACTTGCTGCACTTCACTTGCTGCACTTCACTTGCTGCACTTCACTTGCTGCACTTCACTTGCTGCACTTCACTTGCTGCACTTCACTTGCTGCACTTCACTTGCTGCACTTCACTTGCTGCACTTCACTTGCTGCACTTGATTTGCTGCACTTGATTTGCTGCACTTGATTTGCTGCACTTGATTTGCTGCACTTGATTTGGTGCACTTGATTTGCTGCACTTGATTTGCTGCACTTCACTTGCTGCACTTCACTTGCTGCACTTCACTTGCTGCACTTCACTTGCTGCACTTCACTTGCTGCACTTCACTTGCTGCACTTCACTTGCTGCACTTCACTTGCTGCACTTGATTTGCTGCACTTCACTTGCTGCACTTCACTTGCTGCACTTCACTTGCTGCACTTCACTTGCTGCACTTCACTTGCTGCACTTCATTTGCTGCACTTGATTTGCTGCACTTGATTTGCTGCACTTGATTTGCAGCACTTGATTTGCTGCACTTGATTTGCTGCACTTGATTTGCTGCACTTGATTTGCTGCACTTGATTTGCTGCACTTGATTTGCTGCACTTGATTTGCTGCACTTGATTTTCTGCACTTGATTTGCTGCACTTGATTTGCTGCACTTGATTTGCTGCACTTGATTTGCTGCACTTGATTTGCTGCACTTCACTTGCTGCACTTCACTTGCTGCACTTCACTTGCTGCACTTCACTTGCTGCACTTCACTTGGTGCACTTCACTTGGTGCACTTCACTTGGTGCACTTCACTTGGTGCACTTCACTTGCTGCACTTCACTTGCTGCACTTCACTTGCTGCACTTCACTTGCTGCACTTCACTTGCTGCACTTCACTTGCTGCACTTCACTTGCTGCACTTCACTTGCTGCACTTCAATTGCTGCACTTCACTTGCTGCACTTCACTTGCTGCACTTCACTTGCTGCACTTCACTTGCTGCACTTCACTTGCTGCACTTCACTTGCTGCACTTGATTTGCTGCACTTGATTTGCTGCACTTGATTTGCTGCACTTGATTTGCTGCACTTGATTTGCTGCACTTGATTTGCTGCACTTGATTTGCTGCACTTTATTTTCTGCACTTGATTTGCTGCACTTGATTTGCTGCACTTGATTTGCTGCACTTGATTTGCTGCACTTGATTTGCTGCACTTGATTTGCTGCACTTGATTTGCTGCACTTGATTTGCTGCACTTGATTTGCTGCACTTGATTTGCAGCACTTGATTTGCTGCACTTGATTTACTGCACTTGATTTGCTGCACTTGATTTGCTGCACTTGATTTGCTGCACTTGATTTGCTGCACTTGATTTGCTGCACTTGATTTGCTGCACTTCACTTGCTGCACTTCACTTGCTGCACTTCACTTGCTGCACTTCACTTGCTGCACTTCACTTGCTGCACTTCACTTGCTGCACTTCACTTGCTGCACTTCACTTGCTGCACTTCACTTGCTGCACTTCACTTGCTGCACTTCACTTGCTGCACTTCACTTGCTGCACTTCACTTGCTGCACTTCACTTGCTGCACTTCACTTGCTGCACTTCACTTGCTGCACTTCACTTGCTGCACTTCACTTGCTGCACTTCACTTGCTGCACTTCACTTGCTGCACTTCACTTGCTGCACTTGATTTGCTGCACTTCACTTGCTGCACTTGATTTGCTGCACTTGATTTGCTGCACTTGATTTGCTGCACTTGATTTGCTGCACTTGATTTGCTGCACTTGATTTGCTGCACTTGATTTGCTGCACTTGATTTGCTGCACTTGATTTGCTGCACTTGATTTGCTGCACTTGATTTGCTGCACTTGATTTGCTGCACTTGATTTGCTGCACTTCACTTGCTGCACTTCACTTGCTGCACTTCACTTGCTGCACTTCACTTGCTGCACTTCACTTGCTGCACTTCACTTGCTGCACTTCACTTGCTGCACTTCACTTGCTGCACTTCACTTGCTGCACTTAACTTGCTGCACTTCACTTGCTGCACTTCACTTGCTGCACTTCACTTGCTGCACTTGATTTGCTGCACTTGATTTGCTGCACTTGATTTGCTGCACTTGATTTGCTGCACTTGATTTGCTGCACTTGATTTGCTGCACTTGATTTGCTGCACTTGATTTGCTGCACTTGATTTGCTGCACTTGATTTGCTGCACTTGATTTGCTGCACTTGATTTGCTGCACTCTATTTGCTGCACTGCACTTGCTGCACTTCACTTGCTGCACTTCACTTGCTGCACTTCACTTGCTGCACTTCACTTGCTGCACTTCACTTGCTGCACTTGATTTGCTGCACTTGATTTGCTGCACTTGATTTGCTGCACTTGATTTGCTGCACTTGATTTGCTGCACTTGATTTGCTGCACTTGATTTGCTGCACTTGATTTGCTGCACTTGATTTGCTGCACTTGATTTGCTGCACTTGATTTGCTGCACTTGATTTGCTGCACTTGATTTGCTGCACTTGATTTGCTGCACTTGATTTGCTGCACTTGATTTGCTGCACTTCACTTGCTGCACTTGATTTGCTGCACTTCACTTGCTGCACTTCACTTGCTGCACTTCACTTGCTGCACTTCACTTGCTGCACTTCACTTGCTGCACTTCACTTGCTGCACTTCACTTGCTGCACTTCACTTGCTGCACTTCACTTGCTGCACTTCACTTGCTGCACTTCACTTGCTGCACTTCACTTGCTGCACTTCACTTGCTGCACTTCACTTGCTGCACTTCACTTGCTGCACTTCACTTGCTGCACTTCACTTGCTGCACTTCACTTGCTGCACTTCACTTGCTGCACTTCACTTGCTGCACTTCACTTGGTGCACTTCACTTGGTGCACTTTACTTGGTGCACTTCACTTGGTGCACTTCACTTGGTGCACTTCATTTGGTGCACTTCATTTGGTGCACTTCACTTGCTGCACTTCACTTGCTGCACTTCACTTGCTGCACTTCACTTGCTGCACTTCACTTGCTGCACTTCACTTGCTGCACTTCACTTGCTGCACTTCACTTGCTGCACTTCACTTGCTGCACTTCACTTGCTGCACTTCACTTGCTGCACTTCACTTGCTGCACTTCACTTGCTGCACTTCACTTGCTGCACTTGATTTGCTGCACTTGATTTGCTGCACTTGATTTGCTGCACTTGATTTGCTGCACTTGATTTGCTGCACTTGATTTGCTGCACTTGATTTGCTGCACTTGATTTGCTGCACTTGATTTGCTGCACTTGATTTGCTGCACTTCACTTGCTGCACTTCACTTGCTGCACTTCACTTGCTGCACTTCACTTGCTGCACTTCACTTGCTGCACTTCACTTGCTGCACTTCACTTGCTGCACTTCACTTGCTGCACTTCACTTGCTGCACTTCACTTGCTGCACTTCACTTGCTGCACTCCACTTGCTGCACTTCACTTGCTGCACTTCACTTGCTGCACTTCACTTGCTGCACTTCACTTGCTGCACTTCACTTGCTGCACTTCACTTGCTGCACTTGATTTGCTGCACTTGATTTGCTGCACTTGATTTGCTGCACTTGATTTGCTGCACTTGATTTGCTGCACTTGATTTGCTGCACTTGATTTGCTGCACTTGATTTGCTGCACTTGATTTGCTGCACTTGATTTGCTGCACTTGATTTGCTGCACTTGATTTGCTGCACTTGATTTGCTGCACTTGATTTGCTGCACTTCACTTGCTGCACTTCACTTGCTGCACTTCACTTGCTGCACTTCACTTGCTGCACTTCACTTGCTGCACTTCACTTGCTGCACTTCACTTGCTGCACTTCACTTGCTGCACTTCACTTGCTGCACTTCACTTGCTGCACTTCACTTGCTGCACTTCACTTGCTGCACTTCACTTGCTGCACTTCACTTGCTGCACTTGATTTGCTGCACTTGATTTGCTGCACTTGATTTGCTGCACTTGATTTGCTGCACTTGATTTGCTGCACTTGATTTGCTGCACTTGATTTGCTGCACTCTATTTGCTGCACTTGATTTGCTGCACTTGATTTGCTGCACTTGATTTGCTGCACTTGATTTGCTGCACTTGATTTGCTGCACTTGATTTGCTGCACTTCACTTGCTGCACTTCACTTGCTGCACTTCACTTGCTGCACTTCACTTGCTGCACTTCACTTGCTGCACTTCACTTGCTGCACTTCACTTGCTGCACTTCACTTGCTGCACTTCACTTGCTGCACTTCACTTGCTGCACTTCACTTGCTGCACTTCACTTGCTGCACTTGATTTGCTGCACTTGATTTGCTGCACTTGATTTGCTGCACTTGATTTGGTGCACTTGATTTGCTGCACTTGATTTGCTGCACTTCACTTGCTGCACTTCACTTGCTGCACTTCACTTGCTGCACTTCACTTGCTGCACTTCACTTGCTGCACTTCACTTGCTGCACTTCACTTGCTGCACTTCACTTGCTGCACTTGATTTGCTGCACTTCACTTGCTGCACTTCACTTGCTGCACTTCACTTGCTGCACTTCACTTGCTGCACTTCACTTGCTGCACTTCATTTGCTGCACTTGATTTGCTGCACTTGATTTGCTGCACTTGATTTGCAGCACTTGATTTGCTGCACTTGATTTGCTGCACTTGATTTGCTGCACTTGATTTGCTGCACTTGATTTGCTGCACTTGATTTGCTGCACTTGATTTGCTGCACTTGATTTTCTGCACTTGATTTGCTGCACTTGATTTGCTGCACTTGATTTGCTGCACTTGATTTGCTGCACTTGATTTGCTGCACTTCACTTGCTGCACTTCACTTGCTGCACTTCACTTGCTGCACTTCACTTGCTGCACTTCACTTGGTGCACTTCACTTGGTGCACTTCACTTGGTGCACTTCACTTGGTGCACTTCACTTGCTGCACTTCACTTGCTGCACTTCACTTGCTGCACTTCACTTGCTGCACTTCACTTGCTGCACTTCACTTGCTGCACTTCACTTGCTGCACTTCACTTGCTGCACTTCAATTGCTGCACTTCACTTGCTGCACTTCACTTGCTGCACTTCACTTGCTGCACTTCACTTGCTGCACTTCACTTGCTGCACTTCACTTGCTGCACTTGATTTGCTGCACTTGATTTGCTGCACTTGATTTGCTGCACTTGATTTGCTGCACTTGATTTGCTGCACTTGATTTGCTGCACTTGATTTGCTGCACTTTATTTTCTGCACTTGATTTGCTGCACTTGATTTGCTGCACTTGATTTGCTGCACTTGATTTGCTGCACTTGATTTGCTGCACTTGATTTGCTGCACTTGATTTGCTGCACTTGATTTGCTGCACTTGATTTGCTGCACTTGATTTGCAGCACTTGATTTGCTGCACTTGATTTACTGCACTTGATTTGCTGCACTTGATTTGCTGCACTTGATTTGCTGCACTTGATTTGCTGCACTTGATTTGCTGCACTTGATTTGCTGCACTTCACTTGCTGCACTTCACTTGCTGCACTTCACTTGCTGCACTTCACTTGCTGCACTTCACTTGCTGCACTTCACTTGCTGCACTTCACTTGCTGCACTTCACTTGCTGCACTTCACTTGCTGCACTTCACTTGCTGCACTTCACTTGCTGCACTTCACTTGCTGCACTTCACTTGCTGCACTTCACTTGCTGCACTTCACTTGCTGCACTTCACTTGCTGCACTTCACTTGCTGCACTTCACTTGCTGCACTTCACTTGCTGCACTTCACTTGCTGCACTTCACTTGCTGCACTTGATTTGCTGCACTTGATTTGCTGCACTTGATTTGCTGCACTTGATTTGCTGCACTTGATTTGCTGCACTTGATTTGCTGCACTTGATTTGCTGCACTTGATTTGCTGCACTTGATTTGCTGCACTCTATTTGCTGCACTGCACTTGCTGCACTTCACTTGCTGCACTTCACTTGCTGCACTTCACTTGCTGCACTTCACTTGCTGCACTTCACTTGCTGCACTTGATTTGCTGCACTTGATTTGCTGCACTTGATTTGCTGCACTTGATTTGCTGCACTTGATTTGCTGCACTTGATTTGCTGCACTTGATTTGCTGCACTTGATTTGCTGCACTTGATTTGCTGCACTCTATTTGCTGCACTGCACTTGCTGCACTTCACTTGCTGCACTTCACTTGCTGCACTTCACTTGCTGCACTTCACTTGCTGCACTTCACTTGCTGCACTTGATTTGCTGCACTTGATTTGCTGCACTTGATTTGCTGCACTTGATTTGCTGCACTTGATTTGCTGCACTTGATTTGCTGCACTTGATTTGCTGCACTTGATTTGCTGCACTTGATTTGCTGCACTCTATTTGCTGCACTGCACTTGCTGCACTTCACTTGCTGCACTTCACTTGCTGCACTTCACTTGCTGCACTTCACTTGCTGCACTTCACTTGCTGCACTTGATTTGCTGCACTTGATTTGCTGCACTTGATTTGCTGCACTTGATTTGCTGCACTTGATTTGCTGCACTTGATTTGCTGCACTTGATTTGCTGCACTTGATTTGCTGCACTTGATTTGCTGCACTTGATTTGCTGCACTTGATTTGCTGCACTTGATTTGCTGCACTTGATTTGCTGCACTTGATTTGCTGCACTTGATTTGCTGCACTTGATTTGCTGCACTTCACTTGCTGCACTTGATTTGCTGCACTTCACTTGCTGCACTTCACTTGCTGCACTTCACTTGCTGCACTTCACTTGCTGCACTTCACTTGCTGCACTTCACTTGCTGCACTTCACTTGCTGCACTTCACTTGGTGCACTTCACTTGGTGCACTTTACTTGGTGCACTTCACTTGGTGCACTTCACTTGGTGCACTTCATTTGGTGCACTTCATTTGGTGCACTTCACTTGCTGCACTTCACTTGCTGCACTTCACTTGCTGCACTTCACTTGCTGCACTTCACTTGCTGCACTTCACTTGCTGCACTTCACTTGCTGCACTTCACTTGCTGCACTTCACTTGCTGCACTTCACTTGCTGCACTTCACTTGCTGCACTTCACTTGCTGCACTTCACTTGCTGCACTTCACTTGCTGCACTTGATTTGCTGCACTTGATTTGCTGCACTTGATTTGCTGCACTTGATTTGCTGCACTTGATTTGCTGCACTTGATTTGCTGCACTTGATTTGCTGCACTTGATTTGCTGCACTTGATTTGCTGCACTTCACTTGCTGCACTTCACTTGCTGCACTTCACTTGCTGCACTTCACTTGCTGCACTTCACTTGCTGCACTTCACTTGCTGCACTTCACTTGCTGCACTTCACTTGCTGCACTTCACTTGCTGCACTTCACTTGCTGCACTTCACTTGCTGCACTTCACTTGCTGCACTTCACTTGCTGCACTTCACTTGCTGCACTTCACTTGCTGCACTTCACTTGCTGCACTTCACTTGCTGCACTTCACTTGCTGCACTTGATTTGCTGCACTTGATTTGCTGCACTTGATTTGCTGCACTTGATTTGCTGCACTTGATTTGCTGCACTTGATTTGCTGCACTTGATTTGCTGCACTTGATTTGCTGCACTTGATTTGCTGCACTTGATTTGCTGCACTTGATTTGCTGCACTTGATTTGCTGCACTTGATTTGCTGCACTTCACTTGCTGCACTTCACTTGCTGCACTTCACTTGCTGCACTTCACTTGCTGCACTTCACTTGCTGCACTTCACTTGCTGCACTTCACTTGCTGCACTTCACTTGCTGCACTTCACTTGCTGCACTTCACTTGCTGCACTTCACTTGCTGCACTTCACTTGCTGCACTTCACTTGCTGCACTTCACTTGCTGCACTTGATTTGCTGCACTTGATTTGCTGCACTTGATTTGCTGCACTTGATTTGCTGCACTTGATTTGCTGCACTTGATTTGCTGCACTTGATTTGCTGCACTCTATTTGCTGCACTTGATTTGCTGCACTTGATTTGCTGCACTTGATTTGCTGCACTTGATTTGCTGCACTTGATTTGCTGCACTTGATTTGCTGCACTTCACTTGCTGCACTTCACTTGCTGCACTTCACTTGCTGCACTTCACTTGCTGCACTTCACTTGCTGCACTTCACTTGCTGCACTTCACTTGCTGCACTTCACTTGCTGCACTTCACTTGCTGCACTTCACTTGCTGCACTTCACTTGCTGCACTTCACTTGCTGCACTTCACTTGCTGCACTTGATTTGCTGCACTTGATTTGCTGCACTTGATTTGCTGCACTTGATTTGCTGCACTTGATTTGGTGCACTTGATTTGCTGCACTTGATTTGCTGCACTTCACTTGCTGCACTTCACTTGCTGCACTTCACTTGCTGCACTTCACTTGCTGCACTTCACTTGCTGCACTTCACTTGCTGCACTTCACTTGCTGCACTTCACTTGCTGCACTTGATTTGCTGCACTTCACTTGCTGCACTTCACTTGCTGCACTTCACTTGCTGCACTTCACTTGCTGCACTTCACTTGCTGCACTTCATTTGCTGCACTTGATTTGCTGCACTTGATTTGCTGCACTTGATTTGCAGCACTTGATTTGCTGCACTTGATTTGCTGCACTTGATTTGCTGCACTTGATTTGCTGCACTTGATTTGCTGCACTTGATTTGCTGCACTTGATTTGCTGCACTTGATTTTCTGCACTTGATTTGCTGCACTTGATTTGCTGCACTTGATTTGCTGCACTTGATTTGCTGCACTTGATTTGCTGCACTTCACTTGCTGCACTTCACTTGCTGCACTTCACTTGCTGCACTTCACTTGCTGCACTTCACTTGGTGCACTTCACTTGGTGCACTTCACTTGGTGCACTTCACTTGGTGCACTTCACTTGCTGCACTTCACTTGCTGCACTTCACTTGCTGCACTTCACTTGCTGCACTTCACTTGCTGCACTTCACTTGCTGCACTTCACTTGCTGCACTTCACTTGCTGCACTTCAATTGCTGCACTTCACTTGCTGCACTTCACTTGCTGCACTTCACTTGCTGCACTTCACTTGCTGCACTTCACTTGCTGCACTTCACTTGCTGCACTTGATTTGCTGCACTTGATTTGCTGCACTTGATTTGCTGCACTTGATTTGCTGCACTTGATTTGCTGCACTTGATTTGCTGCACTTGATTTGCTGCACTTTATTTTCTGCACTTGATTTGCTGCACTTGATTTGCTGCACTTGATTTGCTGCACTTGATTTGCTGCACTTGATTTGCTGCACTTGATTTGCTGCACTTGATTTGCTGCACTTGATTTGCTGCACTTGATTTGCTGCACTTGATTTGCAGCACTTGATTTGCTGCACTTGATTACTGCACTTGATTTGCTGCACTTGATTTGCTGCACTTGATTTGCTGCACTTGATTTGCTGCACTTGATTTGCTGCACTTGATTTGCTGCACTTCACTTGCTGCACTTCACTTGCTGCACTTCACTTGCTGCACTTCACTTGCTGCACTTCACTTGCTGCACTTCACTTGCTGCACTTCACTTGCTGCACTTCACTTGCTGCACTTCACTTGCTGCACTTCACTTGCTGCACTTCACTTGCTGCACTTCACTTGCTGCACTTCACTTGCTGCACTTCACTTGCTGCACTTCACTTGCTGCACTTCACTTGCTGCACTTCACTTGCTGCACTTCACTTGCTGCACTTCACTTGCTGCACTTCACTTGCTGCACTTCACTTGCTGCACTTCACTTGCTGCACTTGATTTGCTGCACTTCACTTGCTGCACTTGATTTGCTGCACTTGATTTGCTGCACTTGATTTGCTGCACTTGATTTGCTGCACTTGATTTGCTGCACTTGATTTGCTGCACTTGATTTGCTGCACTTGATTTGCTGCACTTGATTTGCTGCACTTGATTTGCTGCACTTGATTTGCTGCACTTGATTTGCTGCACTGATTTGCTGCACTTGATTTGCTGCACTTCACTTGCTGCACTTCACTTGCTGCACTTCACTTGCTGCACTTCACTTGCTGCACTTCACTTGCTGCACTTCACTTGCTGCACTTCACTTGCTGCACTTCACTTGCTGCACTTCACTTGCTGCACTTAACTTGCTGCACTTCACTTGCTGCACTTCACTTGCTGCACTTCACTTGCTGCACTTGATTTGCTGCACTTGATTTGCTGCACTTGATTTGCTGCACTTGATTTGCTGCACTTGATTTGCTGCACTTGATTTGCTGCACTTGATTTGCTGCACTTGATTTGCTGCACTTGATTTGCTGCACTTGATTTGCTGCACTTGATTTGCTGCACTTGATTTGCTGCACTCTATTTGCTGCACTGCACTTGCTGCACTTCACTTGCTGCACTTCACTAGCTGCACTTCACTTGCTGCACTTCACTTGCTGCACTTCACTTGCTGCACTTGATTTGCTGCACTTGATTTGCTGCACTTGATTTGCTGCACTTGATTTGCTGCACTTGATTTGCTGCACTTGATTTGCTGCACTTGATTTGCTGCACTTGATTTGCTGCACTGATTTGCTGCACTTGATTTGCTGCACTTGATTTGCTGCACTTGATTTGCTGCACTTGATTTGCTGCACTTGATTTGCTGCACTTGATTTGCTGCACTTGATTTGCTGCACTTCACTTGCTGCACTTGATTTGCTGCACTTCACTTGCTGCACTTCACTTGCTGCACTTCACTTGCTGCACTTCACTTGCTGCACTTCACTTGCTGCACTTCACTTGCTGCACTTCACTTGCTGCACTTCACTTGCTGCACTTCACTTGCTGCACTTCACTTGCTGCACTTCACTTGCTGCACTTCACTTGCTGCACTTCACTTACGTGTGTGAAGTAAGCATAACATTTTTGAGCTAGACCAATGGGACATGGCAGGAATTTGCAGTTTTTTTTGCATTTTTTATGCATTTCTATTCCGGATTTTGCAGTTCACCAAATAGTGGGTGTAATCGACTGTACTGCTAACTTCACTGTGAAGTCAGCAGTGCCTATGCTTTTCTCAGCAACCGGGCTAGCTAGGAATCTGAAATAAGGCTCTGAATTTGCAGTTTAATTTGCAGTTCCAGAAAAGGAAAAAACCAAATTTCTAAATCCTTACATAAAAAAAATTTCATACTGTACTGCTAACTTCACTGTGAAGTTAGCATAAAAGTCCTTTTCTCGGCAACGGTGATATGTAGAAATTTGCAGTAAGGCTCCAAATTTGCAGTTTAATTTGCAGTTCAGGAAAAATTTATGTCCAAATTTTTTAAGTCCAAATTTGAAAAAAAATCGAATAAATCATTTTTCACTCTTAACGTCACTGTGAAGTTAGCAGTACATACCCTTTTCTCAGCAACTGAGCCACCTAGAAAATTGCAGTTTAGGTCCAAATTTGCAGTTTTTCATACACTTTAAGAAAAAAACTAAGTTCAAATTTGTACGTCCAAATTTGACAAAAAAAATCGAAAATTTTACTTTGCACTGTTAACATCACTGTGAAGTTAGCAGTACATACCCTTTTCTCAGGAACTGAGCCACCTAGAAAATTGCAGTTAGGGTCAAAATTTGCAGTTTTTCATGCACTTCAAGAAAAAACTAAGTTCAAAATTTAAAGTCCAAATTTGACAAAAAATCGATTAAATTCATTTTTCACTGTTAACATCACTGTGAAGTTAGCAGTACATATCCTTTTCTAAGGAACTGAGCCAGCTAGAAAATTGCAGTTGGTGTCCAAATTTGCAGTTTTTCATGCACTTCAAGAAAAAACTAAATTCAAATTTTAAAGTCGAAATTGACAAAAAAATCGATTAAATTCATATTTCACTGTTAACATCACTGTGAAGTTAGCAGTACATACCCTTTTCTCAGGAACTGAGCCACCTAGAAAATTGCAGTTAAGGTCCAAATTTGCAGTTTTTCATGCACTCCAAGAAAAAACTAAGTTCAAATTTTAAAGTCCAAATTTGACAAAAATCGATTAAATTCATTTTTCACTGTTAACATCACTGTGAAGTTATTAGTACATATCCTTTTCTAAGGAACTGAGCCAGCTAGAAAATTGCAGTTGGTGTCCAAATTTGCAGTTTTCCATTTACTTCAAGAAAAAAACTAAGTTCAAATTTTTAAGTCCCAAATTTGACCAAAAAAATTTGAAAAATTCACTTTGCAGTGTTAACGTTAGTGTGAAGTTAGCAGTACATACCCTTTTCTCAGGAACTGAGCCAGCTAGATAATTGCAGTTAAGGTCCAAATTTGCAGTTTTTCATGCACTTCAAAGAAAAACTAAGTCCAAAAAATTTAAGTACTCAAATATTCATACAAATTAGTACTTAAATACTCATATATAATTAACAAATCAAATTCCCCTTATCAATATTTTTTTAAGAAATTGAATCATTATGCTACTAATACCTCTCTTTTTCATTTAAGGAGGGGCAAAATTCCCATTATAATAACATTTGTCCAAGTCGGGACTATTTATGGATAAAAATATAAATCTTAATAAAAAAATATGAAAATGAAAATCGACAATAGAAAATACTAAATTGAAAATAACTCATACATAAATAAAAATTCCAAATAAATTCCAAATCCAATAAAACAAAACAATAAAATTTTGGAATAAATGAACGGTGAACGTCAACAAAAGTTCAATTTAATGAAGGAAAAGAACGCACCTCCTTTGAAACAACATGCTTTCCCTCAGTGACTGTTCAATAACATCGAAAGTGACAGACACAGTTGTCATACTAGAGTTGCATACAAGTCCTTCAATAACTCCAGAAATCGAAAACAGTTTTGTGACCGTCTGCATGTATTTCTTGTTGCATTAGGTTTGTTTCTGCCCATTTTGTTTTCAAGCCGAACAAAAAGATATTTTTTAACATGAACCTACATTAGGGTGTCGTCAATTTTCCAAAATAATGTATTAAAGGTTAAATAAAATTTAGTGACCAAAAAAAATTTGACCAAACAAATTATTTCTCATCATCATTTGAATTAAAAGTCATAATATTATTAATTAAATAATTAAAAGTCGTAATATTTTATATAAAATTATTGCTTATAAGTTTTTGAGTGAGGGCTTTTAAAGGATTAAAGAACAAATATAAACAAAAAAAAAATTAATAGCTGCAGTAATTACAAAAATAAAATGTGAAAACAGCAATACCTATACAAATATACATTTGTAAGGGTTATTGACAAATCGGACACAATCTTTTGGTAAAATATTTTTTTAGGACATTCATATTTTACTAAGGAGATGTTTGTCCTTAAAAAAATATGTTGGGAAATAGACACCCTAATATATGGTAGTTATTTTTGAAGAATCTGACAGCAAGTTACAATGTAGTTGCATTTAGGATCTTATTTAATATTTCTGTTAATTTTTCACTTTGTTACAAAAGTGTTGTATATTAGTTTTTCTGAATCATAATGATTAGACACTTTAGAGTTACTTTGAAGTAGCAAAAGATCAAAGTCGCAAAACAGTTTCGATTTTGTTTTTGAGAACGGCTAATTAAAATTAAGTTACACAATGGATAACTACTCAGTTACTATTAAGCCACGCCTATTTATTTTTAGTCCCACTAAATAAGAATAGTGACCTAAATATATAACAAAGTTGGAACTCAAATAATTTAAAATACAATGAGAGCATTCAACAACTCTACAAAAACTTCCGAGTTATTCTTGTGAAACCAGATTTTTGAATTTCTTGTTGCAAAATTCAAATCTGTGCTCCTTGGGCAGTGATGTTAACAGTGAAAAATGAATTTAATCGATTTTTTGTCAAATTTGGACTTTAAAATTTGAACTTAGTTTTTTCTTGGAGTGCATGAAAAACTGCAAATTTGGACCTTAACTGCAATTTTCTAGGTGGCTCAGTTCCTGAGAAAAGGGTATGTACTGCTAACTTCACAGTGATGTTAACAGTGAAATATGAATTTAATCGATTTTTTTGTCAAATTTGGACTACAAAATTTGAACTTAGTTTTTTCTTGAAGTGCATGAAAAACTGCAAATTTGGACACCAACTGCAATTTTCTAGCTGGCTCAGTTCCTTAGAAAAGGATATGTACTGCTAACTTCACAGTGATGTTAACAGCGGAAAATGAATTTAATCGATTTTTTGACAAATTTGGACTTTAAATTTTGAACTTAGTTTTTTCTTGAAGTGCATAAAAAACTGCAAATTTGGACCCTAACTGCAATTTTCTAGGTGGCTCAGTTCCTGAGAAAAGGGTATGTACTGCTAACTTCACAGTGATGTTAACAGTGCAAAGTAAAATTTTCGATTTTTTTGTCAAATTTGGACGTACAAATTTGAACTTAGTTTTTTTCTTAAAGTGCATGAAAAACTGCAAATTTGGACCTAAACTGCAATTTTCTAGGTGGCTCAGTTGCTGAGAAAAGGGTATGTACTGCTAACTTCACAGTGACGTTAAGAGTGAAAAATGAATTTATTCGATTTTTTTTTCAAATTTGGACTTAAAAATTTGGACATAAATTTTTCCTGAACTGCAAATTAAACTGCAAATTTGGAGCCTTACTGCAAATTTCTACATATCACCGTTGCCGAGAAAAGGACTTTTATGCTAACTTCACAGTGAAGTTAGCAGTACAGTATGAAATTTTTTTTATGTAAGGATTTAGAAATTTGGTTTTTTCCTTTTCTGGAACTGCAAATTAAACTGCAAATTCAGAGCCTTATTTCAGATTCCTAGCTAGCCCGGTTGCTGAGAAAAGCATAGGCACTGCTAACTTCACAGTGAAGTTAGCAGTACAGTCGATTACACCCACTATTTGGTGAACTGCAAAATCCGGAATAGAAATGCATAAGAAATGCAAAAAAACTGCAAATTCCTGCCATGGTCCCATTGGCCTAGCTCAAAAATGTTATGCTAACTTCACACACGTGATTTAAACAGTATTGTTAAATGGGGTATCAATAACCGTGTGGAATTCAATGCTTCCAAAATTCAATGCTTTGTGCTTTCGTTAAAGTAAAATATTCCTCCTTTACCATTATCAATGAATGGTACTTGCATCGAAGAAACCGAAAAGCTTTCAGTCCTTGGTATGTGCATTACTGACCACCTCTTGTGGAACGATCACATATTAAATATTGCTAAGAATTCAGCAAAATGTTAAGAAAATTATTCTGTAGATTTTGTTTATATTTTATCTTTTTCATATAAATTTCAAAGACTGGACCAATATCGATGTGTTTTTTTCTGATAAATTTTTTTTTAATTCTTGTCGTTTTATTTGAAATGTGACGTTATTTTCAAAATTTGATGGCAATTTCACCCAGAAAAGTTTGTATTTGTGGATAAATTGATTCTTTACGGTATGCAAAAATATAGCAAAAAGCCTTTAAAGCCGCTGGACAATCCACTTGGAGTGTCCACTTAAAACCACAATTTTGGCCTACAAGCGGCCCAGTGTTGAATACGAATATGAAGATACAAAAAATATCCGATCGAATACACAGCTTGAGGTATGTATAATTTTGCAGCAAGACAATGCGGTGCGGGTTTCTAACGGTTGCCGTAGCCCCTCCTTTCAACCACTACGATCTCCACTTCTTTAGTTATTTGAAAAGTGTAAAATTGTCAAAAGATCATACATCTTTTGATGCATCAAAACCATTTAATATTGAATAAAATGAATGCATCCGTTTTTAACAAAGATACTCTTTGTTATTCCTTAACTTATTGTATTTTTCTCAAAACCACATGGATTAGGCACCACTCACCAGTAGCATAAAAGCTATCGCTATTTAACTATACGTGAAAACGATGTCGTCAGACGATCGTCATCTTACGCCATAAAAACCCTATAAGCGCCTGTATGGATGAACGATTATTTTAGTATAAATGGACGAATTTTGATTACTGGACAGATAATTTTGTAATAATTTGATTATTGGGTAAGTATGATTTTTTGGTTAGATTTTTTTCTGAAAATTCAAACTATGAACTGACTGATATAAATGCCGTAACTATTCAATAATTATTTTATTTTCGTATTATTTAAAAACAATGATGGTTAAAAATCAACGAAAAAGGATTTATTACTCTTAAAACACTCAAATTATTACAAGACGACATCTCTTTAGCTATCGTCTAAGCTCTATCGTTTTGACGATTATTGAATAACGTAAAGCCAACATATGTATGAAGCAAGACTATCGTCTAAATAATATCATCTGGCGATAGTCAAAATACGGAATGACCCCCCAAACTTGTCAGATGTGGCTATTTAAGGCCAAACTGGCATTTTGAAATTTCATTTGGCGACACGAAAATTAGTTTGGTGACGCATACCTAATAGGCGATATTTTTAGATTTTGGTAGTTTTTTAAAAGTTGAAATCTTAATATTTTTTCTATTTTTCAATTAAACCTTACACATTTTTCATTTCTGTTTACCGGAATGGCTGGAATAGTCACGGAAACATTAAATCTGAACGCCCACTATAATCGACTTTTTTCCTATCCCTAAATAAATTAATCACGTTCTTCAAACATCAAACAAAAAAAAAACAATTTACTGAAGAAGAATAAACAAAAAGCATTCTTTTCTTTGATTTCTAAGTTTTTAGTTTTTGTTTAAATTGTTGCCTTGTATTAGAAATAATATCAACTTAAGCTCTGAATAGGTTTGAGTTGTTGTTGATTTGTTTTGCTTTTTTACATACAAATTTTTCTTGATGTAAAAATTAATGATTTTTATGATTCTTGAACTTAGTGAATTATTTTTTACGATTGGTGATTCCACGTTTTTTAAGCCTGTTAACTTCAAATAACTTTTAACCAATTTCAGATAAAATATTGAAAGTAAAGCCATGTGGGGTTGCTAGCTTTCAATAAAACACTGCCGGCCATTTAAATAGGTTCAATCATTTTGCCACACTACTCTTCTTATCCCTTAATATCTATTGGACGTACTGCACTTTGTTTTGCATATATTGGAGGCCCATTTATTTACGCTCAGTTTGAGAAGTAAGACCAGCTTGGAAATGCACTGTTATATTGAGATGCTACTTTGATCATATCCGATTTGTTTGCTTCACTTGAATAGGTTCACTGATGATTGGAAATTCCGTCAAACTGAATTAACACTAATCGTCCGTTTTTGTTTGCCAATCGATGGTTGCAATTGATTTTACCAATTGGTTTTTAAAACGGGTTGCTTAAAGCCCCTGATTTAGGAGGAAAAAGAGTGATTCAAAGCCTGCAGTGAATTGTTTCTAAAACATCTAGATATCGCAGGAAAATAATTATTTAAGATAAGTTGTGCAGCCATTTTTGATAGAGTAAGATTTTGTAAAATTGCAAAGAAAAATCGTATGGCAGGTACCGTTATTTTGGGTTCCAAAAAAGTTAAGGAAATTATCAAAATCGAGTAGGTACCAGGTTGAAAGAAAAGCGATGCAGTCGTTCAAGCTAAAGCCAGAATTGTGAAACTCTTTTTTCGTCTTCCCTATATCATTGTAATGACAAGTCTAATCAAAATCTCGAGCTCAAGTAAAAATAAGCTCTTTACAAAACGTTTGAAATAACCAACATTTATGTATGGCAGCTATCGTTTAGGATGGGCTAAAACAAAAACTACTAAAACAAATTTGTACACTCGTTAAGGCTCTAAAGCTCTATGATTAAAGGGTGCAGAGACACACAGAGCAACCCACGGTATGATAAAACTCACTTTGTTTGACTTTTCCATCAAGGTAATATTAAACTTCAATGTCTTACTCGCATCGAGCAAGTATAAATAGGGTGAAATTCTGATAGATATTCAACGTTTTGTTCAATGATAATGATGTGTGTTGACACAGAAGTGGAATGCTAGTTGTTTGGCATCGAGGATCGAGTGTGTGTTTTTAAAAAAAATTTCAACTGCAAAACGATTATAGCTTTTATCTTGCCAAATGCGCGCAGCACTAAAATTTCTGTCTAGAGTTGGTATTGTGGCAAATTTGTCATAATTATGGCGTACAAAATTATTCGAAATTATATATAAACCAATATGGTACACTCGGACGTATGTGTACTTTTTTGTGGTACTGAGAAAAACCCGGTTAAAGTTATTTTACGGCAAGATTAAAATTAAAGTTGGAAATTTTTAAGAGTATTCAAAATACAGTCGGCGAAGTCGAATTTTCACGGGATATCAAAATTAATTCGAGTTAGAGGGAGTTTTGGAAAAAATCGAGTTAGAGAGAAATGAATTTTGTTTGCTAAAAAGTATTTATTGAATGTAAAAAGAAGATACAAAAACAAATTAAATAAATAAAAAGAAGCTTTTTGCAGGACGCATTACCAACCAACCTAGCAATTAAGTCCTTTAAAAGTTAAATTTTGTTATAGCTTTGTCCAAAGAGTTACTGTTCGTACTGTTAACTTTGTATTTGTTGTAACATAAACAGATGAATAGAGTGTAAGTATGTGCTTGATGTTTATATGTACTAGAATACAAGTTGTGAGAGGGTGAATTTTTGTTGTTGAATATTTGTTTTACAAAAGAAAAATTTGACTTAAAGGTATTGAAAATCGGTCAAGAATCGAAAAAATATATTCGAGTTAGAGGGAATTTCAACTGAGAGTGAATTCGACTTAGAAGGAGTTCGACTTAGAGGATGGTTTTGTATGGAAAATTTAGGGGGACTCAAAAATATGGGAAAAAATCGAGTTAGAGGGAAATTCGACTTTAAGGGAGTTCGACTTAGAGGGAATCGACTGTATATCTAATGAAAGCCTTTTGGAAAATTTGCATTTCTTCATCTGCATCTTAGAACAAAAGCCTGAATTTATATGTTTTTGCAAAACGGGTCTTACATTACATTGTTTAAATCACAAGATGTGATTATTATTATGAAATTTTAGATGTAATTTAAAGTCATACATGTATTTTGAACTGGAGAGAAACTGAACAAAAATATCCTGTAGGAATAAAGGAGCTGATTTTGGAAAATAGTAGAGCTCGAAGAAAAACAAGATTTTTGTAAGGTTTGACAACGGAAACTTCTACAGAATATTACTTATGAAAAGCACCTAAGCAGGTACCTTAGAACCCCAGACCAAAAACTCGCCAGTAAAATCAAGAGATCGGAAACTTAAAACAATAGGCTGACCTCTGCACTGAACAACTTGCAAATTTTTAAACGGAACTATAGATCACTTAATAGTTTGTTGATAGAAGTGATGAAAGCCTTTGCCACGCTCAAAAAAAAGTAGCATGTATCAGTAAAGGGTATCATAAAAAAATCAACCGGATACGAACTAATAATAAACCATCTTTAAACTTCAGTTAGTTCGCCAAAGTCTATGTACTACGAAATACTGCAATCCTATGCTATTGACCGACTTTTTAGAAGTACGGTACAACCAAATTTATTCAGAACCTAAGAAAATTGAAGCCGGTGCTCTATAAGAAAGTGCCCTAGGACACGTTTCCATCACATAATCGGCTACTTCAAAGTCATATCAACACTGAAATGGCAACAGTCTTAAATGCTTGGAGACTAAGAAGAACTAGCCTTATTAAGCTCAAAGCAATGGAGAAGTTTTGTAACTTTCAACAAAGAGGTTTTAAAATAAGGAGGAGAAATCATGTGTTGATCTTTCTGGTCTTGAACTCCCGATCTTTTTCGTTTGATAAAAGTTCCACAATATATTTGGTGTACCGAATATTACCAAGTGCTTTTTGAAGATTTCCACCTGAGAGAACAAAATGTTTTTTCAATACTCAGCTACGTAATACGTTAGCTTTGAAGTTTGAACCACAAGATCAAGTTTATCGTGCATTTTATCTGAAATTAGAGACCATTCTTAGATAAAAAAAAAATTCTTAAATCTCAAAACCGGTTTATTCCTCTTTTCATACTTCTAACACTCCAACACACGATAAATAATATACACCTTATAGACCTGTGTACATAATGTAGAATATTAATTCATAATTAGCTTCATTATTTCGCTCGAATAATTTTGAATGAACTTAAAAATTTAAAATAACATTTTTGGAAATCGTTTTAGCATTTTTTTTTTTTCATCTTTAATGACAAACTTTAAACGTCAGATTTTATTATTAATTATTCTCTTTCTTCGTTGTACTTGTTTTTTTTTGTTTATAACATATAACCTTGGACTGTTGGATCACAATTTTTTAAACCATCTGCTTTTCTTATAATTTAACCCTTATGAATAATTCAAAAGTATAAGGATACAAATCTGCTGCATATAAAGACGAAAAATGGTTCAAAGTTAATGGAATTTGTTTATCTTTTTTTTATTTATATCTCATCCTCAAAGCAAAAAGTTTAACACAAATTTAACCCTTTTTCGTATTCCTGATAAATTTTTTGTTTAATGAAGGATTGAAATTCAATGACCTATAATGCTAACACGAGCAATTGAAACATACATATATACATCTAAAAAGAATAACATCATAATATTTACTATGTACATTGTATACATACCTATATGTACTATTACAATCTCAAGTTTATGATTGAATTCAAATATTTTACCAACCTTTGTTTTATGTTTGCAGGAAGTATTTTGCGTTGATATCTTTTTAAATTTAACAAATTCTATGATTTATTTACAGTTTCAAACTTAAAATCCATTAGTAAGGTCGACTCATACATAAATATTTCAAACTTAAGAACAATATACGTAATTTAATTTTCACATTTGAAATATATGTATATATTAGGGTGGTCGTTATAATGGTTTTTTTTTAGTTTTAGTATTTGGATAGGCCTAAATAAGCTCTAAATGAAAAAAAAAAATCCCTAATTTTTTCAGATTTTTATTTTCATCCCCTATAGTCGCTGTAGGGGTAAATTAAATGTCCCCTTTGTTTTGGAAATTCACGTAAATCTGCCGAAAAATTCAGAGCATGTAGGTGAGAAGTAAACAAGAAAAAAGTCCTAGAGGATGGGGGTAATATCTCCCACCGCTTGGACGGGAGGAGAATTAAATAAAATAATTGCATAAAATAGAAAAAAATAATTAAAAAACAACGGCAACACTTGCAGTAATGTTTTGTACCTTTTTGGAAAGCCAGAAATCCATTTTAATAGCTGATTATTAAATAAAGTTCTTTGAATAAACAATTTCAGCAAAATCTGTTTTCAAACCTATAATTTCAAAAAAAAAAATAATAATTTTTTTTCAAAATGTTGAGTTCGAAATAATTTTTTGCCAAAACTGTTCATCAAAAAAGCTTAATTTAAAAACAAGCCGTAAGAATGGACTTCTGGCTTTTCAAAAAGCTACAAAACATTACTGTAAGTATTGCCGTTGTTTTTTTTTCTATTTTATGCCAATATTTTATTAAATTGCCCCTCCCATCCAGGCGGGGGGAGATATTACCCCCCTCCTATAGGATTTTTATCTCGCCTAGTTCCCACCTACATACGTGCTCTGAATTTTTTTTGGCAGATCTTACGCGAATTTTCTAGTATGCAAGAAAAAAGGGGACATTTAATTTACCCCTACAGCGACTATAGGGGATGAAAATAAAAATCTGAAAAAAATTAGGGAATTTTGTTTTCTTCATTTAGAACCGATTTGGGCCCAGCCGGGATGACCTTTTTTTTAACGACCAACCTAATATACATGGGTAGGTACCTCAGTTCCTTTTTTGTGAAAGAAACCAGTCATTGAATTTTGGATAAATCAAAAATGCAAGATAATTAAAAAAAAAAAAAATAGTCTAGGAAATAAAGGATACTACTAGGTCTGGTCTGGGTTCTATTCCACTTATAGACCAAGAGCCCACAGCAATTTTGGCGTGTGAACGATAACACAAAAATTTTTATTTATTCGATAGTATTTATAATTTTATTTTCAAATGTAAGCGTCTTGCAGTTTGTGGTTGGGGCAGTTATGAGTAATCATGTATGCAAAACGCATTTTTTTCGGCAGATTAAATAATTGTGATAGCACCGAAGATAACATTTAATTAAATAGAACTTAAGGCCCTGATATCAAATTATGGTGGTCCAAGACGTTTTGCAGGCGGGCTTCCCCATGACAGCTTGTACATTTACATTAGTTTTTATTGCACGGAAATTAATATTTACAATTGGTTCTTAATTCTATTTTTATATTATTATTACATTACTTGGACCACCATATTTGATTTCAGAGTATTAAGTTCTATATAATTAAATGTTATCTTCGGTGCTATCACAATTATTTAATCTGCCGAAAAAAGTGCGTTTTGGATGCAGGATTACTCATAACTGCCCCAACCACAACCTGCAAGACGCTTACATTTGAAAAAAAAATATAAATATGTACTATCGAATAAATACCATTTTTTGTGTTATCGTTCACATCCCAAAATTGCTGTGGGCTCTTGGTCTATATAATTTAATTTTAATAGTTCATTAGATCGTCTTAAAAAGTCAACTGGATTTTGCTAATTGGCGAGCCGTAGACTTTTTTAAGAAATATCAAAACTTTTTTCAGGTCATAGTATAGGTAAATTGTTAGCAATTCATACTGTTGCATTGAAAAAAACTTCTAAAATCCGTACAAAAATCTATGGTTGTCCAATTGCTGATAATATCTGATCTTTCAAAATGGCATACTTGTTTTTTTTTTCAATTACAAACGAAGTACCAAAACTTTTGTCTGTGACCTTCTATCACTGGCCAAATTTTCATGTAGGAAAAGCCTAATAGCCAAATAACTGTTAAAGGAGTTATAGCGCAGGGCAACAGTTATTGGGCTATAACACTTTCCCTACTCGATATACAGAGACAGACTTATGCCCATACAAGAAATAATTGCACTCATTGAGACCTTTCCAATGATATAGTTCGGGAACTGTTACAACATATGGGATGAAACGCCCATTCTGCTTTCTCTTCGGCAAAAGATTTGTTTTTCGAAAATACGCAGCGCGTCACTTGTTTGAAGCCACTTTTTTCACAATAGTTTTTTTTCTGGATAAATGCCTGTAAGAAATATTTTTTCTGGACAAGTTTGATACCTGCGAGCAGGTATACATATTTTCCAATAAAAAAGAAGGCATTTGAAGAGCTAACTTGGAAAAACCGTCAGAATTTTTCAAATTATATTAATGAATTGAAAAAATGGTATACAAAGTTGCTTCACTTGACTTGATTAAGTCCACTTAATGAATCTTTTTAAAAATTAACAATAATACTAAAAAGCTAACTTTTTTGCTTTCAAACATTTATTTATTATGTTTTTCGTCAATAAATGATTGATGAGTATTGGCCGATTTCACGAAAGGCTTTTAATTATTTAAAAAGCCTTTTAGCCTTTAAATGATGTTTTTTGGTTTCACCAAATGCTTTTGTATTTAAGAAGATTTTAAATGCCCCTGTAAACTTAAAGCTCGTTTTTGTCTCATTTAATTTTAAGTCTTTTTTGTTAAGCAATTCCATTCAACAACAGCTGATATTTTGCTGTCAGAATAATTGTCCCTCATCCATAATACTTTTTCACATTTTCTCATAGACTTCGCATGTGCGAGGGAAACAACCTCTTCTTTTGAATCCAGGGATGTGAGCAAATTCAGTCAAATTAAAATATCCTTAAAATATCCCTTTTCTACTTTGGTGAAACTGGAAAATTTTAAATGTCTGATTAAATTTAGAAGCAGTTTAGATATAAGTAATTTAAGTGTTTCTTTATGAAATTGGCCGCATATGTCTATTATTTTTTGTAATTTGGGCTTTAAGACAGTTTAGAATTAAATCACATATTTTTTTTCATAAGTCAAGTGAAATCTTGCTCCATACATCTCAGAACTCAGACAGCTTCGTTCGATTAAGGCGTCTTTATCTTTATACTGTCTACCAGCATCATAAACTTTTTGATATTGTGAGGCCCATCACTTTTGATGATGTTTGAGTCTAGTAAATAGGGTTTCCATCGCAAAAGTTTCACGTTTTTCGACTGAATCCAGTTACTAGCTACCACCAACGTGTTGATAAGGGTGTTATCTTATTGTGAAATCCAAGGTACAGGTCCAAAAATGTCGGTCACCTTACAATATGCCCATTCCAACAGGCACTTGCAACTATTTCCGTTAGTTGTTCTAGTTATAAATTCCTATTTAATTGTTTTGTAATAAGTGATATCTCCCAATCCCATAGAACCCGACGTATGTATGTATGTACTACTGTGAACATGTCAAAATAAGTTCCACTTCTTTTAAATCATGAAAATAAAAGTTATAATCAAGATTGAACCTGTTTATATCCGAAAACACGTGCTGCGTCTCGCACGACCACCACAGCGAAACCCCTGGTTAGACGAAGAATGCCGGCAAGTCCATGCAGCGATGCAGCCAAATAACAGGCATACAAGGCGGCGCGTCGCTGCATAGAAGGACCAGAGCTGCTCGCGAGCTCTACGACCATAAGAGAAGAGAGGAACACAAGCTTTTAAGAAGGAAAAATAAAGAGCATGAAAAGCGCGTGATCGAGTAAATAGAGGGATGCCATTGTATCAGGAGTTTGGAAGTTTTACCAAAAAGTAAAAGAACCTCCCAAGTTTACAAGGTCCGACCCGAAGCCTGCAAGGATGATCAGGGGAACATTGTAGTAGAATCGCATTCGGTGCTGACGATATCGAAAAATCATTTCTGCAAATTCTATAACGGCGATGACGAACCGAATTCCGCTACCATACAGATTCCACCATTCAACCTGGACGACGCCACGTATGCCAATAATTCCGTCCACCCGATCTCGACGAAGTATAGATCGCTGTATCTTAACTTAAGTCCGATAAAGCTGCTGGAGCTGATGCCTTTGCGGCTGAGCTATTCAAGGCAGTTGCCGATGATTTGTTTAGGAGTATGCACCTGCTCAACTGCAAAATATGGTCGGAGGAAAGCATGCCCGATGAATGGAACCTTAGCATTGTTTGCCCTACTCAAGAAAGGTGATCCTCTGGACTGCACCAACTACAGAGGCTTCAGTCTTCTTAATATCGTCTACAGGATCTTCACTGCCATACTTTGTGAATGCCTGAAGCCATTCGTCAACAACCTGATATGCGCATGTCAGTGTGGCCTTAGGCCAAAGAAGTCCACTTTCGACCAAATATTCGCACTACGGCATATCTTGGAAAAAGCTCAGGAGTTTCAAATCGATACCCACCCAAAACTCGTCCGTTTGTGCAGGATGACGATGGAGAATACACGCTGCTCCATCAAGGTCGGCAAACCTCACCGACACCTGTGATGCCAAAAAAGGTTTTAGGCATGGCCACGCGCTGTCATTCGACTTCTTAACATCGTTCTTGAAAGAATAGTGCAAAACACTCACGTCAGCACTAGAGGCACAATCTCTAAAAAGTCCATCCAATTACTCGCTTACGCAGACGACATTGACATAATCGGACGAACAAAGCGAGATGGCAGTGGTGCTTTTGTGAGTATTGAGAAGGAAGCCAAGAAGATGGAGTTAACGGTGAATGAAAGCAAAACGAAATATATGCTATTTACAAGAAAGGATACCCAACATCGACGTCTCGGACAGAACGTCAATATAGACAGCTATAATTTTGAGATGGTCAGAGACTTTGTCTACTAGGATCTGCTATAAACTCAACGAACGATACAAATGCTGAAATCAGACGAAGGATTACTCTTGCCAATCGCTGTTTCTTTGGGCTAAGAAGACAATTGAGAAGCAAAGCCCTCTCTTGAGCAACTAAACTGTTCCTGTATAAGACGCTTATCATCCCGGTCCTGATGTATGGTGCAGAGGCATGGAGACTATTACTGGTGGATGAGAACGCGTTCGGCTGTTTTGAGAGGAAAATTCTCCGGGTAATTTTTAGTCCCGTCTGCATAGATGGGCAATAGAGAAGAAGATACAACAACGAACTGTACGGGCTGTACAGCGACGCCAACCTAGCCACAAAAGTGAAAAGCCAACGACTGAGATGGCTGGGTCACCTAGAGTGAATGGAAACCAATACTCCGGCCCGGAAAGTCTTTGAATTCAACCCCGTGGGACAGTGAAGTAGAGGTGGACAGTGTAAAAGGTTGTGCACCCAAGTGGAAGAGGACCTCAATCAACTTGGCGTGTGAAACTGGATATAGCTAGTTAGAAACCAAGCCAGCTAGCTGGAAGAAGCTTGTTGGTTGAGGCCCTGGTTCACCCCGGATTGTAGCGCCACGCAACCTTAAGTAAGTAAGTAAGTAAGTATATCCGAAGAGACAACCCATTTCTATTCGTTGCTCCAAACAATAAGGTCCCTGGCAAAATTCATGTGAAGTTCTTTGTGTCGTTGCCGTTGAACTGTTTTTTTTTTTTTTTTCATTTTCTCACGCTGGGTGTTTTCACAGGTTTGAATTATCTTTAAAACCGTCAAAGTCGTTTTCAGTTTTTACCCTAGTGCTTAGTTTCGGCTAGATAACTCTTCACAGCGCAGTATCACTGCTATTTCACGACCGGAAAGTCCCAGTTTCTTGAAATCATCTAATGTCCCTATTTCTGATACCGTCACGGTGTTTCATGTGCCCATTTGTACTTCAAATTTAAAATAAAATCAAGTTTCTTACCCTTTACTCAAATATTTTGAACTTTTATTAAAAGAATGCATGATATTAGCTTTCACAAAGCAATATTAACAATAGCCTCAATCAAGTGACGCAACCTTTTATACGCATTTTTGGCTGTTCATTCATATAACTTGTATTTTTCAAGTAATCTATGTATTCTTACTCGAAAGTATCAGACACTTCCAGGAAAAATATTTCTTAAGGGTATTTATCGAAAAAAACCATTCCGAAAATAGTTGCCTCAAACAAGTGACGTGCAGGGTATGTGTAGTAAGACTTTTAAATATTTAATTAATGAAAGTCTTCTCCGGAAATGTATATCCGATCCCGAAATTCATACTCTACAATCATTTTTGACACCACAATGTATGTGCATAGACAATTCGAGCTTCGAGGATAACTTAGTAATTAGATCTTTCGATTGCACTCTGTTCTCACAACTCTAAATAAAATTTATTTTGTTCTAAGAGTGCTGCTTCTTCTACCACCTAAATTAACCTTAATTTTCTGTTCTAATAGGTTCATTTCAATAGTCGTTTTTTTCTAAAGCAAATCAAATACTATGTTTGTATTTGTTTTTTGTGGATTGAATGAAAGATATTTATTATTAACTATAGTGGCTAAAAAAACGCTTGCATTTGTCCGAGAATATAAATACTTTAACTGGCCATCACTAATTATCACTGTGCTTACGTTTTCATTCACATAATCTTGTAAATATTTATGTTCCAAACCAGAATCTGTCAGCTTAACTAAAATAAGTTGGCTTTTATCATCTTGTTAAGAGCTTGAGTGTTGACTTTCGGTTTAATTTTCAAATACGATATCCATCATCTTCACTTCACTGTCAAGCGTAGGTACTTACACGATTTCCTTTGCCAATCTGCCTTGAAACAGTTCACTGAACTAGAAAAAAAAAATCGAATGTATCACAAGGATCCATCCAAAGGAGTGATTGAGTTCTATTTTATTCTCTTCAACAACCGTAGCATAGGCCAAGGACAAGGACTGTCTCATTTATATGACGCCGCACACTTGTCTCTTCAAAAATATAAAGAAATCTTTAATTTTGTGCCACATGAAGTGGAATCACTTTAAGAATGCTAATGTTTATTGACGCGCAGATTTAGTGGTGCTGTCTTTTGGAATTCGAATCACTTACAACAGTAAACCATTCATGAAATAAGGGAGTTTTGCTCATTAGTAAAATAGGACTAAAATAACAACAATAATAAAGTTAAGCATAAGCATGTTTCAGTAGCTATTATTTATTGAACCTTTTGACGTTTGGCTAATACATATTAAGCTTTTGATGAATCAGAGGCAAAAATATCGAGAAACATGTCTTGAATAATTTTCCTTCTACTCCGTTGAAGAATTAGTATGCAATAAGATTTATTGAACATAACTTTTATACAATACAAACATATACATGTGTGCATGTGAATAAAGTGTCAGCATATGCTAGTACACAACAATCATTGATTGCTTACCTTTTCCCTATAACTCATTATTGAAA
The DNA here is from genome assembly GCA_963921185.1 of Dasysyrphus tricinctus. Lineage (NCBI taxonomy): Eukaryota > Metazoa > Arthropoda > Insecta > Diptera > Syrphidae > Dasysyrphus > Dasysyrphus tricinctus. The sequence goes on from OY992532.1 coordinate 130,796,342, forward strand.
TATTCATAGTCTAGTATACACACAACACATAGTTAGTTATGATTCCTATGGGAATTTTATATTTTATTAAGGAAAACATTTTGTTTTTTTTTTGCCATCGTTAAAGTAGGTACCTTTCAGAATGCTTTGATGTGAGTTATTGACCATCAACCACTTGGAGGGTTTCCAACATCTTAACTTAAAAAGTGAGATCAGTTTTTGCTATTTTTTAAATAAGAAATATTTTTTGTAGATGCCCAATTTGATGTCCAGGACACGTGGACGATGGTTGAGCGTTGTAGAAAATGGGAAGTCACTGACCGGCATCATCATGGTGATGTCCAGTGATGCAATGAATACTACACGTTAATTGTGATTATTTTAATGGTCTCGTCTATCCGGACTTGACTTGCTAAACTTCTTCTGTCTTCTGTCGGAAATGACTGGCTCTATAATTCGGCTGAAATCGTGGACGAGACTATCAGAAGGATGGTGGATGGTGTGCAGCGGATGAGTTCAACATAAAGAATCAACGGTGTCACCAACAGCCTAGACAAACATTACATGAGCTACTCTAGCATATTTAGAGATGAGGTCAGTGCTAGAAAAGAGATGATGGCGGCTGAAACCCTTTACGGTTCATCAGCAGCGCTGATCCCCGTAGTGGGCTACTGGCATCGGATTATCTGGTCTGCTTTCCTAAGGCTTAACAAGGACCCGGCCCTCCGGGTTTGGGGGTTGTGTCGTCCGTCGGGCTAGCTTCCCTAACACGTAAATTTAATCAGGCAATAACAACAGTTCAGGTCCCACCCTGTAAATTTAAACAGTTAATCGAGAGTAAGGTCACAATCACCTGGGTTACTACAAGAAAAAGATGGAATTCAGTTTAGACGAATTATGCAGGGGATGTGGTGACATAGAGATACATGAGGATACTCCTCACTACCTTGTCACTGCCCTGCGCTGTACCATCTCAGAAACAAGCACCTTGGGAGACACTTCTTCAATGAATTGGAAGAACTTTCTGACATTCCAAGCAAAAACCTGTTGAAATTTATTAACGGTACCCAATGACTTAGAAATTATTAAGCTCTATTAACCACCCGAACACGAGATTGGTAACTTCTCCAACCGTAGTCAAAGACATAAAAAGGGTCCAGGGTGATAATAATAGAACGAACGAAAACTGAACGTCGTACGTATTTCTTGTAGGAGTGGCAGTGAACGGAGAATGGGCACCTTGCCTATACACCAGCTACTGCTGCTTCTGCGGTGAATGCGAGCGTCAGTGACAATGCTAGACCGAACAATAAAACGAGGATAGGGATAGTCCCTTCGACTCATTCAGAAATCTTGCCCAAACGAATGGACACATTCTCCAACCAGTGACCTATCATACCCATCTACCAGACGTTGCATGGAGCCACTGCTCCTACGGGCCTGATGGAGGGATGACTCCTCAAGTGGGGGCAAAGGAAGGATCATGACTTTAAAAGGCATTTTCTTCTCGGTCAGGTGATTATGTGACGACAGACATTTCTTCAACGAACGGTTACATAAACCAACCACTGACCTATCATACCCATCTACCAGACGTTGCATGGAGCCACTGCTCCTACGGGCCTGATGGAGGGATGATTTTTCAAGTGGAGGCATAGGAAGGATCACGCCTTTAAAAGGTGTTTTCTTCTCAGCAAGGTAGTTATGTGACGACAGACATTTCTTCAACGAACGGATACATACACCAACCACTGACCTATGACTCTCATCTACCAGACGTTGCATGGAGCCACTGCTCCTACGGGCCTGATGGAGAGATTATTTCTCAAATGAGGGTTAAGGAAGGATCACGCTTTTGAAAGGCGTTTTCCTCTCCTCTCTCAGCCAGGTGATTATGTGACGACGAACACATTCCTCCATCGACTAAGAAATACCCTTCGACCTTTCAAGCTATAGCCTGCTGAAACTCATCAACACGTTTAACGGGCCTGAATTGACATGGGATTTATCATAGGTTTCATTTCATGGGGTTCACAATCCCTAGGGAACCACAATGGATCTACATTGATTAACCTTACCTAACCTAACCTAACATATGCAAAAAACTCATTTATAAGAGAGACACTAGGAGATTTAGATGTAATGATGACCCTCAAATGTGAACAAGACCCGAAACGTCAATGGATAACGACTTGAAAGTATGTACATGGACCGTGAGAGTCCTCTACACCTCAGGTGCAACTCAAAAACTTTAGTCTGTCTTCACACAGTATAAGGCGCATATTACCGCAGTCAAGGAGATGAGATGGATAGGATCAGGTACGATGAGAAAAAAGATTGCAACATTTATTAGGATGTGAATTCGTCGTGTGAAATTCATTAAAAAGCAAAGTTATCGACTTAAGACCGATAAAATATTGCCTGGCTGTGATCCGCTCTAAAGCTATTTTCCAAAGTATTAGCCTAATATGTGTACAAATCCATAAAGCAACTTGGCACTTCCCAAATGGTAGATATGCCAACCAAATCGACCATGTTCTAAGTGATGGAAGTCACACCTGTAACATCTTAGACGCACGTACTTTTCAAGGGGCAAACGTGAACTTAGACCATCTCTTTGTTCCGACAGTGTTTAGAGCTCAACTTGCGAATGAAAAGAAACATTGAATCGCCCTAAAGAAGGAATGCGTCGTTGGTCACCTTGGAATACTTGTAGTAACCCAGAAATTACAGTGAGCATCTGAGTGAGAAGCTCTCTGCTATGCATTCACCTGCCACAGATGCCAACAACCAGCAGTGGTCCCAGTACCACGATATCATCATCAATAAGCTACCAACCACCACCGAAAAAGAGTCCATGGTATGATGATGAATGCGTACAGCTGAAAAAGGTGTAAGAATATGCACATGCGAATATACTGCAGTGAAGGACAAGAACAGCGAGGGAGGAGTATTGAGTAAGGAGAAGAGTGGTGAAGAAGACGTTGCGAAGAAAGAAGAGGGCGTACGCAGCCTCCCAGCTCAAGAAATCGATGCATTCAAGCAGCTGCTGAATTGGCATTAGGTAGAGCGAGAAATAGGACGAGACCTCCAGTCAATGAAGACCCAGTACCACCATCCAGTATAGAAGAGGTAGGCTTAGCAATAAGAAAGCTCAAGAAAAATAAGGCCGCCGCTGGGTCTATGATGAATTACATGCAGAGCTCTATAAGCACGGAGGGAGGGAATGTGTTGAAAGGGTGCATGCATCCACCCATCAACCTAGTTTGGGTGGAATCATGTCCCATGAATGGTATATCAGCTCCATATGGTCCAATCTACAAAAAAGGCAATCTTATGTCCTGCAAAAACAATCGAGGCATATACCTGATTAACGTCACATTCAAGATCCTATCGAGCGTCTTAAGTCGTTCTGTAACATTATAATCTGTAAGTACGAGTATGGTTTCCGACCAGGAAGATCGCTTAAGAGCAACGAATTTCAAGTCAAAACTCACCATCTATTCATCGACTTCAAAGCATAGTAGCATTCATCATCAGAAGCTCTATATGGCGATAGCTAAAGTTGGGATCCCAGGAAAACAGATCGAGCTGTGTTGCGTGACATTGGAAAATACGCGATGCAATGTGTAACTAGGGAAAAGCTGTTCCAAACTATTTCAAACATCACAGCGTTTCAGCAAGGAGATGTACTATCACGTGATTTCTTTCATCTCTTTCTGGAATTATTTTGATAGTGGAACAAATAGGCTCTATATAGGGCAGACGTTACCTCTGAAGGCACTCTTTTCCCCACATCTGTCCAACTTCAAGGGTATGCCGATGATAACGACATCATCGAACAGTTACAGAGGCCTTCGCGGGAATTAAAGAACAGGCGAAACTTTTTGATCTTCAATTAAACGAGGACAAGACCAAATAAATGCTATCAATTAAAATGAAAGATCTTTCAACCGGCTAGGACAAAACGTCACTGTTGACAGCAATAAAATTAAGTAGTTAAGGAGTTCATCCACCTCGGAGATCGGAGTTGATCCTGCAAACGAAGTTTTAGTGGAGATCTGAGGAAGAATCCCCTTTGCAAACTGGTGCTACTTCGGTTCGGCCCAACAGATGGGTTCAAAACTCCTCACACGAGAGACGAAGTGTATGCTCTATAAAACCCTTATACTGCTAGTCCTGCCTTATGGCGCCAAGTGTTGAGCGATAAGCAAAAAGGGAGAGCTGATACATGGGCTTCTTCTCTGAATGCAAAAGTCTTCGACGGATATTTGGTTTTGTGTGCAAGGAGGGTGAAGAATTGATTTAAGAAGTTCAAAGACTGTAAGAATTTCAAAGACTACTTGAACCAGAAATTACCTCAAAGCAGTCAAATGAATACAACTAAATACTTTCCAAACAAATCTTAAACAGCCATTTCTTACCAGAGCCACGCGGTTTACTAAGCGTTAATCAAAATAATTCTCAAACCGCTGCGCTGTCACTAAACTTTTTTACCTCATGCTCGTTAGGGCATTTCTTCAATAAGATGGTAAGTCTGTTCAGCTTTTAACTTCGCTTAATCCATTGAAACGCACGTTAGTCCATAGGTTTTTCCTATTTGTACTTTGCAGTTTTCCTATGTTTTATATAGTTTCACTATTCACTTACCCATTTAGAATAATTGAGAATAACAAAAGAGCTTACTTGGTGCTAAGTATAGTTTTCATGGAGTGTGTATGACCCTGATTGAAATCTATAATATTGTAATACTTTCACCAGACCCTTCATAATAAAAAGAAATTAAATTTAATTAAATTTTTTATCTTTTGTGTTCACTTTTATTCATTTCGGGCCATTATTATGGCTCTCTGTTGGTTATTGTAATTTATTTCATTTTTATAATGTGCCTTCCAAAACCGCATTAATGGCGAATAAAAGTATTGAATCAATTTTCTCTCACATCAAAGCCTGGATCTCTGCGGGGGGTCACGATGCTTATCTACGATCTGAGCTCACTTTTTGGAATGTATGTATGCATATGTACTTGCATCTTAGTTTGGAAACTTGATTTTGTTGTTATTTAGAGTGTATGTATAATGTTTTAATGCCATATAAGAAAATCAAATCACCTAATATAAACAAATATTTTGCTGATCACCCGACCAAAAACACCTTAAATCTGACCATAGGTTAACAAATTTCGAAGCAACAATTAGTCGAGTCCATAAAGGTTTTGACTCTAATGTTGTTTTCGATTGGGATCTTTGGATTACTCTTTTTTCACTCTTACTACTCCAAATTTTCCATATTACATAGAAATGGAAGAGAATACAGAACCAAACAAATACGACACTAGCTTTTAAAGTTCCGCTCCGATATTTTTTTCTTACTGTCTGTTTTAATTTATTATTTAAATTCAGGAAAATTCTGAAAGTATGTATCTGTATTTTTAAAATTTATTAAAATTTTACTGATTGACATTTTAAATATTTAATAGTGCCTTGCCTAATGCCTTCTTTTGAATTAAGGAATAAAAAACATAGTTAGGTTAAAGGTAGGGTTAGGTAAGGCTATGTATTTCTTATGCTTACCACATTCCAGGTGTAAGGGAAATAGCATAGTATTCCGTTCAAATTTTACTAACTCTATAAAGTCTCACCTCTTTCACCCCCTCTCACCAAGTTTTTGATCCACACATGTGCAGTGCATACCCATTGATTTATCCAAACAGCTCACGAGGAAATAAATTAAACCCCTACGTCTATGGCTTTTTTCATATCACCCAACAAAATAATATTCTCATTTATTATTCGCACATCGTTATGGGAACTCATATGCTTAAATTAATAAATCATTATTTTGTATTTGTTTTAAAAGAGAATGAAAGCAAATATTATCAATCATAACTTCACTTTAATTACACATGTTGAAATCAATACAATAAAATGAATTAATGAAGATAGAGGCATTTGGCCAAAAATGATGCATGAATTGGAATGAAATAATGTGCATATGTATGTATGGTAGTAGCTAGTGGTTTTAATAATTTTGGTGTCATAAATTTAAGTCCAATTCAATAAAATCCAAAACAATTTTGGACTTTATTTAACTCTCAAGAGTACAATCTTTTCTTAGGGAGCTACTTACTTAGGTACTTTAAGTGGCACTACAGTCTGGGGTAGACCAAGGCCTCAACCAACAAGCTTCTTTCAGCTGGCTCGGTCTTTAGCTAGCTGTCTCCAGTTTCACACGCCAAGTTGGTTAAGGTCCTCTTCCACTTGCGTACGCCGCCGCCTGTTACGCTGTCCTCCTCTACTATGCCGTTCCATAGGGCTGGATTCAAAGATTTTCCGGGCCGGTGAACTGATGTCCATTCGCTCTAGGTGACCCAGCCACCTCAGTTGTTGACTTTTCACTTGTTTGCCTATTTATCCTTTATCTTCTCTATTCCCCATCTAAGCAGACCGGACCAAAAATCGCCGGGAGAATTTTCCTCTCAAAACCTCAAAACAGTGTAAGCGTTCTCATCCACCGTTAATAGTGCATGCCTCTGAACCATACATCAGGACAACATCTTTTAACTCTTTGAAATCATAGCTGCCTATGGAGACGTTCTGTCTGAGACGTGCGTCGGTGTTAGGTGCCCTTTCTTGTTTGGTCTTGATTTTATTCTCGTTAAACCCATATTCTTGGCTTCCTTCTCAATACTTACGAAAGGACCACTGAAATCACTTTGTTCTTCCAGAAGGTCGCAAACAATGCTGAGGTTCTATTCCTCTGACCTCATTTTGCAGATGAGCTGGTGAATATCTACTCCTAACCAATTCAACGCCATCGCTTTGAACAGCTCGGCCGCAAAACCATCCAGCTCCTGCAGCTTTATTAGACTTAAATTTATATATAGCTGTCTTCACTTCGTCGAGATCGGGTGGACGGAATTGTTGGCCTATGTCGTCCAGGTTAAATGGTACAATCTGCATGGCAGCGGATTTTGATTCGTCATCGCCGTTATACAATTTGTAGATATGATTTTTCCATGCCCTAAGCACCTACTACGATTCTACCACGATGTTCCGCCGACCGCCCTTGCAGGGTTCGGTTAGAGCCTTGTTACCTTGGGACTTGGGAGGTTCTTTTTACCTATTTGTAAAACTTCCAAACTTCATTCCTTTCTTTTTCCTTCTGAGAAGCCGGTGTTCCTCTTCTCTTCTGCTCGTAGAGCTTTCGAGCAGCTCTGGTCAGGGGTTTTGTTGTGGTGGTCGTGCAAGGCCAAGCACGTCAGAGGTGGCATCTCCGATGGTTTCTTGGCAATTCTTCCACTTACTGGTTCTCGATACTAGAAGTTGGTGGCATATTTAAGCGGAAGCTAGAGACTCAATTGGAAAAGCACCTGGTGATTTCTTGGGACTTTAGTCGTCCAACGTCGAATTTCCTCGCAGTATTTCCTTGATTTGGCATTGGTCTGGATATCCGTACCACTACCTTGGCTTCAATGAGGTAGTGTTCCGTGTCAACATTGGATCCTCAGAGTTCGGACATCCTTGGTACAGGACGAGTGCCTTGCGTCAATCGCAATTTGGTCAATCTTGTTGGTGGTTGGTTGAACAGGATATGTCCATTTCCCTTTGCGGACAAAGAGATGTGAGAACTGCATACTAGCTACCAAAACGTTTTTCCCTACAGAAAGATTGATTAACCTGAGTTCGTTTTTGGAAGTGGTGTCGTGCAGGCTATATCTTCCGAGTATGCCACCAAAAACGACTTCTCTTCCTGGTTTGGCATTAAAATCACCCAAGACAATTTTAATGTCATAGCTACAGCATTGCTCATATGTCTTGTCCAGGAGATTGAAGAGCTCGGCCTAAGTGCCATCATATTTCCCCTCTGTGGTGGTCTGCTCGCATATGAGGCTAATTATTGCCTAATTCTGCCTCTAACGACAAGTCCACATACAAAAAGACGCTATCCTTGTTGTCGTAAACAATCGCCGTAGTAGACGTTGCAGTGTTGCAGGTTCCTTTTGCCTGGCCCATCCCATCGCACTTCATGGATGATGGTGATATCTGCTTCATAGCGATCTAGGGCCTCCGCTGTATATTCAGCTGATCGTGGTCTGTAAAGAGACAGAACATTCCATGTGCAGATCCGAAGGTCGTTGCCCTTATTTCAGTTGCTAGGTTCGTCAACAACAAACGCGTCTGTTTCCGAGGCTTGTTGTTCCTTCGCAACTAAATAGATTTACGTGTCCGGGAAGTCCCTCCGAAGGCACGACTCCCAACCTGGAGGAAACATCAAACAAGATTAACCAGCAGAAAAATTATATAACTAAAAGTGGTGAAATTGTTAAGCAACCACAAAGGTAATAAATGATACAGTAAAAATAACATAACACAGAATAATAGAATGGCAACTTTAACCACTATTTTCATTGACAAAAATTGATCTTTTGTCATTCATGTAAAGTAAGCCATTACTAAAGAACAGAAGTTTAGGGAATAAATGAATAATGAATAAATACCACATTTTCATTACATTATAAAATGTCATTATTAACTTTTTTCAATCCAATTTGAATGATTAAGGAATGTCTACATTTAAACCATGTATCAATTAAAATCAAATAATTTGAAGGATAATAAAAGTATAATTCATTAAATCAAAAAACTAATTGCCCACAATGGTCATAAACATGAGCTTCATAAAGAGAAAACATATAAATCAGGAATTTATCCTACAAGTCAAGTTTTTTGATACGAAATAAATCCGATTTAATTTGCTCAATCATTCAAATAAAACCATATGATGAAGATTATGCCATAATGGTCCTTTTCCATATTATCCATCCTAAATAATGAAAGATATTTGAATGAAAAACCTTTGACCATTTATATTCCTAAAAAGATTAAAGAGGAAATATTAAACCTTCCCTTGATTCTATCTCGTAGTATAGTGAGTATAAATAGCATTTTAAAGTAGGACAAGCATATGCAGTGAATTCCTCAAGCATCCTCGGACTTGTAGAATATTCCTTCTTAAAAGATAAGTAACATTTTTCTACATAAATAATATAACTTCGTATACTTTTTTCACGGAAATCCACAATGGGGGATAAAATGGGGTACAGGATCCTTTCCTGCTTACTTTCTTCTCATAATAATCTGTCATCACGACAGCATCTTGAAATAATGGGTATTTACTTTGCCACTCAAATTGCTATTGACCAAATAATATTTACATAGCTACTTGTTGGACTAGCTGAGTCCAAACTATACAGATTTCGCGAAGTTTTTGCAAATAAAAAAGTTTTTATTCGTTCGAGAAAAATAAATACGATTAGTTTACTTTAATTTTCTGTGGAAATGATTGTTGGTTTTCCTTTCGTGGTTGTATTTCCGTTATTATTTATTTACTGACAGCCTTGAAAAATAAATATAATGCCTCCAACCATATCGTGTTTTGAGTTTTTAATAATCTGGCTTTAAGAAAATACAAAACCATCTTAACGTTTTTGTATGTTAAGTATGTTTGTTTATTCCGTATTCGGATATGCATCTTTCCCATTTCATTCTTCACAGCTAAACACTATTGAGGTTTAAGAATCCTATACTGAAATTATAACAACTGAGAAACATCTTTGAAATATAGAGGGAAAACAGCGGGAAAACGATGTCTTTTGATATGCGAACCTATTCATTAGGATCGGATGGTGCAATTAAAGGATCTTGCTTCAAATAAAGAGTTGGTTTCGGGAGGCTCTAAGGGCGGTATTCACCGAACTAAAAAACAAGTTCTTGTTATTTGTTTCTTCATCTGTGGTAATAGGAAAGGATGAACTCGATATCTCTCTCCGCTCAGGCGCGGATACAGGTGGGGGCAATAGGTGCAACAGCCCCCCCCCCACTGGGCAAGAACGAACGAAACATAAAATATGAATTTAATAAAATGTAATCAAAAAAGGTTATTTCGCTAAACGTTTATAAAATTTTTCTTGGCAACGCAGCGTTGCAGCAATTAGTAGTAGCATTGAATAATTGTAATTATTCAATGGTAGTAGTCCAGTCATCACGTCGTGAAAAAGGGCCTGACCTTGCGCGCAGAGGCACTGTCTGATTTTTTTTCATGGATCGATAGAGAATCATTTAAAAAGCTTAAATCTAAACTTGCACCACCTGACAACTTTTTTTACCAAAGTTATTGGTAGAAATGTGTTTTTTGCCATTTGTTCGTCTTTTGTGAATATCTCGGCTGCAGTATGTCGCACAGAAAAAAATAAAATATGGATTTATTTATAATAAGATTAGCTATTATATTATAAAAAATTTAATTTGTTTAAACAAATAAAAAAAGTTATAGTTAGTTAAAATAAGTTTTTATTGTTTGAAAATCACTCTTTCGTGTTTATTAAGAAAAAAGCTCATCTAACGATGAAGTTTTTATTTTTTCCTTTTAAAGTCTTTGTAATTGCATACAATTTTAAAAAAATCAGCCCTTAACTACTAACACAAGCCGAGAAATAAATTTATGAACATAGGTAAGTCAGCGCACCCACGCAAATTTATGTTTTTAGGTTTTATTTTATATCTCAGCCCCAGTATGTCGCAAAATTAAAATTAAAAAGTTTTATTGTTTATAATAATTCTTTCTATCATCTTGCGTTATCTTGCTTCTTTGCCACCTACAGAATCAGCAGCAGAACAACACTCATTCCGGACATTCCATCAAGTACAAGCTTGGCTGGGAAATACTTAAGACCCAGAGGGGTGGAGCTAGAAACGAAGTTCAAGAGTGTAGCAGCTTATCATTTATAATTTACTTTTACTATCTTTATTTCATTAGTTCAATTTAAATTTACTATTTTTAATTCAATTCACTCAGTTTTATTTCAATTTTACCTGTTCATTAGATATTCAAAATTCACTCTTGATAAAAATAACGTAGTTACGTAATGGAATAATTTATTGATTGTTCTATCAACAAAACGAATGGATTTTTAGAACAGAACCGTTTCGATCATATTTAAGTTCAGTTATCCTTTTCATTAAGTAAATAAATAATTTGTTATTTTGTATTAGCTATCGAGTTTCAATAACTTATTAAAAGTTTAAATGGATATTGTTTCGTTCCAAGAACTGAATCCATAAGAGGATTGGAGCTGGTGTTGGCTTCAGCGCCAACGATCCCACCCACACTCATCGACATGATTTCCTGCACGTGTACGAATCAATGCGGTGCAGCCTGCGGGTGTCGAAAAGCCGGACTGAAGTGTTCAGCCGTCTGCAAGATCTGCTGCGGGAAAAGCTGCTACAACGTAGTTGATATTGCTGATGACTCCGAAGACGAGGAAATCTACGACCTTGAGCTCACGACAACAGCTTTTTATAACGAAAATGAAACAGAGCAGAGACCAAACCTTGAATGTCATAACACTAATGAAGAGAGTGAAAACGACCCTCACGCCCAAAACGGTTGAGAATAAGACCAATTTAATTGATCTTTGCAGTGGATTAGGCCTACAGGGGATACCACAAGATTTAAAAAAAACGCGCCTCATACTCTACCCCTTGGGTGGGGCGGAAAAGAGTAAGCGTGGGCGGAATAAGAAAAACTTAACTTAGTTACTACTAACTTTAACTTTTGTAGGTATGTAGATATCTGCTTAGAGAAAATAAAATTCCTTTAAATCCATAATGAATATTATTAAAAATAATACAGTTTCATTCCATACAATACCAGAGGTCGAGATATTCACAAAAATAAAATGCACGACTGGATCGCACGTATGTACTTGCTCTTATGTTCAAGTTGTGTGGAACTTAAGAACTTTAAAAAATATTCAAGTAATTATAGAAAAAGTATAAAAAAGCATTTAAATCGTTCTTTTAATTTTTTAAACAGCCTGATAAATAACTTAAAGCTCAAAAAAAAGTATGCCATCTTATTACTTGAAAAAATATGAATATATGCAAAAAAAAATTTTTAAATCGTTGAAGCCGTTTTCTTAAAAACTAATTTTTTATATATAAAATTTTTGTAACATTTTTCAAAAAAAAATTTGGTATGCCAATTTTGAGTATATATTAATATACATTTAAAACTGAAATTTCAAAATAATTCATCAACCCGTTTTTGAAATATTGAATTTTCAAAAAAAAATTTTGAATCTTTTTTTAAAAATCCAAAATTTATTTTTTCAAAAATTTTGGTATGCAGTATTATTTATATTCTAACAAAGCTCTTGTGCAAAAAATTTCATTGAAATCGGACGAGCGGTTAATGAGAAAAAAACCGTTATATGACAGGTACCGTTAATAAATGTTTTTGGTGATTTTTTTTCTTACTTAAAGGTAAATCATATCTACAATAATACACTGATTTTTTTTATCAAAATCGTTGGAGCCGTTTTTGAGATAAATAAGCTTTTCCTTAACGGTTGTATGGCAAGTACCGTTATTTTTTGAGCGAAAAAAAAAATTTCAATTTCCCCTCTGGAGAGTTACAAGAAAACCTTAAGTTCAGAATTTGAAGAAAATCGCTTCAGTGGTTTAAGCTGTAGGTTGAGGTACATACAGACAGACAGACAGACAGACAGACAGAATTGTGCCACCCACTTTTTTCGTATTCTCTATTATCGTAATGTCATGTTTGATTGTTATCTCGAAATTTTTTTTTTGGCACGAATCCAAAACTTGCCCTATAGTACCTATATCGCAAGTAAAAAAGAAAGAATATTGTTATGCGTTAGTAAACCGACGCGTCATTTTTAATTCATGAATAACTTGGCTCCTGCTTGCCGTAATGGGCTATTTTTTTTTTAATTTATAGAAAATTTATAGGACTACAAAAAAAAGTAAATCTGAAAAAAAAGTACCGTTAAATACAGCTTTTTTCTCAATAGTTATGAAAAAAGGTATAAAATCAAGACCAAAAAACCTTTTAATGAACTGTAACTTTTTTCCTATTTGTTTAAACAAATTGAATTTAACGCAAGTTGATAGAAAGAATTATTATAAATAATAAAACTTTTTAATTTTAATTTTTCGACATACTGGGGCTGAGATATAAAATAAAACCTAAAAACATAAAATGGCGTGGGTACGCTGACTTACCTATGTTCATAAACTTATTTCTCGGCTTGTGTTAGTAGTTAAGGGATGATTTTTTTTTAATTGTAGGCAATTACAAAGACTTTAAAAGTAAAAAATAAAAACTTCATCGTTAGATGAGCTTTTTTCTTAATAATCACGCAAGAGTGAATTTCAAACAATAAAAACTTCGGTGGCAATGGTGCAGTGGATGTAGTGCTTGACTGCTAACTGAGAGGTGTGGGTTCGAGCCCCATTCTAGGCAGCATTCTTTTCTTAATTCTCCCAGCTTAACTGGACGCCTCCCGTGAGATTTAATGAGATAATAAACACCTTGATCTTAATCCACTGTGCCAAATCTTTCCTATCCTCCTACTCTTTCTAACTAGTGCCGTGCAATTCAGGTTGCATTTAAAAGACCTTAGGTTTTACAGGCATATAGTTAATACATATTTAAAAAAAAAAAAAAAACTTACTTTAGCTAACTATAACTTTTTTTTTGAAGAAGAAGAAAAACACAAACAATAAAAAATTATTGTTTTTGTTTTTATTTTTGTGGACTTTATTGAAATTAATTCAGTTTTAAAGATTTGTGTGACCTTTAGTCCAAATATGCGTTTCGCCCAGGCAAGACAGTTGGGCTCATCAGTTAGATGCTGTCGTTACCCTTCTAAGACGCAATATTTTTGTCGATGATTATCAACACTAATAAGACTTGCAGCACAAAAACAATGCAAATTATATTCCTCTAGGAGAACTTGGTTAAATTCATGCACCGATAAATGAATAGAGAGCCCGTGGTCTGGCTAGGGTAACGACAGCATCTAACTGATGAGCCCAACTGTCTTGCCTGGGCGAAATGCATATGAAAAAAAAAGTAAAAATAAAAATATAAAATCTTTAAAACTGAAATAACTTTTTTTTTATTTGTTTAAACAAATTAAATTTTTTATAATATAATAGCTACCTAATCTTATTATAAATAAATCCATATTTTATTTTTTTCTATGCGACATACTGCAGCCGAGATATTCACAAAAGACGAAAAAATGGCAAAAAACACATTTTTACCAATAACTTTGGTAAAAAAAAAAGTTGTCAGGTGGTGCAAATTTGGATTTAAGCTTTTCAAATGAGCCTCTATTGATCCATGAAAAAAATCAGACAGTGCCTCTGCGCGCAAGGTCAAATGACCTAATGATTGGACTATAGTGCGTTGGCCGATTGGCTGACCAAGTTCATTTAAAAAAAGTTCTGCTTTGCACAAATAACCTTCAAATCGACCGATCGGAAAGCTTATAACTTCAGTTTTAGATGTCCGATCTTCAAAGTTAAGCAGTAGCGTAGCTACCGCGGTATCAGCCGTATCAATGATACGGGACCCCCGAGATAAAGGGGCCCCCACGATATAGAGGGCTCTATGTGTGTTAGAAATTTTTCATTGTGATGAATACGATACGCAATGTCGATTATATTTTTAAAGTTTACTTATTTCTTTAGCATTGGTCTTTTCGATAGTTTTACTATATATGTATCCTATGTATCTATCTTCATCCTTCAAACTAAAGCAGCCGCAACTGTAACGTGCAATCCCTTTGTTTTTAATTGGAACGCGTGTTAGAAGCCCAGGAAAATTAGAAGAAATTATGACAAAACTAGGAAAAAATTCTTACAAAACTGAATTACGATGTGTAGGTTCGTTTTAACGTTTAAACCATTTAAAAAATATTCCTACTCTTAATTTTGGCTGGGGCTAATATTTTTAGGGGTAAGCAAATGTTAATATGCACTAAAAAAATAGCTTACTTTTTAGCCTACAATCAATAATTATTGATATAATTTAGAGAAAAACCTGCAAAAATTTCATGACAAGTTTAGTCGAAAAAGATTATTAAAATTTTGTTAGAGCTTCAGATCTTGAGAGAAACGTGCTACGTGCCACACTACGACTGCGACACACTAGGGTTAATCTAAATACTGAGCGTTTTACCGTGTTTTTCTCAAGATTTGTTGCTCTTGCTCTGCCGAAAAAAGTGTTATTATCTTTTTTGTGTACAACGTTATGAGCCAAAATTTAAGTATTTTGAAAAAATAAACTGTTTTTAAGACATTTATAAAAAAACTGTTTCGTACCGTACAAATAAATAAAATAAAATAATAAATTGATGTAATTTAGAGAAAAACCTGCAAAAATTTCATGACAAGTTTAGTCGAAAAAGATTATTAAAATTTCGTAAGAGCTTCAGATCTTGAGAGAAACGTGCTACGTGCCACACTACGACTGCGACACACTAGGGTTAATCTAAATACTGAGCGTTTTACCGTGTTTTTCTCAAGATTTGTTGCTCTTGCTCTGCCGAAAAAAGTGTTATTATCTTTTTTGTGTACAACGTTATGAGCCAAAATTTAAGTATTTTGAAAAAATAAACAGTTTTTAAGACATTTATAAAAAAACTGTTCCGTACCGTACAAATAAAAGGCAACCATTGAACCGCCATAACTTTAAGACTAAAGCTCAGATTAATCGGTCAATGTTAATGGTCAACGCATTGACTTCTTGACGTCACCGGAAATATCGTCAATATACTGTCAACGTAGCCCACGTCAGCGAACGTATAAAACGTGGGAAGATCACACGAATGACGCCACTCAATCAATGTTGTCCTAAAATGCATTGACGTGTCATATGTGTCAACGCTATTAGTGCGTGAAACGGTGACGTTAGGACACGTTCACCAATGCATTGACTGTATTCTTACATTCACACAGCAGAATTCTGCCTTGTCAACGAAGCTTGCGTTCACCTTCATATCAATCTAGAAAATTTTGCATTTTTTACAGTCAACGCGTTGGTGAACTTGTCCTAACTTCGTTGACAGAGTGATTACTTGGCCAATGAAAATAATCATCGCATTGACCCTTAAATTTGTGTCAACGAGAGTGTTGACAGCTTCAGACAGTATTCTGCGTTGACGATCACACGGCAAGTAAACTTGGGACAGAATTTGACGTCTTTTTGACGTCTCTTTGCCGTCAGAAAGTCAACGCATTGACCATTTGCGTTGACCGTCTAATCTTAGCTTAACTTTGTAAAGTTTTTGGATTGTTATATTTACTTTTAAAATGAGTTGATGTAAGTTTATTTTGCAGGAAACAAAGGAGGTATTTTCACTGTCAGGAAAAAGGGGCCCCAAAAAAAATTTTGATACGGGGTCCCTGTATTGTTCGCTACGCCACTGAAGTTAAGGCATTTAATTAAAAGATAAATGCCCGGCTACATTACTGTATAACATTCTATGAGAAAAGGGAGTACTTTCACTAGAAAACTCTCGAGAGCGACTCGCAGATATTTGTCTTCCCCTCTGGTGAGCTTATTTCATGACTATGTCAAGTCCTTTTTCGAATTTTACTCTCGAAAACTTCTTGAAAGCTGCTCTGAAATGGATACGCACCTTAAGAGTATGCACATGTGTTTCGAGTTTGGCGCTGTACGCAGCGATGCGTGCAGACGTGCTGCACATTTGTTTAAGCCATAAATACATTTTTGATGTATGTAGGTGAGAATTTGTCGCTTTCGTGGATGCGTTTTAGGAATGCGAATATTAGCTGCGTTTTATTATCGCTCATAACCCATATGGTTCACCTCGTGAAAATAAAACGATGTGGGTTAGTGCAAAAGCAGTGCTGTATATCAGTCTTTTTTTTTCTTATGTTTATTTGTTTTTCATGTAAACACGTGTCTCTTTTCCTCTCTATTCCTAATACTGCTGACAAATCGCTGACATCCATTCACAATGGTAAATAGCCCTCTGCCGGTCAGAGAGAAAATCTCTATCTGGGTTATTGAAATTAACCTCGATAGAAACCTAGATTCCATGTTGTTTTTGTAATGCAAGTTAAAAGATAACCTCGACCCAGACCCAGAGATAATAAAACGCAGCTATTGCTTTTGTATCGAGCTGCATGAGTCTGGCAGCTCTGCAGTCGATGTTTTGGGTTTATAAGAAACATTTATATTAAAACTTAACGAAGGTTAAGTACATTGTAAATGAAATGTAAAACAAAAGTTAAGGTAGAACTATAATAGGCGGAAGCTGTGGGAAGCTTATGTCAAAACCGACCGAAAAGTAACTTTCCAAAACGTCAGTTTCATAAGTCACCCACCATTGCACTTAAGTTAAAAGTTAAAGAAAGTTAAAAAGAAATGTTAACATGTTTTTTTTTTTTTTGCTCAATGTTAATTTTCGTATAGGTAGGTACATATACAAAGCACAGAGTGATTATTATGTTTGTGAAACCACAAAATTTCGATGTGATATAAATAATTTAAAGATTTTACTTCACATGCATGAACCAGAAATAAAAAGTTGAAAACTATGCACCATTGGCCAAATTAGTTTTAGTTTGCTTTCACCATTTTGATTTTTGCATCCGCCCACTTACGAAAGAGCGGTTGGTGAGCGCTCTTCACGTCCGACGCCAAAAGTTAACGAAGACTAGACGAACAATACCAAATCGCAATTATGATGGGCGCAACATGGTGAACCGAGAATTTCGGACGGAAAGTTTTAATAAAGAGTGGTTTTTTCTTTGTATTTTCCATTGTAATTGTTGTGTTTTATTTCAATGTCGGAAAGTTTGGTTTTGTATCGATACGGTTCATCTCGGTTTTGATCTATAATTTTACTTTAGCTAAAATACAGCTATTGTCAAATTAATGCAATGGTTTTGTTTGCACAAAATCTTTTTTATCAAACGTCCTTCAGTTTTCATGCAAGCAAAAGCATCTGACGTTTAGGAACAGGAACACGTTCTCCGGCTTCTTAATTTTTTTGTTGCCAACTCGATTTTTTTACTACAGAATTGCACCATACAAGATGTTTTCGAACATGTGACGTGACTTCAGCAAACTGCATTATCGAACACAATGCTTATGCGGTAAAACTTGTATTTATTTGCATTTTGCAGTATTTTGCAGTTTGCATTCTGCTAAATGCATTTTTGACACTGATTTCGTTCTCGAACACGGCCTTTTACTGGCAAGGTAAGGTAAGGTTGTCCCAGCTAAAGAAGAGCCTAGAAATTTCACTCGAACGTCATGTGTCTGAATAGGATCATACCACTGTGCCATTATGTGTTACGAGCATAATTGTGGAGCTTCGCAGATCCAGAGGGAACTTAAGAATGCTTTAAAGACAGCATGCTATAGCTGCAATTAAATTAGTATAGAAATTAGAACCAGGGTTGCCAGGTTGGCCTTTTTCTCACAATACATATCTTTAAATATGAAGTTTTTAAGTGAAATTGTTTCATTTATCCAGCTTTATGTTTAAATTAGTTCAAATTTTTAAAATTTGAAATTATTCCAAACACAAATAGAAGGTGCCATTTAAAGGAAATTAGAGATTTGTTCTATGCGATTGGGCTACATTTGGGCAGCGATTTTGGGTTACAGAAATTTTGAAATCAGGCTACACAAGTCCTTCGATACCTGGCAGCCCTGATTAGAATCACCGCGGACCCACTTGCGCATGTATTGTGAGTTAAAAAATTCTGTATACCTAGCAAATACCAAATCCAAAAAGTATGAGGGTAGAACTATAATGGTCGCAAGGGCACTGAAGAAGCTAATGTCAAAAACCAACGAAAAGTAGCTTTCCGAATATTCAAAAGGGGAAAACACGTATACTGTGACTGTCATCTTTATTAACTTCCCATTGGAAGTTATGTAATTGGTCGGATTTGTCGAATCGAAAGTTTTGACATATCTTCACGTTTCGAGCTCCCTAGAATCGGAATCTATCGTTTTTAGAGAGATGTCTGCAGAACTGTTATCAATTTTAGCAATTATTGTTGAAAATCTTTTTTTTGCCTCAATCATCTTGAGAACAGACAATGATATTAGCTTCGGGTTAATTTCATCATCATCATCGTGTCCTGTATCCCCGGCTGGGGCATAGGGCGTCAACAAAACGTCTCCATCCTTCACGGTCTGCTGCAAGGTACTTAAGCTGTGGCCACGTCTTTCTCTGGGATTCTGCTTCCGCTAAGACAGTTGATTTCCATGTTGTTCTTGGTCTTCCAACCCGCCGTGCACCCTGAGGATTCCATTCAAAGGACTGCTTTGCAATTTCATCGTTTGGTTTCCGCAGTGTGTGACCAATCCAACGCCATTTACGCTTTCTTATGTCGACGTCCAGCCGCTCTTGACTTGTCCTGCGCCACAATTCCTCATTTGATATTATTTGTGGCCATTTGTGTCATCAGCATAGTCTAAATGACTGAGCCTTTCGAACGGTCTCCATTGAATGCCCTGTCGCTCAGCTGTACCAACACTGGCCGTCAATACGTCGTCCATCGCCAGCAGGAAGAGAATTGGCGATAGAACATCCCCTTGTCTCACACCCTGTTGCACTACGAAGGAGTCGGATAGCTGCCCATTGTGCAAAACAAAACACCTCGCGTTGTTGTAGGACTCTTTAATAATGGCAACAATTTTTGGTGGAATTCCTCTACCAAGCAATGATCTCCATATACATTCTCGGTTAACTCGATCAAAGGCCTTTTCAAAATCCACGAACATGAGGTAAAGCGGTGATTGATATTCCATCGACTGCTCGAGGACGATACGCAGGGTGTTGATATGGTCGACACACGATCGACCACTGCGGAAGCCAGCTTGATGCCTCTTGAGTGTAGACTCGATTCTATCCTTTATTCGCTCGAGTATGATTGTTGCCATTAGTTTTGGGAAAACGGACAAAACGGTGATACCACGCCAATTGTTGCAATTCTTTAAGTCACCTTTCTTTGGCAACTTAACAATCACACCATCCTTCCAGTCCCTGGGATAGCTTTCGTTTTCCCAAATGTTTTGTATCAGCGGATGTAAAATACTAGCCGCTGCTACGGGATCGGCTTTCAGGAATTCAGCTGGTATTCCGTCCAGTCCAGCTGCCTTGTTGTTTTTGAGGAGATTTATTGATGTACGAATTTCCGATTCTGACGGGGGTTCGATGTCAATACCCCTATAGGACCTGCGCATCTCGTTTAGTTGGGGCACTTCAGCACTCTGCTCAACTGAATCCTCATTTAGCAGGGCACAAAAATGGTCCTTCCATCTACGAAGCTGATCCTCAATTGATACCAAAAGTGTGCCATCCACATCCATTACAGGATGATTGGTGTTGCTTTTTTTCCCGATAACATCTTTGGCTATTTGGTACAATTCCCGGATATCTCCTCTTCTGGCAGCGCTTTCCGCATTATCTGCGAGTCCATCCAACTTCACCCTCTTGTCACGTCTCACACAGCGGTAGACCATCTTATGTGCAATGCGGTACTCTCTTCGCAAGTCAGCCTTTCGTTGAACATCAGCTTCGGCATTTATTTGGATTTTCAACGATTTGCGAAGTTCGATCTTATCCCAGGTGTCTTGGGATATCCAAGAGTCTCTACGTCTCGTTCGCTTGGGTACAGTTTCGGAGCCAGCCTCCATAAAAACACTTTTAATTTCACCCCACATCTCATCAATTGTTGAATTCTGGATTCCATTTAATGACGAGGCTCTGTCGTTAAGGGTGGTGACATAGTTTCGACATATGTTGGGGTCATTTAAAGCATTAGTAATGAATTTTGTGCTCCTTGCTGCATCCTGCGCTGGTTTTTGTACGGCAGCGGTTCGTAGTTTGAGACTCATCAGAACCAAATGGTGGTCGCTTCCCACATCGGCATTTCTTATACTCCGGACATCACACATAGACTTCCTCCATCGCTGCTGAATCATGATATGATCAATTTGGTTTTCGGTTTGACCATCTGGATGCACCCAGGTAATTTTGTTGCACGTCTTATGCTTAAATACAGTCCCACCTATCACAAGACGATTCGCGTTACAAAAGTCGACAAGCAAGTCACCATTTTCATTCCGTGACCCCACGCCATTTCTTCCCATCACGCGTTCCAGTCCGTAATTGTCTGAACCGACTTGGGCATTAAGGTCTCCCATAACGACTATGATGTCGGCTCTCGGAACACTACTGTAAACCGAGTTAAGATGAGTGTAGAACGCGGTTTTGTCTTCCTCGGTCGCTTCATTTGTGGGGGCGTAGCACTGAATAATTGTGACGTTACGAATTTTTGAACGAAACCTTGCTGTCATTAATCTCGCAGAAATGGGCGCCCATGAGATCAAACTACGCCTCGCTTCTTCGTTCAACATAATTCCGACACCATGCAGTCTTTGGCCACCCTCTCTTTCATCTTCGCCGGAATACAGCATTCTCGTCTGTCCAGTGTCTGATCTGTATTCAGCTCTTCCTCTCCACTTAGTTTCGCTTATGCCCAGGATACTGATCTTTAGGCGAAGCATTTCACGCTCAACCTGCTCGTATCTACCATCGCTGTACAAGGATCGAACGTTCCATGCTCCGATTTTCGTACGTATGCGGTAGCCAAAAGTAACATTTGCGCTTCTTGAAAGACTTCTTCTATTTGTCAACGATTAATTTATTATTATGGCGTCTTGATTGACGCTCGTACATGAAGGATGCCGCACCCCCAAATCCGATGTGCGGTTTACTGCAGCCGAAGCTACAGAAGGATTTTCTATAAAAAGATTACCTCTTGGGGACTCATTTCCATTTGTTGTCATAATTCATGTAATTGCATATATCCTTCCACCATGGTGTTTTCCGAGATATGATTAATAACATACATAAGCTCAGATTTGACAGGCACACCCGCCTTTTGTATGGTCAAACACATAACTGCTCGAGGCCGCCCACTGTGGGAAAACAGACGCCTTTTGTAGCCGCCCAATATGGGTTACAGACGCTACCTGCTGCTGCCGTTGGCCTTTTACCAAAAAAAAGCTCCTCCGCCACCAGACTATCATGCCGTTGACCGCCACCTGCAGTTCATCCGCCTTAAGGGGGCTTTTAACCATCCCGAGGACAAGTTTGTGCCCTGACCAGCATAGCTGGGTTGTCTGCTTATCCCGGCATCCATTCGGTCCCCCTGCACGTTAGCGTTACCCGCCCTCTACCACGCGGAGGTGTGCATAGGGATTTTCCTATCATTGAGCCTAGGGCCATATGGCGTCCTAGCACTCTCAAGTACTTTTAGAGGGCGGGTTAATTTAGTTCTACACATTTGCTTATAGTTGATATTTGATAGAATTTGCAAAAAAAAAATCAACAAATACAGTCCAGTCAATTTAGACTTTTTTTTTTAACAAAAGATTGGGGAAGCAATTTTTTCTTGATTCCGTTAAAGTACCATACAGAAATCTTAAGTCCAAGTTTTCGACCATCAACCCCTTGCAGGGTTGCCGATATATTGAATTCGTTTAACGAATAATATCCGTAGTTTTAAACTTATCGAAAAAATAAAAATGCATTCCTAATAAAAAGAGTAAGTTCTACAAATTTGGATATACGGTATTTTTTTTTCAAATTTTGTGTATTTAACGAGTTATAACCAAGTATAAGCAAACCAAAATGGAGTTCACACTTTTTAGTAATTTTCTTTTTCTTTCAGTATTACGTGAAAATTTCTTTCAAAAGTTCTAGTAATCACTATATCCTACAGTTTTAACCTAACCATTTGTTGTTTATAAGCAATTGTTTACCAACTGTATTGCCTGAAAGGTATCCGCACATCATCATAACTAAGTGCTTTAAAAGTGTGAGTGGGTTTTTCTCAATATGGAAACGGGGAAGACAATTTTTATTTTTGACTTCGATGAAGTAGATACTATAAAGAAAGCTTAAATCCAAATTTTCGACCATCAATCCATAACAGTGTTGCCGCTATCTTCAATTAAGGAATTAACTCGTTTTTCACAAAATAAATCCGTATTTTTAATTTTATCAAAAAAAAAAACATATGCATTCCTGACAAGAAGAATAAGTTCTACAAATTTGTTATGTGGTATTTGTTCATGTTTTGTGTAAGCTGTAACCAATTTCAAGCAAAAGATAGAGCTCACATATTTTGTATTCAATTTTTGTTCAGTTCTACGTAAAAATGATCTCCTTTAAAAATCGTTAGCTTACAGTTTTATCCTAATATTTTTCAGTCGAAACAGTTGTTTTCTTACTGTAGCACCTGAATGGCTTCCAAAAGCAGCATCACACTTCAAATATTGCAGAATTTTACCTTCCTAATTTTCTTGTTTTGAATCTATAGCAAGCCTTGGTTGTTAGTTGCGAAAACAGAATTTACTTCCACATCATTTCTAATAATTTCCGATTTTTAAACCCATCCGTTAAAAATATAAAAATCAAATAGTTACTTGAAAAAAATTATCTTGAAAAATTGCGATTTTCAAACAAATTTTGATCCAAAAACTAACAAATTAATCAAAAATTCCCCAAACATAGGTAAAATCATTTTTTCTTTCCTTTCCAAAAAAATAAAAATTTTCTAAAAACAAATGTGCTTCTGATTTATTGCAAATTATTTCTTAGCCATCTACTTTCCAGTTTTTCTCTTTTAAACGTTCATATCTCCATTCCTTTAATTTTCCGAATTTTTCATTACACCAATGACTTTCTTGTAATTGCATAATCTTTCAAATAGAGAAAAAAACATCTTTCTACCTCTTCCCGTTTAGAAAATAGCCAAAACCGAGTTCACTCTTCAAACCAAGATGGCGGAAACCCTGCAAAGGGTTGATGGTCGAAAACTTGGATTTAAGGTTTAGAAAGTAGGTACTCTAACGATAACAAGAACAAAATGTCTTCTCCAACGTTTTGTAAAATTCCCATAGGAGCTATGACTAAATATACTGGACTAATAGTTTTTTAAGCGAAAAAAGAAACGTTACCAAAAATTGTGTAAAATTTTTGTTCGTCTCAAACATCATGAGAACAAACAATAATATGGACATTGGGATAATTTTATTCACACACAAGTTCAAAATTGATAAGTTTTGTACAAAAAAGTAATAATAAGTTTCTTAAGAAAAAGGGTGCAAATATATTATTCAACAATGTTTTTCTCTTTTATGTCTCGAAGCCAATCTTTTTTTTTTACCTGATTGCATATTGAAGAACTGAAAAAGCTTTCGAAGATCGAGAATTGGTGATTTGATTTGATGATAACATTGGGCCTCTAGCTTCTGGGGCGCCAATGGGAAGTAACTAGTGTGGATCACACCCAGCCTCTTTTTCTTTTTGGTACCTATTCCTATTTCACCAAATGTCAGTTTTACTTAAGTGAAGTAAGCCCGGGACCAGGTTGAAATATTTAGTGGGTGGAAAATCTGCTTCTTTTTCGGCAGTTTCACCCACTTTGGTATATGCAATGAAACAAGTTATTCCATATTTACTTTCCTGACGTTTCGACATGGTTTGCTGTATTCCTAAGGGATATATAAAGGTTCCTATTTCCGTTTATCAAAAGGATACACGACCATAAAGGGTTATCAAAAAGTTATAATCTATACGAAAAAGGTAAGTATAGCAAGATTCTTGATATTGATATGGATAATAATAATTCTCAAAAGTAAGGATTTGTATATTAATTTTGTATTTTCCAATGGAAATAAAAGATAGATACCTATCAGCACAATATAATAAGGATATATATGAAATTAATGAAAAAGATAACTTACAGTTTTTTTTGTAACTCCCAGAGATCCGTGCGCACGAAGTCCAGTTGTTGCTGTGAAGGTGTAATTTCGTTACTATAACGAGCTGATACTCTCACTTGGATTTCTCGTTTTATTGTCTTTTAGGTTTTCTTTTAGGGGTCTTCGATGATAAATTTCCTTTTTTTTTCTTTTTATTATTTTAGGTTGTTTTTCTTTTCTCTTTTTTTGTTTCAGGGTTTTATATTTATAGTCCAGTAACTATATACATTAGACCTTGCGTCAGGTCCGGTAGTTCTGATTTTTTGCTGAGTTGTTTATGATGTTGGCCTAGTATTAAATCTGATTTCCCGACCTCGAGCGCCGAACGCAACAAAAGGATTTTTCGCGGTTTTTTCACTTATTGGCTATTTTAACCATTACGCCTTAACTTCCGAATAAAACATTGCTCTACGATTTCAACCTTACTAAATTTGCTTCAATTTGAGTCCAAAGCCGGTTCTGTAGACATAACAGATTCCAAGGGACGGCATTTCAAAATATTGCAATAAAAAATTTAAAACAACAAGTAGTATATAAAACAGTATAATAACAAAAACATGGTCTTTGACATATGCTGCATCAAAGCAATAGAGCGTGTAGATTGGGCCAAAAGAAAAAAACAATAGTACCGGATGGGGGATATATATCCCCCCGTTTAGGCGGGAGGGGCAATTTTAAGAAAAGTTGACTTCAAATAGAAAAATAACCATAAAAATACAATGGTAATATCTGGACGAAAATCCATTCCTCATCTCAAAGCCAGAAATCCATTCTTTAATTTTTTTTTAAATAAAGTTTTTCTAGCTTATAGTTTTTGAAAAATTTACTTTCAAGCTCAATATTTTGAGAAAAAGATGATTTTTTTTTGTTAATCTATTTTTTTTTTATTTTATGGTATTAAGTACTATTTTTGATTTTGATTTTCAATGCCCTTATTAATTCTTAGTTAAAAACTGAAAACCAAATGCTAAAATGACTTCTAGTTTTTGAGAAAACTGAAATTAACATGATCAACTTCACTGTTTTCAGTCTAGTATCCTTTTTCTTCGGGGTGGGAGGGCTCTGCCTCAGATGCGGTAGTTCTGATTTTTAGATGAGTTGTTTATGATGTTGGCCTTAGCAATACTCCAAGTTTTCGACCTCGGACGCCGAACGCAACTTTGTGAAATACGCAAAAAACCGAGAAATGTTCGCGGTTTTTTCAGTTATTGGCTATTTTAACCTTTAAGGCCTGGTTTTCGATTATAACTTTGCTCTACCATTTCAAAATAATTAAATGGGCTTCAATTTGAGATAAAAATCAATTCAAATTGTGAATTTTTTCATCAACTTTTGAATTTAGAATGCTGCAAATCGAATTGAAGGGGGCTTATTCACCCCTTGTGTGAAATCGTTTGCCCCTTTTTAATGATTTTTTTTTAATGTGTAGCGTGAAATGTTGGCTTTATTTTAAGATCTTAATCATGAACATCAGATGAGTAGAAACGGAGTTATGATTTTTTATAGTCAACCATATAAAACTCGAACTAAAACATTCGCTTCAGATAACTCACTGGTGGGTACTGAACTGAGTACTGTTTTAGTTCGAGTATTATATGGTTGACTATAAAAAATCATAACTCCGTTTCTACTCATCCGATGTTCATGATTAAGATCTTAAAATAAAGCCAACATTTCACGCTACACATTAAAAAAAAATCATTGAAAAGGGGCAAACGATTTCACACAAGGGGTGAATAAGCCCCCTTCAATTCGATTTGCAGCATTCTAAATTCAAAAGTTGATGAAAAAATTCACAATTTGAATTGATTTTTATCTCAAATTGAAGCCCATTTAATTATTTTGAAATGGTAGAGCAAAGTTATAATCGAAAACCAGGCCTTAAAGGTTAAAATAGCCAATAACTGAAAAAACCGCGAACATTTCTCGGTTTTTTGCGTATTTCACAAAGTTGCGTTCGGCGTCCGAGGTCGAAAACTTGGAGTATTGCTAAGGCCAACAACATAAACAACTCATCTAAAAATCAGAACTACCGCATCTGAGGCAGAGCCCTCCCACCCCGAAGAAAAAGGATACTAGACTGAAAACAGTGAAGTTGATCATGTTAATTTCAGTTTTCTCAAAAACTAGAAGTCATTTTAGCATTTGGTTTTCAGTTTTTAACTAAGAATTAATAAGGGCATTGAAAATCAAAATCAAAAATAGTACTTAATACCATAAAATAAAAGAAAAAAATAGATTAACAAAAAAAAATCGTCTTTTTCTCAAAACTTTGAGTTTGAAAGTAAATTTTTCAAAAACTATCAGGTAAAAAAACTTTATTAAAAAAAAATTAAAGAATGGATTTCTGGCTTTGAGATGAGCAATGGATTTTTGTCCAGATATTACCATTGTATTTTTATGGTTATTTTTCTATTTGAAGTCAACTTTTCTAAAAATTGCCCCTCCCGCCTAAACGGGGGGATATATACCCCCCATCCGGTACTATTGTTTTCTTCTTTTGGCCCAATCTACACGCTCTATTGCTTTGATGGATGCAGCATATGTCAAAGACCATGTTTTTGTTATTATACTGTTTTATATACTACTTGTTGTTTTAAATTTTTTATTGCTATATTTTGAAATGCCGTCCCTTGGAAACTGTTATGTCTACAGAACCGGCTTTGGACTCAAATTGAAGCAAATTTAGTAAGGTTGAAATCGTAGAGCAATGTTTTATTCGGAAGTTAAGGCGTAATGGTTAAAATAGCCAATAAGTGAAAAAACCGCGAAAAATTCGCGGTTTTTTGGATTTTTACCAATGTTGCGTTCGGCGCTCGAGGTCGAAAAATCAGATTTAATACTAGGCCAACATCATAAACAACTCAGCAAAAAATCAGAACTACCGGACCTGACGCAAGGTCTCAGTACTATGAAACTAAAAGGTTACTGGACTATTACGGAAAAGTATTTTTTTTTCCAGGATGTGAAAACTTCTCTACACCCTAACACGATTTCCTTTACTTAATTAATATACGCGTTTAAAGATTCGAATTACTATTTAAATCTAATCGGATTTTTTCTTTCACACTTTAGAAGTACTTAGACTAATTTTTAATTAGAACTATTAAGTAATTTAGCACACTTTTAGCGCGATCTTCGGATATATTATTAAAGAAGTATATAAACAAAATAATTAAAAGGAAAGATCATACAAACAAAAAAAACGTTAAAAAAAGATCACCCTTGCCGGAAGGCGAAGGGACGTGGACGTCGTCGTGGAAGAAGGGAGCACAAAGCAGGTCGCGAGAAATGCGTCGAATGTATGACCTCGTAGATGAGGATACCAAGGCTCACAGATGGCTAATTATCTGGTACAATCCTCTGGATTTGTTGCTTCGCTCCAAAAGATGAGCTTGGAACACGAGAACGTTTGATTCGTGGGTCGTTCGACTGCTCCAAATAGCAACACGTGCTGCAGCGTGGAAAAACAGGTGGCTGTTGCTGGACTTAATAAAAGTCGCAAGGCGCTCGGCTGTGGCACGCAGCTGCCGCCGTTAATATAGTGGTGGCCGTGGGCTTATCGCTCCACACAAACTTAATTGAGTCAAAAAAACTCAAAGATGGACCACTGCCGCTGACGTCGGAGTCCCGACGAGCTGCCAATCGTGTCTAAGAGACGACACACGAATAAATTATGCTGTTCAGGATATATTTTTTTTCTTTCTTTTGGGTACATACTTGTTGGAAAGAGATTTCCCTTATATAGATTACTCCTAGTTGGAGATTTACTCTCCCAGACGATAAAAATTGACTCGTCTGGACAAAGAGGATGCAGCGAAAAAAGTTCTGGTCTACGACGAGATTTATCCGAGGTCAATTTAGTGGATTATTTCCACTTAAACACGAGTTTTCTTTATATGGACTATTTTACAATTTGTCCTGATTTAGGGGCAATGATACAGCCCATGAGTTTGTTACAATTTGTGGTTTGGACAATGTCCAAGATGAAAACTACGACCACGCCGAGCGAAGATAATCAAAAGAACGAGAAGTTAAACGTTTGAAACCGACATGGCTGAGTTTCGTTCAGTGAACGAAAGATTTTTGAACCTTCGTTCAGTGAACGAAAGAATTTTTTTGCGCACTTTCGTTCAGTGAACGAAGAATACGATAAGTGATGCCAAAAAGGATTTTTAAGTTTGCGAGTGGAATTCCTTAGTCCACTTTCACACGAGGAAACAAAGTTGCTAGCAACTTTTATTTCTTGCGAAGTATTTAACTTCGGTGACACGCTACAAACTTCAGAAGTTTGCGTACGCTGACGCGTTCGAGATCTTGAGGGCCGCTTTTTAGTCTCAACAGTGACTAATTGGACGTCATCATCATCATCTTCAATTGTCACATTTTCATGGCATGGATGAGTGTTGGAGGGTTTTGTTGAAATTTCAGTTTCTGATCTATCATCACCATACGATGATATGGGGATGGAATGTACAGAAGAGGTATCAGAATCATCTTCATCTTTTTTCACTGTGGATGATTGAGCGAAGAATTTGATTGAATCGCCAGAATTTGAATGGGATGTACCTTTAAAGCAAGAAAATATACAAAATTAACATTACGTGAATATATAAAAACTAAAATATTTAAAGAAAATCCAAACCAATAACACTGAATGACCAAGAGGTTTGGTTGCCTAAGCAGGATTATACTTTTCCAAAGGTTTTGATACATTGTACATTGTAATTAGTAACAGCGCGGCGCGCGTCTTAAAGTACTAACATCTTTTTAAAATTCATTTTGAATCTTTTTGATCTTAATTTTTTTAAATCCAAAAGTTATTTTATTTTGTTCAAAATATTGATATGAAAAACTGCAATATTATTTATTTATACTTTATAAGCTTCTACATAAAAATTTTGATTGAAATCTGAAGGCCTGTTAATAGTCCTCCAGCCAGAATTTTTTTGAGAAAAATGGAAAAATGGATTACGAAGAATCTCAGCCACGGAAGCATTTACTGCCAAAATTTAAATTTTATATAAAAGAATGACATTTTGACTTGAAAATTTTCGATCAAAATTTTTGATTTTTATTTTTTTTTATTTTATAAAAATCACATTAGACTTTCAAATAGATGCCCTACTTCTGGGAAGCAGGAGAAGAATAGATTCCATAATGTGTACATCATTTTAAAGGTAACGATTAGGGTTTCAATCTTCTCGACGTCGATTATTGAATTTCGTCCTTATTTTTTTAAATATTTGCTTTTGGAAATTGATAAATTTTCTATTTTTCGATGACTTTTTTGGTACAAAAAAAAAAAAAACGATTTATGCAAACTTTATAAAGACACACAAAATTATTATAAATTTGTATAAATTAATAAATTAATTAATTTTTTCACTCCGAAACTAAGCCAAATTTGAAAATTTAACTCTTAAAACTTTTTGTTCAAAATTAAATTGCTCTTGGAATTGGATGGTTTAAAAATTTTATAAGAACATTTGAGCAGGAAAAATTAACAAAAACCAACCAAAAAATGGAAAACCATCCATTTCAATAGAAAATTTAATTTTGAACAAAATGTTTTAAGTGAAAACTAACAAATTTGGCTTAGCCTCCGAGTTATACCAACAACATTTAAAAGTAGCCAGTGTGACCATTCCCTCAGAAACGCATGGTTAAATTTAGTAGCATTTTCGGTTTTAAGCATACTTATGAGCCAAACAAACATATTCAATAATATAAACCCTTGCACGTAATTGTTCCTTTACACCCCTCTATAGGCTGGGAATGGAGATGCAATTTTAGATCTCCATGCGTGACAGGACAATCCAACGCACTACTACTCGAAATAAATGATTCCCGTTATTTAATCTGCGTCTGATTCTGTCTGTAGAAATTTGTGCACCTTGATAGCAAAACTGGGGAAATTGTCTGAGCCCTCAGAAATATAAACTGAACAATTTTTGTTCATTTCTCTATCGTCGTAATGTCAGGTTTGATTATACTTTTTCTACGAGTCCAAGACTTGCCCTTACTATAGTACCTATGTTTGTACAATCATATAATATAATTTGTATGACAAGTAAAAAGGGGATGGCACATGGAAAGGATAAATCCCATTTGTTTTATATTATTTGCTTCTGGGTAGGTAGAAAAGTGGTCAACTCGTAAAATATACATTGTATTAACACAAAGTTTGCGGTGTTGTATCTTTGAGGGCATTCTCTATGGATTTAAAGTTTTTCATTTTGAGTTTCAGCAAATCTCTTGGGATAAAGTGCCAAATCCACTGATAAATTAACATTGAAAGAAGTCGAAACAGGCTTAACATAATACAAACTTCTGCAACAAAGTGTTTCATTGTGATATTCATATCATAAGGCTTTAAAGTAAAGTATACATCATGCACTAACTTTTAACCTAGAAGTTATTTAATGAAGTACATTTTAAATTAAAAAGAAAAAACTGATTTTAAAATGTTTTGTCTTTCATTTTTTCTTATCGTTAAGTGTTGGGCTAGCGAAATATATTTGGGCTTTTTTTAGAACAACTCCATCAGAAATACTGTTTACTGCGGATCAACTAAATTGAAATTTGAATGGTTCACAAATCATAATAAGTAACTACAAAGAATGAAATAATACGTGAATAACTTCAAAGAATCGCTCATTTAAATTCATCAAAGGACAAAGATTAATGTGTAAATAAGGCATACAATAGCAGCAGCAGCATCCAAAATCGCTTTCGAATTATTATATTTTTTCAATTCACAAGTTGAATAGAGTTTCTGAATTGAATTTTTGATCTTAACCAATTCGTAAATTCATTATAGAGTGTGAATTAAATTTTCTGTACTTAGCTCACAGAGTCCATTTTCTTACTTCTCAAACTTAAGAGGCCTAGAAAAGAGCTTAAGCATATTTGTAACCATGCGTCAGGTACCTATATCTAGGTGTTATACTTCCGAAAAACAGCTGGAAATGAAAGATATTTTCTGTCTTTAACATATACTATCTGCAACAATGCACTACCACTTAAAATCAAATCAACTAAAATAAGTCTTTAAAATACTTAATACTTATCCATCTTTAATAAAAGCTTGAGTACGTATTTACCTATATACATAGGTACACCCCGTAATTTTAATTAACTAATTACTTTTCGCATTGGCTGAATTAAAATGAACAAATATCTGAAAAGTCATCCCAATCCCTCATGCACTTAACGAGATTCTTTGAAAAGAATCTATCGCTGAAAATTTTATAATTATTATTTCTCTTCCTCCAGAACCAACAAGCCACAACCGCAACCAAAGATATTATCGTTTCGAATCACATCAAATAGGTACGTCTTAACTCAATTCGATTGTGGATTGTGGTTAACTTATTTTTATTATTGGTTTATCTTATATTCTATAGGGGATGTTTATTGAAGGTGTTTTATTTTGAAAGATAATTGAAACTGCCCGACAAAGTTGAAAACACTAATATATCTTCAACAGTTCATAAAAGTATATCCACATTTTAATTATTTTGATCTATTGTATGGCCTGTATAATTAAAGTGACCATAAGTCCCACTTTCGGTGGGACAGTCCGGGGGTCTCCAAGGAACGCAAAAATTACCCGCTTCTAGGAAATGACATTCAAATGATTTTCAGTATTAAGCTAAAACTATTTATAATGCTCGGAGGGTCGAAAGAAAACAAGTGAATACACGGAAAGCATATGACGCGGCTATAATTACGGAATGGAACGTTTCGTCAAGTTTCGTTCAACTTTGCCTTCGGAAATGAGGAGTTTTACTTAAGTAAGTCGGGAGCGCAACTCATTTAAGTAAAACAGACATTTGGTGAAATAGGAATGTCAAAAAGAGATAGATAATAATTACATTATGGGTGTGTTCCCCTTTTGACGGTACGGAAATCTACTTTTTGACTACTTTTTGATATAAGCTTCAGTGCCCTTCCGAGTTCCGACTATTATAGTTCTACCTTTAGTCCGGGTCCGGTCAGGAAAAGAAATCAAATCCCGTGCGCTTTTTTTTTATGATTGGAATTCATTCTACTTCACTAGGGATGAAATTTAGCTTGAATTAATCCTGCCCTCAGCCCTCTAATCCTGTCGCTTGGATGTCATTTTCTAAAATGGCGACCAATCTGAGGAAAATGATAAAATAAAAATAACTCGCAGATAAATTACTTGAAAAGTTTTCATGATCAAAATAACGATTAATGTCTTAAAAGATAGGTGTGGAGTAGACGCACCTTCGGATAAAATTTCAGTGTTGCCAATTTTCCGGAGCATATTTTTTTAATGTTAAATTTTTTGTTAGTTTTTAATACTTTGAACATGAAAAAAGTTGTAGAAACGCCTCCAGGTGTTCGGAAATAATAAAATAAACTTGGTGACGGAACAGCACGTGGGGAACCAGGCCTTAGAGTGACTTACAACTCTCAACCATGTCTGTGTACGTACATATGTTGGCAGGAATGAAGGGGACAGTCAGGGTGGCACCATACAAACAAAAGAGGCTGGGTGCGACCCACACTAGTAACTTCCCATTGGTACCCTCATAAGCTAGAGGCCCAATGTTTTTTAATAAAAAATCGACGATTCTCGATCTTCGAAAACTTTATCAGGTGTGCAATAAACAATCAAGTGAAGACCAAAGATTGGTTTGCCTTCGAAATATTAGAGAAAAATATTGTTGAATAATGTTTGTAACCTTTTTCTATAAAAAAAAAAACAGTTTGTTAATTTTGTTTACAAAATTGAACTACATAGTATGTAGAGTAAAACTATCCCAATGCCCATACGTCAATATGCATAGAATAAAATTAACCCGAAGTCGATAGCATGATTCGTTCTCAAGATATTCAGGACTGAAGAAATTCAACAACTATTTTTTAAAACTGCTATAGTAAAAAAAACCGCTCATTTAATTTTTTTAAAAGTCCTTTCAGCACGTAATGAAACTTCTATCTGTAAAATAAAATTCATCCGAAGTCGATATCCTTATTCGTTCTTGAGATATGGTGGACGAAAAATGCGATGGAACGTACAAACGTACGTACAAACACAGACATCTTTCTAAAAATGATGGATTCCAATTCTAGGGAGCTCGAAACGTGAAGATATGTCAAAATTTTCGATTTGACAAATCGGACCAATTATAATAACTTCCAATGGGAAGTTAAAAAATATAAAATTAACAAAAACACAAACAAATTTATAAAACCAAATTACAGCGCCCGAATGGGGCCAGTAAGTTAGTTATAAGATATTAATAAGTAGGCTAGTTCTTATGAATGTTTGTCTAGCTTTAAGATAGTTTTAAGATGATTGAAAAATAAAAATTAATTTATTTATAACAAGTATTCTCTTGGGGGATTTTTCAGTTCCTCGCAATGGCCAGTACCTCAGAAAAAACTTTTCTGTTTTTAGGTGGCAGCGGCTGGGAATCGAACCCAGACCTTCCGCATGACAGTCCAACGCACTAGCCATAATGCCACGAGATACTACGTTTAGAAATAACAATTGATATCTTAAAAAGTATGTGTTGAATAGATGCACCTTCGGCTAAGATGTCATGTCAGTATTGCCTTTTTTCGGGAATATACTTTTTTGTAAGTCAAAAAGTCAGACTTCCCCTATTTTGGTAATTTTTAAAGTTTTTAACGTGAAAAAAGTTACGCCCCCAAACCACCACCAAACGCATGTTGGACAAATAATGGTTTATGTCTTTAAAGATAGGTGTTCAGTAGACGCACATTCGGGTAAAATTTCAGTCTTAAAAATTAACAAAAATGGAAATCCCACCCTTTGACATCACCAAAGTATTTTCCCGAAAAGTGGCAACAACAAATTTTACCCAACCCAACTTAAAACCTATCGTTTAAGACATTAATCATTATTTGTATCATGGAAAATTTTCAAGTAATTTAGCTTTTTGTTACATTTTATACGAATCACCCTGTAAACAAAATATCAATTTCGTGATCTTCAAACCCGTATGATTAATGTACTGGAGCCCTAATTGATGGGCAACTTTCCCAAAACCTCTAAATAAATACCTGTATATATATTTTGTAAAACTATTTATTTTCTAATTTTCCTGTGGGATACCACGCAAGAAAAACTCACATTCTTCTCAACCTCAAAGGTTAGGTAAAAGAGTACATTTTATACGGAAACGTAAAATCCGATTGAATTATATCGAAAATAGTTACTCTTATGATAAAAAGATACTTAAGATTTTTTTTTTGTAGGGAATTTTCTAAACTACAACTTAGTTTTTAAAATTTATTCTGTAAGAGTTACCATTCGGGAGATATTCCTTAAAAACCGTCCGGGGAGTGGTGCTAATATCGATGTGGACTTTTTACAGTAGTTTCCTAAGAATGCCATAGGGATGCTATTTACCAAAATCCAGCTTTCTGCCCTTTAATCCGTAATATGGCTGATACTATAAGGCTAATATGACTAGAATTTATGTTTTCTGTAATACATTCGCCATCAAAATCTTATATCAAAATCTATGTGCGGTTTGGAGAGATATGTGGGAGCTAACTTTCAGCTCGATCTTCATGCTAGGCTAAATTGTGCAGAACTACATATTTTCGGAGAGGTTTAAGACTTGAATATGACATGTTCAAAAAGTTATTTTTATTCAAAACTTATCGAGATATACCCATTCAAATTTTATCATTTCATTTGAAAGCCTTATGTCTGTTCGTTTACTTCCCAAAACTACGAATTTTTACGAATCTAATTTTTTTTATATGAGCTTTGACAGAACTTTGGGCTAAGTTCGTAGAAATTCGTAGTTTTGGGAAGTAAACGAACAGACATCTTGTTTTCGGTACTACATGCGATCTGTGTTCTGTGATAGCCAAACTACTTTTTTACCTGAGACCATTTTTATCACAAGAAGTGGTGAAACTTATTTTGTGACTTTTTCGTATTCTCCCCCTTAAAGCCTAGTATGCAGATCGAGCAAAGACAAATTTTATCTCTACATTTTTTTCTCGAGACAAATTCTGAAGGCGTAGAGATAAAAACAAAAGTCAAATAAGAGCAGTAGCGTAGTTAGAAAAATTTGAAACTTGTACAGAAATCAAATTCCTTCAAAGCATTTGCAGAACAAGCAAAATTGATCGCACTTGATGGGGAACAATATAATGTGGATGAATGAAAATACTTTTAAAAGGTCTGAAATTTTCAGCTTTTACTTTTCTGGAAAAAGTCGATTTTAGGGCAATTTGGTTACATTTGGCTCAAAATACACTTTCTTCGTCAAAATATAGTTTGTCTCCCATCTATCAAGTCATCACCTGTCAAAATATATTGAAGGATTGCCACGACTAACTACGCTGTACCTACTGTTTTCATTTGACTTTTGTTTTTATCTCTACACCTTCAGAATTTGTCTTGAGAAAAAAATGTAGAGATAAAATTTTCCTTTGCTCGATCTGCGTACTAGGCTTAAAGGGTAGAATATGAGAACGTAGGTACATGACAAATTATAGTGAATTAAAATTCCATATTATTATCAAAAACAGGTGGTTATTGAGCAGCATTTGACTGCATTTCCAGTCAACTATTTCTGTACACACAATTTATAACTGAAATTGCCTGGCAATGGAATACCCAGCCAAGATTTAAATTGCCCTTCCCATTCCGTAAGGTAAAACCGTACTCGACGGAACTGCCCTTCAGCGGAACTGCACCGCAACTGAACTTCAAAATATTTTGTACGGCATAGTTGGTCAAGTTTGCCGCATGGTGCCACGCTGTGAAGGTCAGTTGTCGCTTACTGCGATATAGCTTATACAATTTCATACAAAAAATATTCTGAAGTTCAGTTCCGTCGATTGCGGCCTTACCTTTAATGTGAACATTAAAAAATATTTCACATAAAGGCAAGTTTTCAAAATCAAATTCCAACAACAACAAGTTTAATTCTCATTTGAAGTCTATGGCTGAATGTGGAACGTATCTTAATGTTCACATTAACGAGGTCAACAAAACACGCCTATTGAATGATTTGTAAAAACTCCAGTAAATTGTGAGTTGTGTGTGACCTGTTTTGGAGGAGACCAAAATTTCGATTAGTGTTGAGAATCTCACAAGTTGTGACCTGAAACGTGAAAATATAATTTTTTCTCCATCTTTCAAGCCATCAACTCTCAAATTCCATAGAAGGATGGCTAACGAAGTCGATGGATGAAAAAACCTCTAAAAATTCCGAAGCTTGTGAATTTTTTACTTCTCCGGAAAAAAGTGATTCCAAGGCAATTGGTAGACAAATCTGTCAATTTTCATTGTAGGATGGCTACGATGTCGTTGGATTAAAAAACCTCTATACATTCCAAAAATTTTGAAGTGTTTTTAATTTTCCGGAAAACAGTGATTTTAGGGCAACTGGTTGACATTTGGATCAAACTAAACTTTTTCCGTCAAAACATAGTCCTTTCCCTATCTGTCAAGCAATCAACTACATATAAGATTTCACTGTGGGATGATGTCAATGTCGATGGATTAAAAAAAAAACCTGCTAAAATCAGAAATGGTCACAGTTTTCTACTGCTCCCAAAACTCAATTAAATTTTCCAACTCAGTTTACTGAGTCCAGCTCGATTATACTCGGTTTGGGAATCAATTTAAATTTTCTATTGAAGAAAAATATTTTCCGTATCTCTATGTGGCCCTTTTGAACCTCTTCCCATTAGCTACGCCTCAGACTTATTTATTCTATTTATTTTATTCTTATTCTTATGTCATAATTTTCCTTAAGCATTATTTTATATTTTTTTCATTAGTCGTGTGTTCTAACGTCGCACATAGGAGTATTTGCCTACAAAACTCGTCCAAAAAACGATTTTTCAAGTGTCAAAATTGAAAGGGGAACTTTTTCCAGACAATAGCTAAGATCCCATGGAACAATAGGTTAAAATAAGAAGGTTTTATAATACAAATTCTATATACTACTGAAATAAATCAGCCAAGTAGAAGACTTAGCATTAAGGATTGGACTTGTTGAATTATTGATTCAAAATAGCTTTTTATGGCCTTTAGTCCTACAAATTGGCGTTTCGTTCGGCTTACTCACTTGAACTCATCAGTGACATAGTGAGGGCTTTGTCATACGCAAAAACTTCCAGCTTAATGATTAGGAATTCTAATCTTGTTGGATATAGTTTACAGTGAATTTTCGCTGAAAAATTCATGTAAGTTGAACTGAACTTAAAACAAATTGCGTATGACAAAGCCCTCACTATGTCACTGATGAGTTCAAGTGAGTAAGCCGAACGAAACGCCAATTTGTAGGACTAAAGGCCATAAAAAGCTATTTTGAATAGGCTAAAATATTTTTTTTTATTGCTCAACATATTTTGGCTGTGATATTAGTTCAAAGTCTTCGATTAAGAATTTGTCACTTCTTTTTGTAATCAACCTTCAAAAAATTTGAAACATTTTATTAAATTATTTCTTAAAAATTTTGTGTAGTCTGATGAAATTTTGGTATATAAAAATCAACTACAGATGTTCACTATTATATTCAGCCATTTTTTCGACAAATATTTTAATATTTATATTTTTTTCGAATTTTCGTTCGAAAAATGCAAAAAAAAAAAAAACACTAGGAGTATTCATGCAACAGCATAAAGTCGTCGTAAACGTTGTAAAGTTTTAAATTTCGTAAGTCTGTCACAATTTGTATGGAAATTTTCACAGATTTGCGAAGTTTAAAACTTTACTACGTTTACGACGACTTTACGCTGTTACATGAATACCCTTACTATTTTTGTTGGTTCTTTATCATTGGGAAGTAATTTTTTTATAGATGTAGATGGAATTGGGTTCTCATTTGTATATGGGTGGATAAAATAAACCATCAAGCTTCATTTTCAAAAAGAATCGGCTGCGGATTTTTGCGGATGTAGTTGTTTTTTGTCATATCGTATTCCCACTTTTATGCCCATTCAAACTGACTATTTGTGCTGTTATTTTTCTTTGGGATTTCATTTTTTTTATTTTTTGGAGTTATTTGGTAATTATTTGTATAAAATATGGTTTAGCAAAGCTCCCAGTATTGATTTAAAAAAAAATATTGGCTGCAACTTTGATCCTTTTTATCTTTTTTGGTCATATCGTATATCCGATTGTATGCATTTTTTCTTGTTTCCAGTTGAAAAATTAATAAAAAAACTTGAAATTTTTTTTTGTTTTAAAAGAGGGTAAATTTATTAAAAACGGTATTTATTACATGGTTTAAGATGAAAATATTGCAATCAAGACAAAAAATAATTTTGTTCAGTTTTTGCATACAAATACTCCTATGTGCGTCGTCTAATAATGGAAAGAATGAAACGGAGATAATTTTAGTTTATAAAAAGCGAAATACCTATATAAAACATAGACATACTAGATATGGACTGCTAGTCGATACCCATTTTCATACAAATGCTTCAATGGAAGCAGTTCTTTATTTAATTTACGACATAAGCGCTTTTGGCCTAAAAGTGGAAAAAAAAAATTATTATTCTTAATGCCATCTGTTGGCACTTGGCCTGAAGAAGTATTTTTAGCCAAAGAAAGTAGGGACATCTATTGGTATATCTTATAAAAAAACAGAGCCATCTGCTTTAATTTAACTTTATTGTTTGACGTCTGACGTTTTGGTGCAAATGTTTGTATTTTTTTTTTCAGAAGCTTTCATTTGTGTTTGGTTTCTCTGGCTTTAGTTTAAAAATGTATTTATATAAAATATAAATGTTAAAATGATTACCAGTCGGAACTATGAAGTTAAACAGCTCAAAAGAAGGGTGAAAATCAGGACGATAAAACCGCAGAATCTGAAAATTTAACCTCTTGGTAAGATTTGTTTTGTTCTATCCTTTATTACTATTTGTTTGCAGCAATTTTCTTCTTTCCACGCCAGAGTAACATCGTGCAAAAAAGCCACTACAGCTTAAGAAATTTTGAAGAATCTTCTTTGGGAAAATCACCACAAAAAGAAACCAAGGTCTATAAATACGCACATTGAATTTTCTCTGCCGCCGGAGCGCATTGGCAATTCGAATTTTTAATAATCTCGTATCTATTAGCGAGTCAAACATCCTGTGGAGGTGACCAGTTAAACACCCAAGCGAGGAAACAAAAAACAGGAAAAAAGAAGAAACCAGAAACTATAAAGACTAACATGACTATTCCTGCTGTGGGTGGGTCAACCTTATCGAATATGACTGTGATATTATTGATGTAGAAAAGCTGAAACGAACTTGCAAAGAACAACTGACAAAACATTCTAATGCTTTGAGCAGAAATTGGTGAGCTCCATTTACCTCACAGCAAACAAAAATTCATCGTTTGGAAGCTCAAAGAAGTGCCACACGTATCATATGCAAGAAACTCAACAGGCTATAACAATCAAATCAATTGCTATCCAACCCAGGTAAGTTTACTCATATATAAGCGTTGATTATTTTCATTTTTCTAACTATTCTCGTTTTGTAGACTCAAAATAATCGTAATACATTTGAAACAAAAAAGAACTTGGAACTGTTGAAGCTTATATCACTGGAGACCTCAATTGGCAATCGGATCCATCATCAGAAAATGACGTTGATGATAACAAAGAAGATGATGATCTCGATACTTTCAGTAAGTAAATAGGAAATAAGTTTTCACTGCCACATTATATTTAATTGTTTAATACAGGTTAACAAAACGCGAAAAGACAATGAAATCTCAGTGAGTGGTAAAAACATTCCTCCGCCAATATCGACATTCGAAGAACTTCAAATCGCTTATAATATTTCGCCTAGACTTGTTAACAATTTGGCCCCCAAAAAGCAGCAAAAAGTATGACATTTTAATATCGACTCCGAATAGAGTGCGTTACTTGTTGCCACAGGAACCATCTGCTTTGGATTTAAAAAAGTGGGTTCGAGTGTGTGTTTGGTTAGTTATTAGATTATGTTCTTATAAATTTGTATTTTTCAGCATCGAATGGTTTGTCATCGATGGAGTCGACAAAATGCTAGAAGAAGGCCAAAATAGTTTCAAGGAACAATTTGATGATATTCTTGCTGCCAAAAAACCAAAAAGCTTGCACTATTTAGTGCGACTTCTACATTGCAAGTTTCCAAATAAGCATTAAAAAATTGAAAGGACTTGGTCTTATGGGAAGAGCTGTGCGTCCAGGACATGCCATTACATTTTTTACACAAAATGATACGACTCATTTGAGAGGGTATGTTTTTTTTGCTTTTATTACGGGGTATTATTGTTAAATAATTCCTTATAGTATTGCACAGATAATTCCAAAATCATGTGGAACTGTTCCCGAATATATGCTCAAACTTAAGAAAACCAAAACGTCGGAAAAGAAGCAACTCGCCAAGAGTGCACCCCGTCGGTCGTTATGTCATACGCACAGCTCCAGAATTTGAAGAGCGCAGAAAAAAGAAGCTAAGTAGAGTGGCACAGTTTGTAAATATCCGTCCTAATTCAGATGACGAATCGAACAAAAATGCGTCTGCTAAAAAGAAAACAAAAGTCATAGAAAATATTCTCAACAAAGATGTTTTACGCAAAACACAAAAAGCCTATAAGAAAAATAAAAATAAAACTACGACATAATTTTTCTTTGCATCTAAAAATAGAAATTTTATTTCTAATTTTAATAATTGAAATTTTTGACTTTTAAATTGTTACACAGTCTAAAAAACGGACTTAAAAACTATAAAATATGTTTCAAAGGCACTTGTTTGGTTAACATCACATTTTGAAGACATAAAATTCTATTTTTTGATTTCATACATTTTAGGATTGATAAAGCCAATCACATGGAAGCTTAGGCATCTTACTAGCTGGCCAGGGTAAATAATCTGCCGCTTTGAACACCCAATAGTCGAATGATAAGAGCCACGAGTAGGATAATTTCCAAACCAATAAGATAGAAGATATAGTGTGTCCAATCATGCGGCGATTGAAAAAGTTTGATTTCTTGCAAATCTATAACTCTTTGTTTCATATTAAGACAAAGAATATAATTGTAGTCTGGAATATTTGCATGAGGAGCCAAAAGCCAAAGCTGTGGAGTAAAATGTATGTGTTAACAATTTTTTTTTTTTTTGAAAGAGTTAAGTTTGTTACTTTGAGAATTTTTGCGCAATTTATTTCATTGACACCTAGGTATACTGCATGCCCATTTGGATTATTATCTAAAGCATTCGAAAGAAAGTATTCTGGAATCTAAAAAAAACGTAAAATAAAAATTTAAATATGGATCCGCTTTAGAGGAAAAGCACAAGTAGGTTTACTTTGTTAATTGCATTTTTCCTCAAATAATACTTTTGAAAAACTTCCATGAATGTTGTTCCTTCCAGCTCATACATAAATATTTCAAAAGAAAAAAAGACTCCGTTCTCATCTACTAAAACATGCAAACATCATGTCGTGAAATTTTCATTTTTGCACTTTCAAGCTTCTGATAGGAGGGCATGAGGGACAGCGGTCTGTTTTATTTCAATTTTGCTCGTTTCTTGACGATTTTGTGGATGCAATAGTTACAGAGCATTGGTACTGAAGTAGACAAGGAGGATGTTGGAGTTGAATCGAACCGAAGCTTTGTATGAGATGTGATGTGCACTCCCGTGGCGATGCCTCTAAATTATTCAATGAAAAAATAATAAGGGTATTCATACAACATCGTAAAGTCGTCGTAATCGTTGTAAACTTTTAAACTTCATAATTTTGTCATAATTTGTATGGAAAATTTGACAGATTTACGAAGTTTACAACTTTACGATGTTTACGACGAGTTTACGCTGTTGCATGAGTACCCTTAATATTAATTTGATTGTCACAGATCCATATCATTTTAATTTTAAAATTGTTCAAGAATTTACTTTAAAAAAAAAGTTGTCCATTCGAGATTTTTCTTGTTCAAGCAAACGTCGTGGCTCCAACCACTTGCCCACTTCGCACCTCAAATCTTTCGATTTATTACATATAAGTTTTCTTTTATATACGAAGGTTTCATAATACAAATTCTATATACTACCGAAATACATCAGCTTTTTTTTAATACAAAATTAAAAATCTACCAAAAAGTATAAATACTCACTATGTGTATAATTTATGTACATAAGAATAACGATTTTTGTACAACAAGTTCGTTATTTGTCTATCCAAATTGATTCATTACCTTTCTTTTTAGGTTTTTAAATATAAATATATATTCACTGATCCAAACGTAGCCACCGGAGTAAGAGATTTTTGGTTCTTGGTGGAGCAGTATGTGGTTTTGGAGTTCCAACGCCTCTTCGTTTTGATGATGGTGATGTTATGAGACGCTTGGCCAGTCCTCGCCATCGTTTGATGATTCCATGTAAACCAAAATGGTTACGGCAAGTTTTCTGCGCTCTGCATTATCAAATTTCGGAACTTGTGCATTTTTTTTGGGAACAGTTGCTTCATCTGATTTCCCCAAAAACTTTTCCATTGAAGGAAAACCTACGTTGAAAAAGTATTTCTTTTAATAAATTTTTTCCTCCAAAATAAAATGACAAATAAAATTAAAAAAAGCATCAAACCAAAAGTGTCAAACGATTTCCCATATTTTCCGCTTTACCTCCAACAGCGCTCGTGGCGTTTATATTTAAATTTCGAACCAACCTAACCAAACAACTAGCAGTCCATATCTAGTATGTCTATGATATAAAACGTCGCAATTTGTTCAGAAAAATAATGCTTCGAGCATTCTTTTTTCACGCAAATTAACTGGAGACTTTTTTTAACCGCACAAAATTAACTGGAGACTTTTTTACCTTTTCAAGTTCAGCGGTTACACTGTCAAATTTTGCGCTGGAGCTGAGTACTGTTTGGAATAAAATCCGAGATAAAATAATTTGTCCTGGGAAAAATTTTATATGGGAGATAAATTTTGTCTCGATCTGCGTACTAGGCTTTAATTGAAAAAATCAATAAAGAAGCTTTTCGAAATTCCGGGGAACCCTATAGAGCCCTACACACGATCAATGTTTATTGTCAATATTCAGTGAAAAAGCCATTTTTCGCTGAGTATTGATCGTTCGTATGCTCTTCAATGTCATTGTCAATGAACATTGACGACATTGATGAGAACCAAAATCGATTTGGTTTTCTTCAATGTAACTGTCATGTTGACGTTTGAGTCGGTGGCAAAAATAAAGCAAATAGCAAAATAGAAAAAGAATTGGTTGATTTTTGGGCTTAGTTCTCTTGAATTTCAAGTTAATTTATTATTAAACGACTTCTTTAGTACCTACTTAATTTAGTTATTGCTTCTTTTTTATTTGCTGATACACCCAATGCAATATTCTTGCAGTAAAAACATACAATTTTACGTACAATTATTGTCAATGTTCATTGATACGTGTGGTGGCAATTTTTCATCAATG
Organism: Dasysyrphus tricinctus; assembly: GCA_963921185.1. Classification (NCBI taxonomy): domain Eukaryota; kingdom Metazoa; phylum Arthropoda; class Insecta; order Diptera; family Syrphidae; genus Dasysyrphus; species Dasysyrphus tricinctus. Next base: position 130,840,466 of record OY992532.1, read on the forward strand.
TTTTTTGACAGAAAATTTCTTCAATAATTATTGTCAATGAATATTGATCGTGTGTAGGGCCCTTACCCAGCGGCTCCATTGGCAATATTTGAGGCAATAAATTGCCTCACTCATTGCTATTGCCCTTAATATTGCAAATGGAGACGCTTTGTCAATAGCAATGGCAATATTACCTAGAAGATGAGAGGCAATTATTGATTTCCATCGTCAAGGCAATAAATTGAGTAAAAATGGGGTTCCCCGTAATTGTCAATGGCTTCTATATTGATTTTTTCAATTAAATCGTAGAATATGAGAACGCACATGACAAAATATAGTGAATTCAAATTAAATTTAATTAAAACAGGGGATTTGAACAGCATTTGAGTGCATTTGCAGTCAAATATTTCTATGCACACATTTTATAATTGAAATTGCCCGGCAATGAAAATGCCCACCCCAGCAATAAATTGCCATTCCTATTCCAATTGCCATCGCCTCAAATATTGCCAATGGAGCCACAGCGTTATACTGCCTCAAATTATTAAATCGACGATGGAAATCAATAATTGCCTCTCAATTATTCGTTTAATTCATTGCGATTTCTTGCAGAGTTGCTGTTGTGTGCGATAATCGGTCAAGAAGTTAGTTACAAAATGCTGTGGTGAGAATACCAAAATGTTATCGAATCACAACAATCCTCACTAGGAATAGTCACAAGAGCTTGTGACTTCTCACAAGGGGAGAAACGGGCTGTTAAAGTGCCTGAATACGCCCCATTGTGTATCACACTTAATAAATACATTGTTTCCTTCCTAAGAAATCATTTTCGCCAACATCAAGAAAATAAAATTTTAAAACTTGACATTTGAATAATGACGTTTGACAGCTGAAAAATAATTTTCCTAATTGGTTCGGAAAATCTCGCAGGAATGGCTAGCTTAATTAAAGGGCTTCGTTTTGCCCAACAAATTTCAAAGAATTCATCAATTCTTTTCACTGCCTCTAGAACTGCGTCTCGTAAGTTAATTAAAGTTATTTTCACAACATTTTTTGCTGAGTCAAACCTTTTGAAATTATTTACGTTGGTCATTTACGTAATCCACATTCATCACCATTTATCTGTCACTCGCTTCATGTACATAAAATGTACCCGATATTCAATTTAAATTTCACTTTTGGTTTTAGATTGGAACAAGGATTTCAAACCAGGTCCATTCCCAAGAACTCAAGAGGAACGTGATGCAGCAGCCAAAAAATATAATCTGCTACCAGAGGAATATCGCCCATACGCAGATGAAGGTCTGTACTATGGCGACTACCCTCATTTGCCAGAAGGTCCCAATGGTCTAGGTATAGAAGCTAAGGATAACTACTATCCCTACGATTATCCCGAACACAAGAGGAACTTCAATGAACCGGTAAAGTAGATTGATTAGCTTTTGGTTGCTATTTTTAATAATAATTATATCGATTTTCTTCAGCTTCATGCCCAGATTGACTTGATTGGTGAAGACCGCTACAGTCAACCTGAAAAACCAAGGTTAGAGAACTGGCAATACTTTGCTAGTTTCTTTGGTTTTATGACATTCTGCTTTGTTCTGTACTACTGGCTGGAGGACAAGAAAATGTTCCGGCCAGTATTGCCCAAACAGTACCCTGGAAGAGGTCAAGTTCATTACACGTTCGAGCCGAAAAATTAAAAATATTATAATTTTGCAATTTAAAGTGATGATTAATCAATTGAATAAAAAAGATTTGTTGATCAAATGGGAAAAAATCTAACTTATTAAAATTATTTTAAGGCATCTATTATTCGTGTAGTACAGAGGTCTAATTAGTGAAGAGCGGAAAACAACGCTTAACTTTTTATTTCATTCAAACACCAATTGCGTTTCAGAAAAACGACTATCGTAATAAGGGTGAATATTTTAAATGAAATTTGTGGGATTTACAAAATTATTTCCATTATATTGAAATCGTGGATAAGGCCTTAGTACTCTACCAGCTACTCGTAGACATAGTTCAAAAATGAAAATGATTATTTTTTTCGAATTAATTTCAAAATTTTCGAGTGCGATTTACCGTTATAACTCCAAACTATGTGGAGTAAATGAATTTTTGAAAATGGCATTAGAGAAAGCTCCAATTGAGGAGAGAATAAGAAAACACACAATATCAAACTTACCATCGTTACACGTTTTATTATCATTTTTTAAATTCATATTGAAATCGTAGCACTTTTTTTCGTTTATTTGAATGGGTGCACCGTCTTTATAATCACATTTGCTTTGAACTAGTTGAAGGTCAGACCTTTTAAAGCTATTTTTGGGCTTTATATCAATGTTTCTTTGATAAGACACAAACAAATTGAGAACAAACGTAGAATGGGTGGAGGAAAAGCTCTTTTCGCGGCTAAGCACGCGGAAATTTATAATTTTCATGATAAATGGCTCACGGGACATCAAATTTCGGAAAAAAAACTTAAAGAATCTATTCTTTGATCTATAATTATCTGAAAAATAAACAAAAAGATGGTGTTAGTTGACTGGACCAATGGTCGAAAACCTTGCTATCCCTTCAAATTGAATTTAGATTCGACAGAACACAGTACAGTATTCCATTTAGGTTTTCGACGAGTCCGTTGGTCAGTCAACTAAGTTCATACCAGATACCGAATAAACAAAGGGTACTTTTAAACATGGACTAGGTAATTGTATGGTTCGTGGATGTTTGGGCATGTTTCTCGGGACATGGAGTGCGTCCGATTGATAACATATATGGAATTATGGACCGGTGCGTATCATCATGCAAAATGACATGATTCCATGTGCTTAGGAGGATCTTCCCCTAAAATGGATATTTCAGCAAGATAATGATCCGAACCATACCAAAATATAGTCAAAAAAAATCGTTTCAAGTGGAAAAACTTGATGATTTGAAGTCACCAGCACAGTATCCTGGTCTCAAACCCTTGGACACACTATTGGATATTGAAGATCGAAGAATAGTTCAGAAAAAATTCCAGAAATAGGAACGATCTCTTTGTGCAGGTCAAGGAGGCTTGGAATAGTATACCAGGTTCCACAGTTCCAAATTTTCTGGAGAATATGCCCTGGAGCTGCAGTGCGATGATGAAATACAAAGGTTTTGTCACAAAATACTATATAAACTAAACACTAAATTTAATTAAAAACATGCATTTTTAAAAAGTTGCTTATGTTTTGACCAGGTAAAATGGGACGTGATATCATATTCTTTGAATATTTAATATTTTTAGTTATGAAACATAATTTTTGTTGTTATTATTTTTATTTTGGATATAATAAGAGCATTTATCAATTAAAAGATTATTAAATATATTAAAATTCAGGCAGTTATAAACCAGAGTTTAATTTCATGAAAAAAGTTGCTTATGTTTTGGCCGACACTGTATACTGTATATAAATAAAACGTGCAATAAAGGTAGAATGAAGATTGTGTTCTTCTTGTCCTCTCTTAAATGAATGCTTTCTCTAATTCCATTTACAAGAAATCATGTCACTTAGTTGAGAGCTAGGCTGTTTTCGAAAACGTCAAATCAAAGTCAGACTAAAATATGGAATTTACTTCAAACGGGCATTTTACCATGACGTTATTCATAAAATACATTTAGATAATGCGATTGATTGCATAATTTTATAATGTTTGCCGTATACATTACTTCCTATAATAGAATTACCCATGTTTGTTAACGGAGTCGTACCAGTGAATTAAGGCGGTATTACACTATCATATATATATGGCTTAAGCTGCCATATAAAGTATGGCAAAGTTTTTCAATGTATGACAAGTTGTATTACACTATGCCATACATATATGACGAATTTATATGACAAATGGCTTCGTCAAATAATTTTTTTTCATATACAGTTGCGGTCAAAATAATAGTAGTACAAGTTAAAGAATTGCGTAACTTAAGTTTTGTAAATTTTATATTGCGCTGATAGTAACAAACTGTTGCATTTTGACTTAATTACTTTTTCTTAATGAGCGGGTACACATAAATTTTTATTTGCAACGGTAATATGACAAATAAGCAACCGTTATTAATCAAAGCTACGAATTCTATCGGTCAAAATAATAGTAGTGCAACGGTTTATGTGAAGAAATATTATTTTTCTCCCTTATTTCTTAAATTAAACATTTAAAAAAACGTTGGTTTTTGTTTATCCATAACATCTTCATAGTTTTTATTGAAAAATTGGTCATATTTTGCCAGCAATGGGCAGAGGCAAACACCGAACACCGGAATAGCGTGTCTTAGTTAGAAGACTGATATCGAAAGGCAAAACTTATGTGCTGGTTCAATGCCAAGTTTAATGCTCACCAACAATGGTAAGAAAAGTCATTATTTAACTGCCAAAGTCAGAAAATGGCGGGCGGAAGCCGCTTTTGCCACCAAAGTTGATGAAACGAGTCATCAGGCATTTAAAAATCACTCCCGTTACGCCAGCTTCTGAAATTAAAGGCATATTTTTTGTTATTGCCATCAATGAAACGGTTCGTAGAAAGTCACGAGAACATGTTCAAGCCGCCCACAGCCTGGAGGGGTACCATTGTTGACAAAAAACAATGTAACAAAAAGATTGAAATTCGCAAAAGAACCACTTTGACTGGCCTGCATCAAATCGGAGTAATGTTCTGTGGTCAGACGAGTTCAAGATTGTTTTATATGGTGGAAATTGACCTCATCAATATGTAAGAAGGCCAAAAAACACAGAATATAATCCACGTTTCAAAGCAAAAACACTTAAACACGGAGGACTCAGCATAATGGTTCGGGCATGTTTTTCCTTCTATGGTGTTTTTCCAATACACCAAATTGAAGGTATCATGGATTTGGAAATCTGTATTAAGATCATCCAGGAAGTAATGCTACTCTATGCTGAAGATGAAAAACCCACTGAAACGTGTCTTTCAGTGAGACAATGACCCAAAGCCTACTAGTAAACTTGCGAAGCAATGATTCCAGGCAAATAGAGTTGATGTGATGGACTGGCCGCACAGTCTCCGGACTTAAATCCCATTGAGAACTTGTTGTGCGATGCAAATAAATATGTTGCTAGTTGCCATCCAACTAACAATAAAGCCCTTTCGGAAGCTATACAGCACTCATGGAGCTCGATAAGGGTAGAAAGGTGTGAAAACCTGATAAACTCGATGCAACGCGGGTGTGCTGCTGTTTTTTTTTCCAACAAGGGACTTGCGACTAACTGTGAGTTTAAGGTTCAAACCCTCAACTAAATCTTATGATACAAATTTTGCCCTAAATTTAATTTTTTGTGATATTTAAAGGTGTATTATCTGCGCACTACTATTTTTTTGACCGCTGTTCTTCAAAAGTTCTTCAATAAATTTGAAAATATCTTATAAAATATTATATTTGGAATTTTTCTTTTTTCGAAAATAAAAGCTTAAAAACACCAATTTGAAAATCACATGAGTATTAATTTGTTAAAAATTAAGGGAGCAACTTTTTTTCAAGTTTGATTTTTTATTAAGGAGTACTACTATTATTTTGACCGCAGCTGTATATGACAAAGCTAAATATGGCTATCACACTAGCTTTGAAATATCAAATATATGAAAAACAAATTATTTGACAATAATGGAAATTAATTGTCAAAATAAATAATAATTTAAATTGGTTTTAATAAATCCTTGCTGCTTGCTCTATAATTGTCACTTTTCTCTGAACTGGATCGAAAGATGACTATATGGCTCAAAACTTCCAAATATATATGCCAACGCCTTTGATTCGATATTACACTTTGTCAAATATATGGCTCAAAATCATGTTCATATATATGGCACCATAAATATTTTGTCATATAAATATGTCTATCACATTTATATGACCCTTTTGAGACATATTTATATGGCAAATTTGCCATATTTATATGCTAGTGTAATATCGCCTTTAGACTTTAGAAAACACGATGTTCATTAATGAGGATTCGGAAAGAAAAATGAAACACAGTTACTTTATAATTTGCAATATAATGATATAATGTATATATGTTTGTTTTTTTGTTCAAATATTTTATAATTAGTTCATTGTAATGTTTACACACTGGATAAAAATTGTTACTTATTACCATCGCGGTACATGCGCGATGTATTTCACATATTCTTTCAGTTAAATATTATTTTTAGTGTTATACTATTTTAATATAATTAGTTTTACTAACCATTTTTTAATTAAAGTCCATACAAATTTTAATTTTCAATTCGTTTTTCGGTTTTATTTGGCTAATTAAAAAAAAAATATTTGTATACATATATATATATATATTATTTATATATTTATCAATAAATTCATTTATTTATTATTCTTTTTTTGACAAAAAATTAATTAAGGAATAAAAAGTAGAGGTATACACTATTAATATACTAAATACAATCACTCAATTTGAGATTTTGGTAGTGTGTAACACATCGCTATATGAAATAAATCAAAGCTCATTTTTGTTTTAATAAAAAATATTAATAAATAAATACACACAAATAATTATTAAAGTAAGCCGCAAATGCTAATAGAAGGAAAAAGAATAATTATACATAATAAAAAATGAACAAACAACTAAAACTATTTTTTTATATTACAAACGTTTTTATGTTTTTGTGTGCATGGTATATATAATATGGATGTGTGTAGAGGATATAACTTAAAAGTAAAGTAACTTATTCAATAATAAATCTAGATTAAAATGTTAGCATACTGCAAAACATTCAGGAAACAATTAATAATAAATGTGAAATGGGCAGAAAAAAATGTTTATGTGCGATTAACATTTAATAATAAAAAAATCAATATAAATTAAATACAAAATTATTCGTTTTTAACAAAACAAGCCAATATTTAATATAATTACATGAGTCACACGAGGAGATTTTTAAATATGTTTTATAAAAGCAGATTTTGAAGTGAACTTGTATATGTCAAGGCAGCTTTATTCGGACAGAACTGGCTGAAGTCTTAAAAACAGAACAGCCTTGAATTATGTAATAACGTAAAATGTAATTCAAGAAATTCATGCTTGTATTAAGTAAATACAGCATTGCGTAAAAAATCAGACCAGACAAGTTAAGAATCGATCAACGATATTAATGCGCATATTCGTGTTTGATTTTGAAGACATTTACAACCCCACAGATGACATTGTTAACGTTGAGTCTTTGTGTTTTCTGAAAGTTTCTGTTTTTAATTTTTGTGTGTTTAAATTGTTAAATTGGCATTTCTTTATATGATATTTTTAATCGTACAAAAATAACAAAAGTAGTTGTTTTTACAATTTGATGTGTCCTTTTAGAATCTATGTTATCAACACTATTTATTTTTTGATAGTCCTACTTTGCTATGCAAGGTTTGTTTTTTATTACATTTACAATTTTACATAGATAATATACAATTATGCTGAATTAACTATTTTTTTCATAGTAATAATATATTTTTTAATCTACATAAAGTGTTTTACAATTTTGTTTTATTAGACAAAAATTGTATCAATATCAACATAACTCTATTATATCGTATATTTTCTTAGATCAAAAAAATTAACATTCCTTAAATTCAGTTAAGCATATTAAATCAGAAAAACATATTAATTGTTTTGAATTTGAATTTAATTTGTATTATTTATTTATTTTGGATATAATATTTGATTTTGTTAAGTTTAATTTTATTTAGCGGGATCAATAATTTACTAATTTATATAATATGTTTTTGTTTTTTGTTTTCAATTCAAATTAAATGAAATTTAATGCCAGTAATTTTTTATTTCTTAAATAAATTTGTATTGTTATGCTTTTGATTAGGTACTTTCTTGTGTTTTTTAATTTTAATTATAATCATATTGACAGTCTCCTCTGTTTATTTTTATTTAATAATATTTTGTTTTAATTATCACGAGGTTTCCATTTAAAATATTATTTATTTTAATTTTAGTTTTTTTTTTAATATTTTGTTTGGAGGTTCATGTGTATAAAATTGTAGCGTGGATTGAGTTTATGTTTGCTTTATACTTATGAGGTCAATGGTGACATTCCAATTTGGCGCGGATCGGTTGGTGCCACAGATCCAAGTTCCAAATTTTTTATCAGCAACTGAAGCCAATGCTTGGTAGATTTATCATCTTGAAGACAACCGGAAAATGTTGCATCGCGTAATTGATCAGGAAGACACTGTCGCAAAGCTTCTCTGGCTCTGGAAATTTAAAACACAATATGTAATTTGTTTTTATTTATTTCTTGGTATACAAAATTATGCTGCAAAAAAAAACTCAAATAAATGAGGATACTCCCTAACCTGTGGCACAACTAGAAAGTTTTGGTCAAATTTCAATAAGCAGAGGACAGAAAAAATTATGCAAATGAACAAGAAACATCTTTGTTCTTTTGTCAGCATAATCACCGAACACAACCAACTGGGATACCACAAAAATAAAATGGGACTCAGTACCGATGACCTTTATAGAGGGTGCAGCTATGAAGAAGCACATAAGGATACCTCAAGCTTCCTTTGTCACTGTCCAGCACTGTGTCATTTAAGAAAGAAACACCTAGGGAGTCATTTCTATGACGACTTAGAGGAACTTTCTAGAACTTCTTGATAGACTTCTGAACTTCGTCAATGCCTCTAAATGGCCTGACTGCTAACAGAACACATAGGTTTTTACATTAAGTGGAATACAACTTCCTAGGGTATCACAACGGATCTACATAGATTAGTGTAACGGTAACAAGATCAAATTTCAGCCCTTCTATCTAACCTATTTATTTATTTAAACAAAATCAAAAAAGGCTTTAAGCAATTTGGGTTACTATAAATTCGAAGTCAAGCTTTGGTATATCCACTTCGAAGGAAGTGGGAGAGAGTAAAAGAATGGCGCTGGAAATGTTACACAATAACAACACGAGTGAAATCAATATACGATCTGGGGCCTGTACCACAAAACTACGAGTCTTGTACATGACGTTATTTTTAATAAGTATATCAAGTTTTTAAACTTCTATATACAATGGTTAGATATAAAAAAATGACTGACAAAAATTAGTTTTTTTTCAAAATGTATAAGCATTTTGATTTTGTATTGTTTAAAATTGTATTAGGTACAAAATTAAAAATTTTCTTCAAGTGTTTTAAAAAAATATATGAAATTTTATGTTATTAAAATTTCTTTTGCAAAAAATGTTATAGTTTAAGCTACATTTGCTTTGCAAAATAACCATTTTCATCATAGTCTCGTTTTCTTGAAGGCATTTTACAAAATAATAGAGCACAAAATTCAATTTTGTTTCCAATTATGTTTCAGAGAGCACTTTTTTCTGTACATAGACACCTTAATCGTTTTGATCGGACAAGTACACGCTTCATTATCTTATTTATAAAATCACCATTTCACTTCGGAACACTCTTAAGTTGGGGCACTTCAGCACTCTGCTCTGGAACAAAATTGGTCTTTCCATCTGCGTAGCTGATCCTGTATTGATACCAAAAGTGTATCCCTGATATCTCCTCTTCATGCAGCGTTTTCCGCGTTATCTGCGAGTCCATCTAACCTCACCCTCCTGTCACGTCTCACAAAGCGATAGACCGACTTTTGTATGTGCAAGGCGATATTTTCATTATTTATTTTACAAAATAATCAATTGAATGAAAGTTCAACTTAGATATTGTATCTTTTTTATCCTTCAAGCCTTGTTTGCTACTGATGGGAAACGAAAAATCCCATTACGAAATGACACAACGAAATCATAAACGAAAAATGTAGTTCTACTTTTCATACTGCAGTACGCTGTTCGACGAGCGGAATAGATTATTGTACCAGATTATTTGGAGAAGTCTACACGCATTTTTCGCCCTAATTAATTAACCAGACCATTTTTTGTGTGTGAAAAAATTAGTCTTTTGTTCGTGTTTATTTCAATACAGCATGGCTGCCTGTGATTTTGTTGCATTGGCATTTGGTTTTTTGGTGAAACTGTCAATTAATATTTGCTCGCTGCGTTTTCGTAATTTCAACTATTCGCTAAAAGATTGACCGACTTCTGACGCTTTTAGGTAGGGTCGAGTTCGTAAATGTAAAAGTTCGGCAACACGACCAAATTCATATCATTCATCCTTACTGCTGACAAAATCTGTTCGGTCTACAGTTATATAAAGCGTGGATGTACATAGTACCATTTTTTAACAATTGTTTTTGGCAGTAATGCGGTACGTTTACATTTACGAACACGGGGTAGCATATTACATACGAAAATTTTCAAACAAAAACGTTTAGAATTCGTTTGAAAAAATGAGCCAGTGATTCTTTTTTTGGATTTAGGTTGTAAGTTTTAAGCAAAAATACTTTTAAAATGGTATACCAACCTTATTTGATTCTAAAATTTGCCATAAAAATAAATTAAATGCAAAATCAGCCAAAACTTTTAAGTATAAATTTCAGAATAACGAACAAAAAATTATTAGACCGAGAGCCCACAGCAGATTTTGGGTGTGAACGATAGCAAAAAAAGAAGTATAGGCGTCGAAAGCTTCATTAAAGGCTATTAAAAAATCAAAGTCTTGCAGTCTACAACTGGGGCCTTTGCGAGTAACAGTGCTTCGAAAAAAAAATATGAATGCAACTTCGAGGATAATCGTGTTAGCCGAAATTGGTTTTCACTCCTCCCTAGATAAGCTCCTCGGATCACATATCACGGAATCTGAGACCATTTGAGTGTATAGTTCACTCTACCAGACCGTTTAAAAAATTCAAAATTCAAAGTGAAAAACGGTTTTTTTAAACAGTCTGGCAGGTCAAATTTAACACTCAAATGATCTCAGATTCCGTGATATGGGATCCGCGGAGCTTATCTAGAGCGGGCTGAAAACCAATTTCGGCTAACACGATTATCCTCGAAGTTGCATTCTTATTTTTTTTTCGATGCACTGTTACTCGCAAAGGCCCCAGTTGTGGACTGCAAGACTGATTTTTTTTAATAGCCTTTAATGAAGCTTTCGACGCATATACTTCTTTTTTTGCTATCGTTCACACCCAAAATCTGCTGAGGGCTCTTAGTCTATATCTAATAAGTTTTATTAAAATTAATTTACATACAGTTCTACTTAGAAACTCATGTTTTACTTTTCCCTCTGCGTAAACTGTCACATAAGCCCATTATGTTGAACTTAAATATTTATATTCTACTTATGTGCTTCCTTAAACGTAAACTGTCACATAATCGCTTATGTAGCACTAAAATATTGAATTTTAATTTCAGCAAATGGGCCTTAAAGAACTATCGACGCACATAGGGACATTTGACTGGAAAAACCCCTCGAAAATATTTTCTTGTGAAATGATACTGGCCTTAAACATTTTTAAAAAGTTTATAAACGTTATTTATGTAAAATTAAGGTATAAATAAAGTATCTCTGATATATTTATGTGATTTTTGTAGAAATATGGACAATTTGTATGGAATGCAAAACAGGGTATTTTGAAGGAAGAAGGTTTGAGGAAAAGCTAGAGCGTGTTGGTGTTGGGCCCAGACAAGAAAAAATCGTATGGAAGGGGTCTTTTTAGGCGGGGGAGAGGGTCAATTTTGTAAAAAAAATTACTTAAAATAGACAAAGGTTAAAACAACGGCATACATTATCGTGATATAGCTTTTTCTGAAGTCAAAAGTCCTTTCGTTTATAAACTTTAATAATTAAATAAAAAGTTGTTTTTGTAAATAACTTTTGAAAAAATTATTTTCAAACTTCAAATTTAGAAAAAAAAAAAAAATTTTTCATTGTAAGCACAATTTTTGTTTTCAATACTCTTATTAATTCCTAATCAAACATTGAAATCCGTAAGGTAAAATGTATTATATATGATTTTGACAAAATCAAAAATAAATAATGTTTTTTCTCTGTGTAAGACTATTTTTTGAACAAATACCCCTGAAGGTAATGAAATTTTATGTCAAATCAGTCTCTTCATACTCATTCATAGCATCATGTAACTGCTTTTAAATAAGAATGCACAAACCAGATGTCCGGTCAGAAAAAAACAAAATTTGTATGATAGTTTTTTTTTTAATTTTCATTAAACTAGGCTCACATAGAGGACGATCAAATCTAGAGGGGTAGTTATGGGCAGCATTTAATGTTTGTCTTTTTTTTTGCTTCTTGATATCTTCCACTATAAGATGTCACCAAAAAGGTTACCGAATAACACTGAATTATATAACAAAATGTCCATTCTACAAAAAAGAAACAAATATGCCCATTTTCATACATTTGAATTAAATTCAATATACATACATATATTAAATTAAAGCTTCAATAATCATAAATGTTGCTTTATAATAAAGCACACACCTGAAATTTAACGTTTAACTTTGTACACAATAAATAAAAACTCAAATATTTAGTCTAGAGATTTTTCATACAAATCAACTGATCTACATAGCCTATTGAATAGACCTTTTAAAAAGGAACAATTACGTGCAAGGGTTTTTATTATTGAATATGTTTGTATGGCCTATAAGCATGCTTAAAACCGAAAATGCTACTGAATTCACCCATGCGTTTCTGAGAGAATGGTCACACTGGCCACTTTTCAGTATTTTTGGTATAACTCGAAAACTAAGCCGAATTTGACAATTTTAAATATAATACTTTTTGTTCAAAATTAAATTTTCTATCGAAATGGATAGTTTGGAAAATTTCCTAAAAAAATTTAAGCGGGAAAAGTAAACAAAAACCAACATAAAAAAAATCGAAAAATCAAAGATTTTTAAATTTTTTTCTAAATTGCGCATAACTTTCTTCGGAGTAAAGGTACGCTCAAGACATTCATAAACAAAGTAAACTGGAGTCCCACGGCTTTAATATGACATGTTAAAAAAGCCATATTATTTAAAAACTGACAGAGATATAGCCATTCAAACACATTTCTTATCATTTTCCGCAGTTTTTGCCCGAAAGCCTATTTTTTGGTACTTTATGACAAATTTAACGTTCCTAGCACCTAATACCAAATCTTATGTTAATCGGACCAGCCGTTCGGTCTGTAGGTCTGAACGCATTTAAAAACAGCCGAGAAATGAAATTGTGAACTTATGTCCTTTTTATACATTCTCTATAGTTTCAATATCATATTATATCAAAATTTTGATTTCCAACATTTTTACGAAAGTGAAATATCTCTGTCAATTTTTATCAAATATTAATTTTTGAACATGCCATATTAAGGCCTTTAGTCTCTACTTTGTTTTGTCCGTGGATGTCTTGACCCTATCTTTGCTTAAAAAAAAGTTATGCACAATTTATTAAAAAATTTAGATATCCTTGATATTTTGATTTTTTTTTAGTTGGTTTTTGTTAACTTTTCCTGCTTAAATTTTTTCGTAAAATTTTTTGAACTATCCATTCCAATAGAAAATTTAATTTTGAACAAAAAGTATTATATGTAAAATTGTCAAATTCCGCTTAGTTTTCGAGTTATACCAAAAATACTGAAAAATTGCCAGTGTGACCTCAGAAACGCATGGATGAATTTAGTAGCATTTTTGGTTTTAAGCATGCTTATGGGCCAAACAAACATATTCAATAATAAAAACACTTGCACGTAATTGTTCCTTTATTCCTCTCATTTTCCGGTCTATTCAATAGGCTATACAGCGCAAGCTTAAAATCGATCACTTTCAACTGCTTCTGTGGCAAAGTGTGAGCATGCAAATTGAAAAACACTACATCACATTATTCCATGGGTATAACTGCAACCAGGAACAAAATATTACCTCCAAACTCTAAATTTTGAAAAATTGATTTATGAGCGGTTTTTCGAGGCAAATACCCCTATATGCGACGTTTCTAAAGATCTTGTGAGTTTTTTTAAATTTGAGTTTAAATTACTTACCTAGGATTGTCTGAAAGCCTCAAATAACAACGGACAACATGTTTAAGTAATCGTGCGGAAGGTTCTTTGGCAAGTTGAATAACCATTTTGCCCTAAAAGAAGTTAAATTATAGTTATAAAATAATTTGTTTAAATTCTATTCCAATTACCAAAATGATTGCAACATGAGAAAACCTTTCATAGGTTTGACAAATATAAGATAAACCACTTTCATCAAGTAAAATCTTTTGCAAAATAAATGTTGCCACAGTTTTGCTTAACTCTGAACCTGACTCCATTATTCTTAAGCAAAGAGGAATGATTTCAGTTGTTAACAGGAAAGTTATCACTTCTTGTTCATCAGTCTGTAAATAATAAACGATTAATTTATTATATTTTAAGGCCAACAGGAACTTACCTTAACAAGAGCCCCAATTACACCCAAACTAGTTAATCTTAAGTATTCAAACGGTCGAGTTTTTGATGTTGTATGCAGAAACGGATACAAAAACAATGGAATCTGTGCCTGCAGAAAAACAGTTCGTGTGTCCGGGTGCGAAGCAACACATTGCAACAAAGCAAGAGCATTGCATACCCTATTTGATTGGTGTGCAGTTAAAGTGGCAGGATTAATTGAGGGGTAAATATTGATAATCTCTTGCAGGAGGGCAGCTGTTGTACCAAAACTATGCCATAGCATTGGTGCTAAATCTGTAACGGTTTCGCGTTTCTTACTAAGTTCCAGCAAAGCAGTTTCACGAGTTTCTGGGTGGGCAAGCTCATTGATCCATTGGAATACCTAAAACAAAACAAAAATACACTTATTAATAGCAAATTTAAAGCTAAATAAATCGATACTAAACTAAACTTAATATAGGTATATTATTTAATCAACAAAAATTATGCATACGATTGTGCAAGATATAGTATAATGTATCGAAAGAATTATATAATTTAAATTTTACAAAAACAAAATATTAAGGGCCAGTTTCAAATGTTCCGGTTAAAGTTTCGGATTGATATCCGACACATAACCCATAAAAGTTGCTGTTATTTATTTTCTGTTTCATCGTCAAAGTCTTGGATAAACTAACCGGTTGATAAATTTACCAGACACCCACAGTACACATATTAAAGGTAATATCATTAGAGTTTTGATTTTTGTTTCTTCTGTGCAATTATCAAAATTTGTTTCAAATGTCAGTATTTGTTGTTGTTTTAACGTGTATTTAAGTCCTCGCGCTCCCAGCCATTTGTATTTGACAATTTCAATTTTAATTTGTTGTTGTTTTTACGTGTGTTTTCTTCCTCACGCTCACAGCCATTTGTTATTTTCGACTGACAACCTGCGCAGTATAATACCTTATGTCGAATTCCTTTTTTTGTTTGTGATTGTATGTGTGCAAATTGACAGCAGTTTTGAGGCAAAAAGTAAACAAATTAATGTGCATAAGTTTTTCGTGTCGTTTTTTACGATTAAAAACAAATATATTTTCTAGAATAGTTGCAAATATAAACAAAAATCGTTGTACGCTCGTTAAAGTTAAAAAAAATATTCCAAAATCCATTGATAAACACATCAATCGAAGGACACATCGGCGAACGTGCGCTTCTTATCACAAATCGACTTTGAGCACTTATTGAAATTTTTTGATATTTTGATTACTTCTCATTAATGATTCACAATTTTTTAATCAATAAGAAACCTTTTCATAAATATATTTGCTTTTAATCCACTCAAACGAACAACGAACACTTTGGAATATTTGTTAAATCCGCGCAAACTACTTTCAACTCCAGAGAAATGTCAAATCTTCCTAGTGTGTGCAAGTCTGTGTAAATCTTGCTTCAAATCTAATGGGGTTTTCTTTAGATTTTGATCCAAAAATTGATTTTTTTCGTCGCGAATGGTATACGATTTCAGATTGATTTTTCTTTTTAATTGTATTGGTGTATAATTTGTGTCTGTGAAGCTATAGCGATTCAGACATGTCAAACTGATGACTTTCAATTGTTCTGGCGTGTAATGGTGTTAGTAAAAGAGGGGTAAATCTGCCGAAAAATCCAGATCTGCAAAATTGATTTTTATGCCCATTGGAAGGCTTTATAATGGGGTTTTGTTTTGGTAAATTCAGATTTTGATCCGAAAATTGATTTTTTTCGTCGCGAATGGTATACGATTTCAGATTGATTTTTCTTTTTCATCGTATTGATGAATAATTTGTGTCTGTGAAGCTATAGCGATCCAGACATGTCAAACTGATGACTTTCAATTGTTCTGGCGTGTAATGGTGTTAGTAAAAGAGGGGTAAATCTGCCGAAAAATCCAGATCTTCCAAATTGATTTTCGATCAAAAAAAAAATTGATTTTTATGCCCATTGGAAGGCTTTAATTGCCAAAATCTGTGTTTTGACAGATCTGCAGGGGAAAAAAATCAATTTTTGTTACCAAAAGAAAACCCCATAAGATTTGGTTTTGCCTAGAAAAATCGATCTTTTTTCTAAACAAATCGATTTTTTTCTAAACAAATTGAATTTTTTGGTTGAAACAAATTAGATTTGTATGCTGTGCCACCCACCTACAGTTTGAGAACAATAATCAAAAACATACTGAAAATTAAATTTTTGTTATTATTACAAAGTAAACGTTGTGTAATCTTAATCAATTATTATACAAAACAGTTTAACCTTATTGATTACACTAAATATATCGATACAAATAAACAAAACGCATCGAAAACTACATTTATTTATTTCTAACGAAATTACCTCACGAACGCGTTTCGATAGATCTTGTCTATCATCATCAGCGCACACGACTGATGATAAAAATGTCATCCTCATCTTGCAGCATCATTGGTCCAAAGTGCAAATCATCGTTTTGGTAACATAACGTGAGATTAGAAGGTGATGAGCGAAGTTAATTATGAACAATAGAGCACAACAAAAGAGAAAGGAAAAGTTAGCTTATGCATCACTGTGGGTGGTGTACTTGTCAGAAGATAAAAACAATTTCAAACTAAACGGAACAGACAAGAATTAATATTCCCACTATCAGCATTCATCGATCTCTCGTCTTTTTGGATAAAAAAGCTTTCATAAGCATCTAGACGTCTAGGATCATTCACTTGTCGTACCAATTTCAAATTATTTTTCGAAACGTTGAAATGGTCGTTAGTCAGTACATGATTCGCTAAAGCAGAAGGTCTACAATTGTTTGTCCTTATGTACGTTGAATGTTCTTTAAAACGCGTTTCAATATTCCGTTTTGTTTGGCCATAATACACTTGTTCACAATCACCATATTGCACTGAATAAATTCCCGATTTCTTTAAATTTTCCGTTTTATCTTTCGTTGTTCCCAAGATGTTCTTCATTTTATTGTTACTTGAAAATACCATTTTCATGTTGTTGCGGTTGAATGAACTTTTTAATTTGTTTGTTAAAGCTGTGTTGTATGAAAAACGTACTCTTTTCGGTTCATCTTTTTGATCAATTCTTTTATTTTGTGCATATAAAGTTGTCATACTTGAGTTCCGAATTTTTTTCATATGTTTTTTGATGAGATTATCAATCATTATTTTACTGTATCCATTCAAATTTGCCACGTCTATAATATGTTCATACTCTCTTTTATAATTGGCAACTGAGAGTGGCAATTTACACAATCGATGGATATAAGAATGAAAAGCGGCTTTCTTGTGTTGAATTGGGCAATGTGAGTTATTAGGAATGCAACGTTTTGTACTCGTTGGTTTGTGGTAAACAGCAAAACTTAAACGTCCATCTTGACTCCGTAATAAAAGATCTAAAAATGGTAACTTTTGATCTACTTCTTCTTCGACCGTGAAGTTTATTGTTTCATATTGGGAGTTAAGTAGGGTAAGTAAATCCGTTATTTCCGATTTCTTCACTATCGCAAATATGTCATCTACATATCTCAACCATATTCGTGGGAGAGAACCTAATTTTTTTAAATTCATTTCGAATTTGGCCATGAATAACTCGGCGATCAAAGGTGAAAGTGGATTACCCATACTTGTACCGTGTTTTATTGTATAGAATAAGCCACGGAATTTGAAATAATTCAGCTCCATACATTTTTTCGCAACATTTACATATATCGATTTCTTTTTTGTCGAAATGTTGTTCAATTCTAAGTATTCATCC
Organism: Dasysyrphus tricinctus; assembly: GCA_963921185.1. Lineage (NCBI taxonomy): Eukaryota > Metazoa > Arthropoda > Insecta > Diptera > Syrphidae > Dasysyrphus > Dasysyrphus tricinctus. Next base: position 130,858,531 of record OY992532.1, read on the forward strand.
AATGCTTTAATAGCTTGTTCAATTGGTATACTTGGAAATAAAGACACTACATCGAATGAAACCATGATTTCATCTTTTCCTATTTTAGTGTCTTTTAGTTTGTCGACGAACTCAAAAGAATTTTTAACTGAAGCACTGTCAATTGTTGGTAGGTTTTTTATCTCATTAACGAGCCATTTTGCCAAATAGTAACACGGTGAGTTAATATTTGATACTATTGGTCTCATATTCTTTCCTGGTTTGTGTATCTTTGGCAGACCATATAACTTTGGTACTTCAGGGTTTGATACGTGTAACGTTCGTTTTAAATGGTAGCCGAAAGTCTCACTTACTTCCTTTTTCATGGTCGTAGATATTTTTGTCATTTTTGGTAGTGGGTTTTTTGTTATTTGTTTGTATGGACCATCGTCGATTAATTTTCTCATTCTATTTTCATATTCCGTCTTGTCTAAGATCACCAATTTATTTCCTTTATCTGCTTTGACATAAAAACAATCTTTTTCTTTCAATAATTTAACTATTCTTGTTTCTTCTTTATTTGTGTATTGTTTTTTATCAGCGTTTAGGATAATCTCACGCGCTGACTCCCTAATATCGCTCTGAGCCGTATACATTTTTGATTTGATTGCCGTTTCAATATCTATTACGGTTTCTACGTAATCATTTTTAATAGGCATTGGTGTATAATTTAGACCTTTATTTAATAATGTAACTCAGGTTCTGAGAAAATCTGATTAGACTCGTTGCAAACAAAGTCATCTATGAACTTGGGAGTACTTACCGCATTATCATTATCAATTAATGCATTTATTTTTTGTGCCTGTTTTTCCACTTTCTTCAAGGATTGAACGTTTACCATTCCACACATTTTGTTATAGAAATTATGCCACTCATCATATTCGAACTCATTTAAATCTGAAGCAATTTTCAAATGTAAATTGTACAATTCTAATTGTAGACCGTCTAACTTTGAGTGCAAGAAATTTATTTCAAGTTTCAACCATTCAATTTTCGCTTTTTTAATAACTTTTACCGTTCTTGAATTATTTACCGCACACGACACTTTTATGAAATTTGGTGTTATTCCTTTTCAGAGTGTAAAAGAAAAGGAATAACACCAAATTTCATAAAAGTGTCGTGTGCGGTAAATAATTCAAGAACGGTAAAAGTTATTAAAAAAGCGAAAATTGAATGGTTGAAACTTGAAATAAATTTCTTGCACTCAAAGTTAGACGGTCTACAATTAGAATTGTACAATTTACATTTGCAAATTGCTTCAGATTTAAATGAGTTCGAATATGATGAGTGGCATAATTTCTATAACAAAATGTGTGGAATGGTAAACGTTCAATCCTTGAAGAAAGTGGAAAAACAGGCACAAAAAATAAATGCATTAATTGATAATGATAATGCGGTAAGTACTCCCAAGTTCATAGATGACTTTGTTTGCAACGAGTCTAATCAGATTTTCTCAGAACCTGAGTTAGCATTATTAAATAAAGGTCTAAATTATACACCAATGCCTATTAAAAATGATTACGTAGAAACCGTAATAGATATTGAAACGGCAATCAAATCAAAAATGTATACGGCTCAGAGCGATATTAGGGAGTCAGCGCGTGAGATTATCCTAAACGCTGATAAAAAACAATACACAAATAAAGAAGAAACAAGAATAGTTAAATTATTGAAAGAAAAAGATTGTTTTTATGTCAAAGCAGATAAAGGAAATAAATTGGTGATCTTAGACAAGACGGAATATGAAAATAGAATGAGAAAATTAATCGACGATGGTCCATACAAACAAATAACAAAAAACCCACTACCAAAAATGACAAAAATATCTACGACCATGAAAAAGGAAGTAAGTGAGACTTTCGGCTACCATTTAAAACGAACGTTACACGTATCAAACCCTGAAGTACCAAAGTTATATGGTCTGCCAAAGATACACAAACCAGGAAAGAATATGAGACCAATAGTATCAAATATTAACTCACCGTGTTACTATTTGGCAAAATGGCTCGTTAATGAGATAAAAAACCTACCAACAATTGACAGTGCTTCAGTTAAAAATTCTTTTGAGTTCGTCGACAAACTAAAAGACACTAAAATAGGAAAAGATGAAATCATGGTTTCATTCGATGTAGTGTCTTTATTTCCAAGTATACCAATTGAACAAGCTATTAAAGCATTGGATGAATACTTAGAATTGAACAACATTTCGACAAAAAAGAAATCGATATATGTAAATGTTGCGAAAAAATGTATGGAGCTGAATTATTTCAAATTCCGTGGCTTATTCTATACAATAAAACACGGTACAAGTATGGGTAATCCACTTTCACCTTTGATCGCCGAGTTATTCATGGCCAAATTCGAAATGAATTTAAAAAAATTAGGTTCTCTCCCACGAATATGGTTGAGATATGTAGATGACATATTTGCGATAGTGAAGAAATCGGAAATAACGGATTTACTTACCCTACTTAACTCCCAATATGAAACAATAAACTTCACGGTCGAAGAAGAAGTAGATCAAAAGTTACCATTTTTAGATCTTTTATTACGGAGTCAAGATGGACGTTTAAGTTTTGCTGTTTACCACAAACCAACGAGTACAAAACGTTGCATTCCTAATAACTCACATTGCCCAATTCAACACAAGAAAGCCGCTTTTCATTCTTATATCCATCGATTGTGTAAATTGCCACTCTCAGTTGCCAATTATAAAAGAGAGTATGAACATATTATAGACGTGGCAAATTTGAATGGATACAGTAAAATAATGATTGATAATCTCATCAAAAAACATATGAAAAAAATTCGGAACTCAAGTATGACAACTTTATATGCACAAAATAAAAGAATTGATCAAAAAGATGAACCGAAAAGAGTACGTTTTTCATACAACCCAGCTTTAACAAACAAATTAAAAAGTTCATTCAACCGCAACAACATGAAAATGGTATTTTCAAGTAACAATAAAATGAAGAACATCTTGGGAACAACGAAAGATAAAACGGAAAATTTAAAGAAATCGGGAATTTATTCAGTGCAATATGGTGATTGTGAACAAGTGTATTATGGCCAAACAAAACGGAATATTGAAACGCGTTTTAAAGAACATTCAACGTACATAAGGACAAACAATTGTAGACCTTCTGCTTTAGCGAATCATGTACTGACTAACGACCATTTCAACGTTTCGAAAAATAATTTGAAATTGGTACGACAAGTGAATGATCCTAGACGTCTAGATGCTTATGAAAGCTTTTTTATCCAAAAAGACGAGAGATCGATGAATGCTGATAGTGGGAATATTAATTCTTGTCTGTTCCGTTTAGTTTGAAATTGTTTTTATCTTCTGACAAGTACACCACCCACAGTGATGCATAAGCTAACTTTTCCTTTCTCTTTTGTTGTGCTCTATTGTTCATAATTAACTTCGCTCATCACCTTCTAATCTCACGTTATGTTACCAAAACGATGATTTGCACTTTGGACCAATGATGCTGCAAGATGAGGATGACATTTTTATCATCAGTCGTGTGCGCTGATGATGATAGACAAGATCTATCGAAACGCGTTCGTGAGGTAATTTCGTTAGAAATAAATAAATGTAGTTTTCGATGCGTTTTGTTTATTTGTATCGATATATTTAGTGTAATCAATAAGGTTAAACTGTTTTGTATAATAATAAATTTTTGTTGTTTGTCGTTTTAATTTCTATCTAACGCCCAAAACGGTTGAGAATAAGACCAAATTAATTGATCTTGGCAGTGGATTAGGCCTACAGGGGACACCACAAGATTAAAAAAAAACGCGCCTCATACTCTACCCCTTGGGTGGTGCGGAAAAGAGTTCGCGTGGGCGGAATAAGAAAAAATTAACTTAGTTACTACTTACTTTTGTAGGTATGTGGATATCTGCTTAGAGAAAATAAAATTCCTTAAAGTCCATAATGAATATTATTAAAAATAATACAGTTTAATTCCATACCCATACACAGAGGTCGAGATATTCACAAAAAAAAAGAAAGAATATTGTTATGCGTTAGTAAACTGACGCGTCATTTTTAATTCATGAAAAACTTGGCTCCTGTTTGTCGTAATGGACTATTTTTTTTTTTTTATTTATAGAAAATTTATAGGACTACAAAAAAAAATAAACCCGAAAAAAAAGTCCCGCTAAATAGGTACAGCTTTTTTTCTCAATAGTTATGAAAAAAGGTATAAAATCAAGACAAAAAACCTTTTAATGAACTGTAACTTTTTTCTATTTGCTTAAACAAATTGAATTTAACGCAAGTTGGTAGAAAGAATTATTATAAACAATAAAACTTTTTAATTTTAACTTTGCGACATACAGGGGCTGAGATATAAAATAAAACCTAAAAACATAAAATTGCGTTGGTGCGCTGACTTACCTATGTTCATAAATTTATTTCTCGGCTTGTGTTAATAGTTAAGGGCTGAATTTTTTTTAAATTGTAGGTAATTACAAAGACTTTAAAAGTAAAAAAAAAAACTTCATCGTTAAGAGCTTTTTTCTTAATAATCACGAAAGAGTGATTTTCAAACAATAAAAACTTATTTAACTAACCATAACTTTTTTTTTATTTGTTTAAACAAATTAATTTTTGTATAATATAATAGCTAATCTTATTATAAATAAATCCATATTTTATTTTTTTCTGTGCGACATACAGCAGCCGAGATATTCACAAAAGACGCAAAAATGGCAAAAAACACATTTTTACCAATAACTTTGGTAAAAAAAGTTATTAGGTGGTGCAAATTTGGATGTAAGCTTTTTTAATAAGCCTCTATCGATCCATGAAAAAAATCAGACAGTGCCTCTGCGCGCAAGGTCAGGCCATTTTTCACGACGTGATGACTGGACTATACGTAAAATTTTGAAAAATATCGACTTAAGAAAAAAAAATCACAAATTATTTTTTAATTTTGACTTTGAAATTTAATTTCTCAAAAACTTTTGGCTTAAACAACTTGATTTAAAATCGAAATGCAAGAATGAAGTATTAGCTTTCAAAAAAACTATAGCACATTATTATACATAGGGTGATGTCTTGCTAGGTCAGCCTTCTCTAGTAGTCAGCCACCTCTTTATAAAAAACAGCATAAATAGTAAAGGCTTTGTGTTACTTTCGGAAACAAAATATTTTCAAAAAGCCCTACTATTTTTCTATATGTGCAAAATTTTGGTTAAATGCGACCGATGGTTTTCTGTTTAAAAATTAAAGTTTGCTTCAAGTTTGCAAAATATTTGAATGTGACGGTTTTTACAAAAAAAAAGTTAGTGGAAGTGCCTTTTGTAAAGGTCTCAAACAACTAAAATACTGAAGAGAGGTCCATTATGTTTTTGTTTTTGTGTTTTTTAAAGTCTATTTTACTTGTTTTTTGCAAGAAAATATGAAATTTTTCAACAGATAAATATTTAGAAGGGGGGCTGGCCTTAGGGGACAAATTTTGTTCAAGTCTTTTAAGCTCGGCCCCCCCCGGCTGACTACTGAAGACTACACTTTTTTATTTTTTTATTTAACTGAGTATGAAAATTGAATGGACCTTTTATTCTCTCTTGATTTCTGTTAAAATAATTTTTTTTAAATCACTATTTTCAGTAGTCAGCCGCCTGTTTACAAAATGAAAAAATGGCGGCTGACTACAGGAGACACGTATAAAAAAGAGTGACCCTATAGTCGGCCCCCATTTTTCATTTTGTTAACAGGGGGCTGACTACTGGCGAACTAAGGTGGCCGACTTCTGGATCTAAGGTGGACGACCTCACAAGAATCGTACTTACAGTTCAATTTTTGTTAATAACTTATTTATGTTAACAAATTAACTAAATACGCCTATAATTTAATAACCTACACATTCCAAACAATTAGATAACGTAAACACTCTATTCAACAATTTGAATATAGAATTTCTGAGGCCCATTTAAACATAAAAATAAAGTTAAAGGGCTGACTACTAGCGACATCACCCTATGTGTTTTCGTTGATTTTTAATGTTTTTTTTTTTTGCATTTGAAGTCAATGTTTCAGAAACTGCCCCTCCCTGCCTCAGGGAGGGGAGATACAACTTTCCCCCATACAATTTTTTTCTTAGAATAGCCCCAAGAACCACCCCCTTAAATACTTCCACTCAGGTCCGGGACACCCTGTATAAATGAAACAAAATATAAACTTTATACCTACATGGTAATGATTTCGACTGATAGGAAAAAATAAAATGTTTGGGAAAAATAAATTGAGGACCGTTTTTGCAAAACTCAACAAATCCATTTTGCTAATTTTTCAGGAGAAGGTTTTTTCTTTCCTATTTGAATAAAAATAACAATACTAGAAAAGTATTAATGCAGATCTCTTCTTCGCTGCATATCTCATCGGCAGGTTCATTTCCGTCGGAATTTGTTCAAAACATTCACCTAAATTTTGACCCCAAAAATCGTGCGTTTTTTCAAAACGAAACAAAGTCGTATTTTTGTTGAGTTTTGCAAAAACGTTTAGTTTTCATATGAAATAAATAAATACAAAAATTGATATAAAATCTATAAATTAAACAAAAAAAAATAAAATAAATTTATATTAACGTTAAAATAAATATAAGAAAAATAAATAAATTATATAAAAGTGAAAAGCCCTTTTAAAATAATAGGTAACTTAAAAACAAAAAGTTTTTGAAATGTCAAAGTGTTTTTCGATATTTTCAGAAGACTCGTTTGCGTTGGCTGATTATATTTTTTGTAGAACTTGTAATGATTATCTAAAATAACCGAAAAATTTATCAGTTTCTCGACATCATCCATTTATTAGGTGGGGGTTTTATTTTTTCGGGATTTCTTCGAACTTACAGATATCGAAAGCGCTTGAAAACTGTCTTTGGTTGTACCCCGATGCATATGCACTCATACAATTTTGTCCGGTGGGGTGGGAGTCTTCCGGGGGGAGATATTTTCCCAGAAAGCGGGTGGCGAAATCATGAAAACCAATAGAAAACAGACGAGTTCTTGCGAAAAGTCCATAGCAAAAATTTAAAAAAAATTAGCTAGCGTGGTATATTCCAGAGCCAGGAGGCAAATTTCCTCCCTTGCCCCCCCCCCCTCCCTCCTGGCACCTATGGCTCAATAGAAAACCCGGTAAATGTATTACTCAAACTTAAGGTAACTTACCTTTCCTGATTGTCGAATATATGTATCTCTTCGTACTTATCTTTAACTTCAACTTGATTGATTGCTTATTTATGTAAAAAAAATTTACTTTTTCAAAAATACAAGACAATCATAGTGATTGTGATTTTGTTCAGAAAAGCACCCGATTCCAAAAAAGACAAAGTTTTGTCGGAATACCTTCGGAGTCGGATGAAATTATTTTTACAAGTATGGCTAAGTGCCCTTAACGAAAAAAACAAAACTACGTTTAGTCCTAGGATTGTCTGTCATGTGTTGAAAGTTGGACGTTCTTTTGGAACAAATATCGCTCATTAAAAAGAACACCGTCATATCTAAAAAATTGCTGTTTTGAGATAAATGCGATTGAAAGTTTCGTTTTAGTGAAAAATATATGAAAAAACGACTGTAGTGCAACAAACAAAACGTTCGTATGGCAAATGGAGATGAGATATCGATGTAATTTTTTCACAAAGTAAAGATAAAAAGATTAAGCATACAATGTTATACTCAGTTCAAAACTGTCAATTTTTGAGTTATGACGGTGTTCTTTTTAATGAGCGATATTCATAAACTACGCAACAGGTATGATGAAAGAAGAAAAAAGAAGCAAAACAGTGAGGTTTAAAGATTTTCCATAATTTTTTACACTTTTGCCGACATTTTTAATAACGACTCAAAACTCAATGTATTTTGTATGGTAAATGTGAAGTGTTGTCCAACACAAGTTAACGTTATCCGAATGATGAAATTTTAGATAGATTCTTTGTATTACCTTTAACTTAAAGGGACAAGAGCAAAAGAAATTAAAATATTTAAAAAAATAGGCGCAGTCATATACATACATAGATACATAAAAAGGGTTTATAAGTTCCGTAACGCACCGGATCAACTTATGTATGTTTAAACGATGAAAATAACAACTACCTAAATATGGTTCTTCAATAACTCATCAATGCATTCTACTCTTAACTGAACTAAAAGTCACAAACCGTTCGTTTAAGACAAAATGCTTTTGTTTAGTTTTGCAAAAACTCAGTGTGTTTTGTTGAGTTTTGCAAAAACTCACTGGCGTTTGTTGAGTTTTGCGAAAACGCTCAGCTTTCAAAATTTTTTGGAATTAAATCTGTACCGTTTTCTTATTTTTTTATTTCACCATCTTGTGCGCCTCTTGAAGCCAAAAATTTTGATATCCATAACTCATTTTCGGATTTTTGGCGTTTGTTGAGTTTTGAAAAAACGGTCCTCAATTCTTTCTTAGTAAAAACTGTTGGTAACTCACTTTACCATTTTCGGACACGGGTTTTGTAGCAGTACTAGGTGTGCACATTTTCTTAAAATTAAACAAACCAATGAAGCGAAGCTGGTTTTTTGAATAGGATAAAAGAATTTATCAGCCTTTTTATAACTAAGCACAAATTTTAAATTATTGAAAATATTTTCAAATTTAATAAAAATACATGGTAGGTAATTCACGTATCACGTTACAAAAAGTTGGTAGCTCACGTTATTTCACGTTTTTAATTTAAAAGTTAAGGGCTAAGCCTTTTATAATTACATTTTATTTTCTGCTGTACCTTCGTTTCTTGAAGGATATTTTGTAATCCTAATTTTAAAACAAGCAAACAATTTTTCCATTTTTTTCCTCATGTCCACTTTTTCATGGAATTACCCAAGCGTGTATTCTTTCGCAAGAAGATGGAAGTATTGTTTGTAAACTTAGGAGTGCTTTGAAAATGTACATTATGTAGGTAGGTAGGTAGGTAGTAAGTATTGGTATATGCATTCAATTCAAGGCCCTAAATATTTCAGCTGTTCGCAGAAGCCTTTAAATAAATTTACTTCAAATTCCAAAATGTAACATCTGCGCATCTAGGGCTACAACAAGGAACTTTCTCTCCTCAAAAATAAAATTAAAAAATACACCAATACAGAGAACATAAACAACAACAACAACAAACTGCATTATTAGTTTTAGGTACTTGTTTTTCGATCTAGATCTGGCATCTCGGTTTCGGATTGCAGGAACAAGAAAAAAACACAAAAGGCAAACAAAAAACACGCTTTAAGTTAAACAAAAAAAAAAATAAATTGACAACACATCAAAACTTGAGATGCTCCTCAAGGCTAATTGCTTATAGAAAAAAGTACTGAAAGACCCATTCTAAGAAATTTCGAATTTAATTTAAAAAATATACCTATGTAGATTTTCTTTAAGAAAATTATGTTCATACAGCCAAAGCAATAGTATTAAATTGATTCCAAAATATTAACAAAAAAAATAATTATAGGTAGACTGCAAAAATACAAACCTTATCAGTTTCAGCCTGAGGATTAAGGCTCGCTGGACTTGGCTGACTACTCATACTTAACTTCGGGTAGTTATAGCTATTTTGTGGAAATATTTTGACGATTTAAAATTAATTCGATAGGGAGGAAAATTCAAGTTTTTTTTTGTGATTGTGAAATTACGTCTTAAATGTGTCACACCGACGACGTTAGCACAAAAATCAATGGATATTTTTTTAGTTACAGCGTAGGTTTGATTTACACTTTTTGTGAAATAAACGTTTAGAATTGTATGAAAAATGGTATTCAGATAATTTTCCAAATTATTTTAAGCTCGAAATTGAGAAATACGGGGTTAATTTTTGCAAAGAAAACTCCTTGAACTACACACGAAACTTTTCACTTTTTGCAGGAAGCCATCTTTAATTTTCCAACTTTTAGTTCTAAAAAAAGAAAATTGAGTACTAAAAGCTATTTGACAGTTTTTGCGGCGAATTAGAAGTCCTACCCCTTGATTTCATCACAACCGACTACACAGTGCATAGGGCCGGCGCACACGAGATGATTTATTTCGGGTGGGAAATCGGTTTCATACCAAACTGCAAGCGCACACGAGATTAATTATTCTGGTAGAAAAAATGTATACATGTAAAGGGTGATTTTTTAAGAGGTTTAGAACTTTAAAAAAAAAAAAAACACAAGAAATTCGAAAAAATGAATGAAATATTTATTTGAATCGATAGTTTGAACCTTGCAATTTAATGTTTAAAGATAATTTCATGCAAATGTTGACCACGGCTGCGTCTCAGGTAGCCCATCCGCTGAGTCCAATTTTGGCATACTCTTTCACACATATCGGCCGGTATCTCACGAATGAATGCATGGATGTTGGCTTCCAGTGCGTCAATCGAAGCGGGTTTGTCCCTATAGACATTAGCCTTGACATACCCCCACAAAAAATAATCTAATGGTGTCAAATCGCACGATCTAGGCGGCCAATTGACCGGCCCGAAACGTGAAATTAACTGTTCACCAAACTCGCCTCGCAATTGCGCCATTGTTTCGCGTGCTGTGTGGCATGTGGCACCGTCTTGTTGAAACCACATATCATGCAAGTCAAGAATCCTTCCGCAAAATTTTCCACGTAGTGCTGTAACAAAGGCCTAACTGCTGGGAACGGCGCCGAATCGACATTTCGCGGTCTTCTGTCACACTAGCTGATACGGCCGCAATATTTTCTTCACTACACACAGTACGTAAACGTGTTGGTGGTTTAATGTCCAACAAAGTAAATTTGGTGCGAAATTTGGTCACAATCTTCCGAATAGACTGCTCAGAAGGTCGAGAATGCCGACCATAAAATGGAAGCAGCGCGCGATGAATATTTCGAACCGAGCACGAATTTTGATAGTAAAATTCAATAATTTGCAAGCGTTGTTCATTTGTAAGATGATCCATGGTTAAATTGCAAACCAAACTGAAGCTGTTTGACAGTGACACAAGGTACTAAACACACGTCAGCTGTCAAAACCAGTGTTGCCAAAACCAAACCAGCTAAAAAATCACCCGTTACCTATTTTTACTGTGTTAGTATTTTTGCAGACCTCAAAATGAGAGACTTGTGTGTGTATTCGTTTTCTACCTCGTTCTTCCAATCAAAACATGGTAGAGTTTTTATTCCTGAGATCTTATTTTCCTGAACACGCCTGATGATGCTTTGCATCTGACTCTTCGAATTTTCATGAGTGCGAAGGAGAAAAAACATCGGATTTCACCTTCGGACTCATTGAATTTAAAAAAAAGTCTGACGCAAAAAATCATTAGGGGACATACAGAAAAGTGTAAAGGTAGATCTAGAATAGGTGGAAGCACTGTCAGAAGCTTATGCCAAATCCGACCGAAAAGTAGCTTTCCGAAGGAGCTCGGATTTGGCCTCGAAAGAGGAAGGTTGTGCGCGGCACAACCTTTGACAGTTTTTATAAGACAGCAACCGCAAATTTATTAACCGTTAGCCATTAACCGACAAAACGGTAAATCGTTAGCCGTTAACCGAAAAAACGGTACACACCTCACAGCAACTTAGCAGTTCCCAGTCCCAGCCCTGCACATCAATCTCTTCAGCCGATCCGACTCCAGCAACCAACCAACGTTACCCGTTAACCGTGAAAAGGGAATACCATGCAAAGCTAGTGTGCTTAGAAACAGCTCCAGCCTCAACAATCAACAGAGCCCACCTGTGTTAACTTTATATCGAATGACTTGCTAACTTCTTTCATCTAAATTTTTCATTACCTACCAGTAACTGTTTTAAGTTTCATACGTAATCGTTGAAAAATGTTTGTTTGTATGTTAAAATCACGCGTGCATCTAAGCACCACGTTTCTATTTAAAATCATATAGAGCGCGTTCTCGCTCATAAAAGAACATTTCTTTCATGTGTCTTCTCCACAATCAATTGATTTTAAAAGCGTATTCGCTCCAGCTCGATAATAATAGCGTATACATGTATATTATGTATTTTCTGGTGTTTATATATTTAGTCTTAAGATATTAGTAGGAATACTGTATATATGTAAAGAGACAACCATATAAAGCAAAGTTTTTATAGCTCCAAGAGCAAGAGCTACTTGACAAATAAAATAAAACAATTAGCTATGTTGGCATAAAACGACAACAAAGCAAAACAATTTACATGTTAAATACAACAACAACTATGTCCATATAGAGTTAGCTAACCCGGAGGCCACACGAGCGAGTACTCGCTAGCGAGTTGGGTACATACATTAATTGTCAAATCACTCGCCGCTCTACTCGCTTCCCAACTGGCTTCAAAAAAGGCAAGCCAGTTGGCTAGCGAGTAGGAAAAGTTTCGATGTATTAGTAACTCGCTAGCGATTACTCGCTCGTGTGGCCTCAGGGTAAGTCCAGGACCCGCATGTTCTGTAACTCAGGCGATAACTTTTCGAATCGTTAAAAAATAAAACAACTCATTCCTCAGTTACCACCTCTGGAAAAGAATGGGTTTCTGTAGCTGAACGCGGTAACCTCAATTTCCGAACTATTCTGGCTGGAATTTCTTTGGAAGGCGATAACTTGAAATGTCAAATCGACATTGCAAAACCAAAAGAAATCTTTTTTTACGTCGCGACGTGTGTATATTTTATATTTTGTGGTCCTTTAATTGAATTTTTCCGGCGTGGGAATTGTTATTTCGTTTAATTATGAAATGACTTAGGTACATGACTTCAAGATCATCAAAGCGAATAAAACCGAATCAAAAAGTTCGGATTTGAACATAATTCAGTGTTTGCCTACAGAAAAAAAAAGTTCTTTATTCTATTCAATTCTTTCCTCAAGGATATCTCATGTGGCAAAGGGAAAATGCCGATTCCATGCGTTAACTACTTAAAATAATGAATTTTCAAAGGATAAGACTAAATATGCATGCTGGAAGCTGACCTACGCTGGAGCGAAGTACGGAATGCCTCCCGTCCCCACAGAAATGGTAGGCTATGCATATAAACGATTATACGAGCGTGTTCCTACAGAAATTTACAAATGCAATATGCAATTCAAGATAAGTTTTTTTTGTACGTGTTTTACTATACATAATGAACATTACACATACGATTTCGGTGGAACGTTTATTGGAACGGAAAAATATAAATGTAGATACATAAATCTGTGATGTGGTTCATAAAACGTATTTACTTTACATCGAACCTTTAAATGCATTGACCGATTTTCTTGATTTTTTTGTACATTTATATGAACGTGTCCCTTACAAAATTATTTTCCAAATTTGAAGAAAATTGGTCAACCCTTTTAGGATCGATGTTAAGAGGATGTGAAGACGCAAATTGGTCGTATATGAATGCGAGATATCGCTCACTTTCTAGGCATCTCTATTTTAAGTTGTTAGTCTTATACAATACACAAATTTGAATCTATCCATAATCAGGCACTCTGTGTTGTCCTCACACCTCTTCCCAAACACTAAATTCTCCTTAATGCACCTCTTGCGGTTGAAACTCTGAATGATATCTGTCTCGCAAATTGTAAAGGGAATGTGGTTTCGTGCACGGGCAGGTTCTTCCAATAAAATTGTTCAATTTGTTGTTTTCTGGCTTGCATCCTTAAACATTTCTAAAACGTCTCTGAAAATAAAATTTTACCATTAATCGGCAACTACATTTCTAAATTATTTTATTTACTTACTTTTTTGTTGGATCAATTTTAATTTTAAATCCATTTTTGTTTTATTTTGTCTCTTGTTTACTTTCATCTCACTAGCTCTTAGGTCAGCGATAAGTTTTGACGTCTGAAATGAAAAACTTATCGACTTTAAAAGATACAGAAACCCATTTTATCGATTTTTTCCAGGATTTCTATTCCGATTGTTCCAGTCGATAAAATTAACGACTGTCAAAGTTACAGAAACCCGATGAAGCGATAAAATGAATTTCGTTTCAATTCTCAACGTTTCTCCACAATTTTTATCGATTCGAAAGTTATAGAACATGGGTACAGATAATTAACTAGAGTTAACTAGGCCTATTCTTCCACATCTTTTATTCTGCTATGAATTTTCTGTTATCAACCATAAAAGATTTTCAACATAAAAGATCTTTTATAATTGGTATTCAGCAGTTCGATCTTTTATGCATTTCTGTTATGAAACTTCGAAAACGAAATTTGTTACCAAACAGACCTAAAATCTGTTGTCAAAATCAGCTGATCTGCTATGAATACAAATTTCGTTTGACAAAATAATAAAATTGCCCAACATTTATTTACGCATTTAATTTGTTACTATTTAACCTTTGCCTGTATTTGAAATGGAATTGATGTATTAAAGGCACGCGTAAATTCTGCAATTTGTAAATTAGAATTCAAAGTGACTAAAAGATCAAAGTGACTACTTTTTTAACTTATAGTTCCTTGAAGTTATCTGTGTTTTCGTCTTCAAATTTTGTTTGTTTTTATTTTCTTATTTTTTGTTAAAATAATAAGGGTATTCATTAAACAGGGTAAAGTTGTCGTAAACGTGGTAAAGTTTTAAAATTCGTAAATCTGTCAAATTTTCCATACAAATTGTGACAGAATTACGAAGTTTTAATCTTTACAACGTTCACGATGAGTTAACGATGTTGTATGAATACCCATAATATGTATTTTAATTTATAAATAAAACGATTCGTCTGAAAAATAGTTGACCAACATTTGTTTGCATTTATTTTTTTTAAGATTTAACATGTGTGTTTGAAACCAAATTATTATTCTTGTGGCTCGCGTGAATTGTTGCATTAGAATTATTTCCTTAAATGTATCCAATTTGAGAAGCTGTATGAGATGTTAATCAGGAACATGAAGAGGATTACTTTTTTATCTTGGTTCCATTAAATGTTCTGTGCTTTCATAAACAAAAATAATTTTATTTCATTTTTCTTATTTGTTGTATAATATATGTACATACATATGTACATACATACATACGTACTTCTATATATTGTAATATTTTCTCAGGTTCGTTAATAAAACTTATTTACTTTATTCAAAACGTCCACTTATTTATTTCGCAAAATAAAACACTTTACTTTTCTTACTACAAACAAAACGATTTATTCTTCACCACTGAATTAATTCACAAACTTTACTTTTCACTTTTATTACAACCAACTTTATTCATTCACGATTAAAAACAAACTGTGTCGCTGCCGTTCAAACCTGTGTCTTTTATACTTGTTTTCCAAACTCTCGAAATAAGGAGAACGTTCTGGTCTCTGCTTCCAGAGCTTTCCGTAGGGGAAATTTCCCAATAATTTCCCTTCCAAAAGCTTTTATTTGACAGCTGGTAAATCTGCTATAATCCGGCAGATGGCGCTTCCTTCGTTTGAGAGTTGCTATAATTATAGCTAATAAGGGTATGTTTGCACTGCGACCGTAAGTTTTATTGTGTCCGTTTGTTTGCATTTCGGAGTCGTTATAGTTCAAATATGGAAAGTTATTACACTGCCCCCCTCTTAGGATTGATCGTCCCGAGCAAATCCATCACTTCCATCACCATTATAATGATGTAAACGGTCGCTGTGAACTACTTTTAGCTTGCCTCTTAATCCTCTCTGAATGCGGTAGACGACATCGTTTATTCGTGTTACAACAGTATAAGGGCCTTCCCAATTTTGTTGAAGCTTCGGTGAGAGTCCCTTCCGACGGTGGGGATTATAAAACCACACAAGGTCTCCCACTTGGAATCCTGTCGTTGTGGCTTTTGCGTCATATCTTGTTTTCATCCGATCACTCGATAGGTTTATATTTGCCCTCGTCCTTTCGTGAATGTCAACTAGCTTTTCTTTGAGGTTGTCCACGTAGTCGTCTATTCCTTGTGGCTCACTTGTAGAACATCCAAATTTGATTTCACTTGGTAGTCGTATTGTGCTCCCGAGCAGGATTTCTGATGGTGTATGTCCTGTTGAGCTATGTACCGCACTTCGATAGGCCATCAAGAATAACGGAATATGCCGATCCCAGTCTCGTTGGTTGTCGCTTACAACTTTGGAAAGGTGTTCTTTAAGGGTCCGGTTGAATCGTTCAACCATCCCATCAGATTGTGGGTGAAGTGGTGTTGTCCTCGTCTTTTGAATGCCAAGGAGTGTACAAACTTCCTGAAAAATTTTGGACTCGAAGTTCCTCCCTTGATCTGAATGGAGTTCCATAGGTACACCAAACCTGCTTACCCAGTTGAAAACAATCTGATCCGCGACTGTTTTGGTTTCCTGGTTTGGGATGGCAAATGCCTCAGGCCACTTGCTGAAGTAGTCCATTACTACCAGGATGTATCGGTTTCCGTTTTCGGTTTCTGGAAAAGGGCCTGCAACGTCTATTGCAATCCTCTCAAAGGGCGTGCCCACATTATACTGCTGCATTCTACTCTGGACTTTTCTGCCTGGTCCCTTGCTTGCAGCACAAGTATCACATTTTCGGCACCATTTTTCGACGTCTTCTCTTGCGTGTAGCCAGTAGAATCGCTGTCTTACCTTTTCCAGTGTCTTATTGACACCCAAATGTCCTCCGGAAGCTCCATCATGCAGCTCTTGCAGAACGTCATTAACTTTGGAACGAGGTATGACTAGCTGCATCACATATGATTTGCCGTCTGTGGATTCCCATTTACGTCTTAGTACTCCTTCTTGTACATGAAGCGAGTCCCATTGTGCCCAATACGCTTTAAGAGTTGGACTTCTGTCAGAGATGTCACCCCATTCTGGCTTCTCTTGGTGTTCCTTCCATGCAAGAATGGGTTCAATATCCGAGTCTTCTTGTTGGGCAGCTCTTACTTCTTCATTACTCCAACCGTAAATGGGGTCGGCTCTTAATCGCTGGATGGAAGCAACCTCTTTCTCTTCTTGACGTGTGCAGTGCTTACAGTCCGGTTTGCATGGTCTCCGAGATAAGGCATCTGCATTTGAGTGCAACCTTCCTCTTCGATGTTGGATCTGGTAGTCGTATGTCTGCAATCTCTCAATCCATCTTGCCACTTGACCTTCTGGATTTTTGAAGTTCAACAGCCAATTAAGTGCGCCATGATCTGTTCGAAGAAGGAACTTCTGTCCATAGATGTACTTATGGAAGTGTTTTGTTGCCGATACTAAAGCTAGAAGTTCTCTTCTGGTCACACAGTAATTTCTTTCTGGCTTTGAGAGCACCTTGCTGTAATAGGCAACGACCTTCTCTTCTCCTTCGTGGACTTGTGATAGTACGGCACCAATTCCCACGTTACTTGCGTCAGCGTCGATGATGAAAGGTTTCCCTGGTGTCGGATAGGCCAAAACTGGTGTATTGCATAGGCGCTGCTTAAGTTCCTGGAAGCTTTTCTCGCACTCGCTTGACCATTTGAACGGTTTGCCTTTCTCTGTTAGCTGATGCAAACTTTTCGCGATCCCAGCAAAATCCTTCACAAATCGTCGATAGTATGTGGCTAGACCAAGAAAGTTCCGGAGTTGATGTTTATCCTGTGGTGTTGGCCAATTCTTTACGGTGTCAACTTTTTCAGGATCAGTCTTCACTCCTTGGGAAGAGATGATATGTCCCAAGTATTTTACCTCAGACTTGAAAAACTCGCACTTGTCTGGATTCAATTTCAAGTTTGCTTCTCGAAGCCTCTGGAACACGGCCTTAAGGTTTCCACAATGCTCATCAAATGTCTTACCATAAACAATGACATCGTCCAAATAGACTAGGCAAGATTTCCAAGTAAGTCCTTGTAAAACGCACTCCATCAAACGCTCAAATGTTGCCGGAGCGTTGCATAGTCCGAAAGGCATCACTTTAAATTGCCACAGACCATTTCCTGTGGAGAAAGCCGTCTTTTCTCGATCTTCTGGATGGATTTCTACCTGCCAGTAGCCACTCTTCAAGTCCAATGTTGAAAACCATTCAGCTCCTTCCATCGCATCCAGAGTATCGCTGATTCTTGGCAGAGGGTAGCTGTCTTTCTTTGTCACATCGTTCAGCCTCCGATAGTCCACACAAAATCGAGTACTTCCGTCCTTCTTTTTGACAAGAACAACTGGGGATGCCCATGGACTTTTAGAGTTTTCGATTAGTCCATCTTTCTTCATGGTCGATATCATCTCTTCAACTTCGGCTTGTTTGGCTAATGGGAGACGTCTTGCTGGTTGTCGAATAGGTCTTGCGTCTCCTGTGTCGATTCGATGCTGCACCAGTTGTGTTCGACCATACTGCCCATTGGGTGAAGAGAGTATATCAGCATACTCATGAAGGAGGCTTCCAGCAACACTTAGCTGATATTCACTTAATTTTGAAGACTTGAGAATGTTTGACTTCATAGTGTTCACTTTCCTGGGGTCCACATATTCTTGTGTATCAACTTCTGTAATTTTAGTTATTGCGGATACGGATTCACATTTTCCAACAACTTCTCCTTTTCTAAGCTTGACTTCGTACGGTTTGATGTTGAGTATCCGTACGGGCACCATGTTGTTCTTTGGCGCCACAAGGGTCTTCCCTAGGATGATGCTTTGAGAAGACTGTTCAGAGTCTGGTTCCACCATTAGGTATCGATGGCTACCCAAATCTCCCTTTATTTTTGTCCAAACGAACACTTCTGAAGAAGGTGGCAGGCAAATATCTTCCTTTATGACAGTCCTCAGAGTTGATGAATTTTCATTGCCATAAACCATAGGAATCTCCACATTTCGGTATTTGAGAACTTGCTTTCCGATATCGAGAATTACTCCGTGCTCTTTCATAAAGTCGATTCCAACGATGCACTCGTCACATATATCTGCTACCAGAAATAGATGTGAAAACTCCAGTTCCGCCAAACGGATTGTAAGACGAACCTCCCCGTACACTCTAGCTGCCTCTCCTGTTGCTGTTTTCAGACGGTAAGTGTTGGTGTTATGCAGCCATGTCATCTTCACCAAGTCCTTTCGAACAATGGAGGCAGTAGCACCGGTGTCGATCGTAGCCACTTGCTTCTTGCCGTTAAGTTTTGCCGCCACAGTCAGACTTTTGTTGTTTCGTTTCGTCTGTGAGACCTGGATGGTGGTTCTGGGGCCATCGATACCAGAAACCAGCTTCTGCCCCTCGAAGTTGGTTCTTACTCGTTTCCCGGTTGAGAAACGGGGTGAGCAGGAGTTAAAATTTCTGCTTCCACAATGTTGACAAGCAGATCTTCTAGGTGGCAATCTGCACTGGCGTTGGAGATGTCCGGTTTTATTGCAATTCCAGCATCGAGCAGGTCCATCGCGTTGGTTCCTTTGGAATGCTGTTCTCTGGCAAGAGCACTCCTCAATTTCTATTTCTCTTACCCGATGGACTCCTTGAGAAGCCTGCTCTGCTGCTTCCATAGTGAGGGCGAATGCTAGTGCTTCAGGAAGCGTGCGTTTGCCAGCAGTTCGAATTGCTCGCTGAAGGTTGATGTCAGATACAGCACGAACAAAGGCTTCTGTTGCGAATTGGTTGATGATTTCATCTCCTGCAGCTGGATATGCCAGGTGCGCCAACCGTTCGATGTCTGCTTGGAGTTGTTGCAGAGTTTCTCCCCTTTTCTGGACTCTGGAATTGAGCTGGACGCGGAAGACTTCTTGCATATGGCCATCTCCAAAACGTTTGTCAATGGCCTGAACGAGAGCACTGAAGTTGCCATTTTTATCTGCTGGTATGCTTTGTAACAGCTCAGCAGCTGGTCCTCTGAGGGCAAGCGTTAGAGCTATGCATTTGTCTTCCTCATCCCAGCCATTTGTTGCTGCGGCTGCCTCAAACTGCTTCTTGTAGATTGACCAAGAAGTTTGCCCATCGAAGGTTGGTGGATGCATCTCTTTTTTCTTCGGACAGTCGCCAGAACTTTCTCGAACCTTCATTTTCTTTACTTTATCTAATTCCTTTGTAATGGATTCGATTTTATCTTCGAACTTTGCTTCTACTGTCGACAATTGCTTATCGACATTAGACAATTGTTGATCGAGAGTTAACAATTGTTTATCGATAGAAGAAAATTGCTTATCGACACGCTCGTCAAGGGCAACAATTCTACTGTCAAAGGCATCTAACTTACATTCGAGCATGTTTGTCTGTTTTTCCAGCAGACACTTTTGTTCTTGGCTTTGTTGTTCTAGAAGATTCTTCTGCTCTTGACTTTGTTGTTCGAAACGTTCGAGAAGATTCTTTTGTTCACTCCGTTGTTCTCGGCTTTGTTGTTCGAAACGTTCGAGAAGATTCTTTTGTTCACTCCGTTGTTCTTGGCTTTGTTGTTCGAAACGTTCGAGAAGATTCTTTTCCTGACTATCAAATTTTGCAAGCAGCTGAGACAGCATATTGGTCATGCCCGATGTACTTACTTGCTCTTGCTGTTCTTCCATTTCAATGTCGAATATAAACGTGTCCGGGTTTTTTCCACATCTTCTTAAATCTTCTTGCAGACGAATTATAAGATCATTCTTTGTTCCAGCAGTAGGAAGATCTCGTTTATTCAGTTCTGCCTTTAGTTCCACTAAATTTAAATCATTCAAAGATTTACCCATTGTCTTTTTTTTTCACTTTCCACACAATAAATTTACTGAGTGCACAAATAAAATAAGTTTTATCCCACTTCTGACACCAATGTAATATTTTCTCAGGTTCGTTAATAAAACTTATTTACTTTATTCAAAACGTCCACTTATTTATTTCGCAAAATAAAACACTTTACTTTTCTTACTACAAACAAAACGATTTATTCTTCACCACTGAATTAATTCACAAACTTTACTTTTCACTTTTATTACAACCAACTTTATTCATTCACGATTAAAAACAAACTGTGTCGCTGCCGTTCAAACCTGTGCCTTTTATACTTGTTTTCCAAACTCTCGAAATAAGGAGAACGTTCTGGTCTCTGCTTCCAGAGCTTTCCGTAGGGGAAATTTCCCAATAATTTCCCTTCCAAACGCTTTTATTTGACAGCTGGTAAATCTGCTATAATCCGGCAGATGGCGCTTCCTTCGTTTGAGAGTTGCTATAATTATAGCTAATAAGGGTATGTTTGCACTGCGACCGTAAGTTTTATTGTGTCCGTTTGTTTGCATTTCGGAGTCGTTATAGTTCAAATATGGAAAGTTATTACAATATTTTCTTACATTTCTCACCTTTTAAAAATATTTATTTGACGAAATAAAATAAATTTTCCATTTTTACTGCGTACTGTTGAAATCTTTTATGATAAAAGTCAAAAAAGTTTATCTTTTATTCTTTTATGATTTATAACAGATTTAAATCAGATCTTGGCATGCTGAATACCAAAAGAGCTATTCATAAAAGATTTTTTCAGAGTTCGAAAATTTGACAGGTCATAACAGATTTCTTAGCAGATTTCATAACAGATTTTGGCATGCCGAGTACCAAAGTGATTATTGATAAAAGATTTGTTGACAGCTCAATCTTTTGTATGGAAATTCATAACAGAATAACAGAATAGCAGAATAAAAGATCTCGCCGAATAGGCCTAAACTTTTGTCCCGATAAAAACGGAATTGCCAGACTACCATTGTCGTTGTGTTATCGATAATTTGTATAGAAATGTCAAATGTTTGTTGGTAAGATAGTTCAAAACAAAATGGCAGACCAAGGCAAATGTTGAAATGTCCCGATGTCGTTTTTTTCACCAAACTCCATATAGACAAACAAAAAAACGCATTACATTAGTAACAGAAAGAAAAGTCTCAATAAAAATACATACATACATAGAGCCTGTTTAGATTGGGAAAATTGAGCCCGGACTCGGTAGGGTCATCGTGTCTACATTAGAAAATTTGAGGTGCCTCAAAACACATGGAAACAACAACAATTTCAATGTTTTGCGCATTGAAACAACTACAAATGAGACTCATGAGTCAGACGTTTATGTTTTCTTCTTGCTTCACGACATCCCTGACCCGCCCCACTTCTCTTGTCCAGAAACCGCCGTGAGACCGGTCTCAGCCTTCCCAATCTAAACTGCGTCATACGTAGCTTTCCGAAACTTCAATTTCAAAAGTCTCCCATAATGCACTTAAGTGGTTGAAAGTTGAAAAAAAATGTAAAAAAGTTTTTGTTCAATGTTAATTTTCTCATACTTATTCACAGAGTGACAGAGGCTTTTATTGCGAAACCACTAAAATTCGATTTGATATAAATTAATTAAAACAAAATTTTAGATTTTACTTCACTCATACCTTACCCTGAGGCCACACGGGCCAGTACTGGCTAGGCAGTGGCAATCACTGATCTCTATACTATATATATGTAACTGGATAGTTAGGAAGCCAAGAAGATGGGTTTAACGGTGAATGAAAGCAAAACGAAGTATATGCTGTCAACATGAAAGGACACCCAACACCGACGTCTAGGACAGAACGTCACTATAGACAGCTATAATTTTGAGGTGGTCAGAGACTTTGTCTACCTAGGATCCGCTATAAACTCAGCGAATGATACCAGTGCCGAGATCAAACGAAGAATTACTCTTGCCAATCGCTGTTTCTTCGGGCTAAGAAGGCAATTGAGAAGCAAAGCCCTCTCTCGTGCAACTAAACTGTCCCTGTATAAGACGCTTATCATCCCGGTCCTGATGTATGGTGCAGAGGCATGGACACTGCTAACGGTGGATGAGAACGCGTTAGGCTGTTTCGAGAGGAAAATTCTCCGGGTGATTTTTGGTCCCGTCTGCATAGATGGGGAATTGAGGAGAAGATACAACCACGAACTGTATGGGCTGTACAGCAACACGGACCTAGCCACAAAAGTGAAAAGCCAACGACTAAGATGGCTGGGTCACCTAGAGCGAATGGACACTAATGCTCCGGCCCGGAAAGTCTTTGAATCCAACCCCGTGGGACAACGCAGTAGAGGTGGACAGCGTAAAAGGTGGCGCACGCAAGTGAAAGAGGACCTCAACCAACTTGGCGTGCAAAACTGGAGACAGCTAGCTAGAAACCGAGCCGGCTGGAAGAAGCTTGTTGGTTGAGGCCCTGGTCCACCCCGGACTGTAGTGCCACCTTAAGTAAGTAAGTAACTGGATAGTGTATTCCATAGAAAGTATAACAGTTTTTTTGACTCCAATTGAAGATGACATTTGCTAGGCAAGACCACTTTTTGACGTCTGCTGAGCACCAAAAAAAAAGTAATTTGAAGAAAGATTTTTATTTGTAAAAACAATAAAATAAAATTAAATATTTTGTTTATTTTTTAAGTTCTGTCGGAATCTGAACGAAACTCCAATGCAGCTCTTCAAATTCTCGAGAACTGAGGTTTGCCGAAATATCTGTCGTGCCCCAGGAGGGGGTCGATCGTCAGTCGAGGAGCAACTTACATTCCTTCGCCAGGAGGACATAGACGTTGTTAATCTACGGAACTGTCTGGTGATTTACTGCCAAAGCGACAACCGCGTTGCTAAGAACCTTATATCAATTTTATGGAAAGGAATGCTTGCCCCATGGGTATTAATGTCCCCTTAACACCCTGTGGAGTGTCAATATTCCCCTAAAGAACTTAATGATTTACGGCATCAGTTTGTACCACTATGCCAACCAAAAACGGCAATTATGTAGCTGCATTTGTGGCCTCCATAGAACAGTAAATCCGTGGTCCATACAAAGTGGTAGGATGTAGTGAATGGGCTGTGTGTGTCGCTGATAGATTCAAAATAGCTTTTTATGGCCTTTAGTCCTATAAATTGGCGTTTCGTTCGGCTTACTCACTTGAACTCATCAGTGACATAGTGAGGGCTTTGTCATACGCAATTTATATTAAGTTCAGTTCAACTTACATGAATTTTTCAACGAAAATCCACTGTGTCGCTGATATCTAAAGGCAAATGGGAGTAAAACAATAAGCTCTCAGAAAAAATCATAATCTACCGAGACGGTGTAGGCTATGGACTTTTGTACTTGGTAAACAACTTCGAGATGCCCCAGTTCAAGGCGGCCTGTGCAATGGGACTCCAGAACTATTGTGTTGCAAAAAGCAAAAGCGGACCAACACCTCAATGTTTGGTGCAAATCGTAGGGAGCTCTCGAGTCCTATGTCTGGAATAATTTTGAATCACACTGTCACACAACGAACGGTTCATGTGCCTGCCTGCTGTCAATACTCCTACGAGATAGCTTATCTGATTGGACAGAGTGTGAAACTTTCGGGAATTGAGAAGAGCTACTATAAATTCTTCTACCTTTAAGAAGACACATTGATTTGATAAGATTCCTTTTAAAACTAGTATGACTTGGTGTGTCCCAAATGCAAAACTTTTAACTAACTATTTGAGATGATTTTTAGTTTTATTTGTTCTTCACTTGAGTTTTGGTCCGTACTTTTCTGAATACTCACAAATTTCTCTCGTCAAGAATTAAACAAGTTTTTGCTGAGAAAATGTGTTTTTATTTACGAGAATGTGGAGACTTCTAAGATCTCAGAAATATAAAAAAAAATGTTTTATTGTTAAGTTTTTCATTGATCTAATAATGTATTAATAAAATTCTATCATAACATAATCTAATTGTGGTTTTTTTATTTAATTTCTTGGTTTATGTTTTTGGGCTGCTGAATCCAAATCTTGTATGCAAATTTTTCGAAATATAAGTTTGAATTGAAAATGGTTTTAGGAACCATTTAAAGGACTTAAATTCAAACTCAGCAACGTTCCAACCATCCAAAAGGACCAAATATTTTATAAATGAGAGCTTGGTCTATCCATCAATTTCAAGAAATTTCTAAAAATTCGTAGAAATTTCTTGATATTGATAGATAGACCAAGCTCCCATTTTCAAACTATTTGCTTCATTTGAATGATTGGAACGCTTTTAAGTCTCTATTTAACTACTCTAACTAGTATCAAAATCAAAAACCATTTTCAATTCGAAAAAGGATTTCAAAGAATCTATGACGGGTACTGCAAGTTTTTAGTTTTCATGTTTGACTATATGCAAGAGAGGTTGTATCCAATCTTTGTTCACTTCAATATGGCTGTCCAAGAAAACAAGTATATCGCCTGTGGAATTTCTAGCTCCAATTACACGCACTCTTATCAGACCCTCTCTCATTGTATTTCTTAATAATCTGACTTTTAGGTCTGTATCGAATTTACGTATTTCTTCTACGAGTCCAGTTATTAAATCTGAAACATCACTAAAGTCATCGACTAGAATAATTTCTTTAAGATATTTCATAGGCGTTCTATCCAACATGGATTTTATGGAACGCAATAAAGTCATCTTGTGTTCGTTGAAAAAGCACATAACAATTGAAGCGCTTAGAACTTAGAAGTTCTTCATCATAGATTTGTTTCTGGCATCTGAAAAGGTAGGTTTTAATAGTATTTATCACACAAAAATTACATATACCATAAAGAATATAAGAGACACATAAATCTAGATAGGACTACCCTGTCCGATCATAGGCTGCCGCGACAAAAGGCAAATGAATGATGCCAAGACATTCCACCATAAAATTTAAGGGACGATTCAATAAGTGGAACAATTGATTTAGCTGTGTATAGGCTCTCCCAAACCAATGCGAATTCATAGCGAATCATTCGCAAAGACGGATTTTTGTTGTTGTTCTTTCATATTTTATATTATTGTGAACGATTTCGCGTCGTCGGCGAATGGTTCGCGTTGGTTTAGGAGAGCCTTATATCTTTACAACCCTATTATTGACACGATTCAGAACTAGTTTCAATGTAAAACTAGTTCTATAGGGGTTTCGAGTTGAGTCGAAAAACTAGTCTCAATGTAAAACTAGTTCTATAGAGGTTTCGAGCCTAGTACGCAGATCGGGAAAAAATTTTTCTCCCATACAATTTTTTTCCCCGGACAAATTTTGTCTTCGATTTTTTTCCAAGCAGTACGCTGTTCACGCGCAAAATAGTGACGTTTGACTTAAAGGTGTGTTTGACAAAGTGAAATTTTCACAATTGGCTGTCAAAGCCCATACGAAAAAAACCCAAGTTTAACGAAACTTGGTGAAAATTTCAGGTTACCAAACAGGCATAAAAAAGTCTCCATTTAATTTTTTTAATTTTATGATGCCGCTGTCAAAATTTGTCCGGAAAAATAATGATTGGAACATTATTTTTCCGGACAAATTTTGACAGCGGCATCATACAATTAAAAAATTTCAATTATGTATTTACAAAACACTGCATTACATAGATAAAAAACAGTAAAGGCTCTCCAGAGTTCTGTTTAGCATTGTGTACCTTTCGTATTTTGTATTATTGTCAATGATTTCGCGTCGTGCGTCGTCCAGGACAGATTCTGGAGGAAATGGAAAAATATTCATGAAATGGGTAAGTTGTTTTCATTCATCAAACGAAGATTCCCATTGAAACTTTGCCAATGCCTCTCTCGCTATAGAATACAAACAACGTAATGCAACCGTCTCCATTGAACGCAAAAGTTCTGCGGGATAAATGGAAAAAACTTAAGGAAACTTGAACGTGTTATGCGTCTCTATGTACAAACTGAGTTATTATTGCCAGTTAACAAGAGAGAATTTGTAATTATCTTCCACTGCAGCATACCGCGATGATCCTGAATACTAGGCAGAGCTGAAACGAAAGGAAGTCCACTACGAAAAGAAGCGCCTAAAAAAGCAACAATACCAAAAGAGTGTGAAGCACGCTCAGAGCGTTCAAATCGTGAATCGCTCTTCCAGCACAGGTGAGTAAATCAAATCTATTAAGTTAAGAGTTTATAAAGCCATTTGACCAGCTGAAAAGAATTCCTGAAAATATTATGAAAATTATTGCAAAAATACCTACTTTGTTTTTTCTTTGTTTGGGAAGGTTACCAAACCGCAGGCAAAGGGTGCAGATAAGGTTGCAGCTTCAAAGAACAGAAGAAGATATTGACACCTCACCACTACTGGCAATCAACAGGCGTGTTCTGGAAAATGAGATCTCAGACGGCTCAGTAGTGTCAGAAATTGACCAAGCGAATCCAATATTTACTTTCCTCAGTTATTTGGCAGCAAAATTTCTGAGGAATTCTGTTCACGTGACTAAGATGGCTGAGGACTCTGAGATCTTATTTTCCTGACACGCCTAACAACACAAGGAATCAACGTCTAATCGATGAACAGAAATTGTGAGTACATAGTAGAGTAGAATTTATTATGCATACATATATACATTATGTTTTTTATCCAGGTTACAATTTTCAACGTCATTATATGGCTTCGATGGCAACTACAACAAATCTTGACCTACAGTCAGGTGTCAAGGTGCCTGAATCTAAAGCAAATGATGGCATGCTTAAAACTCTGCAATAGGAACTTAAACTCTGGAATGTTTATAGGTAAGTTCATACCTATCTGCTAATTTATCAAATTTTCTTTTTTAACCTATTCTACTCATAAAGATTATGCTCGCAACATCTACGAATTAATTAACTGTCCTATCGAAGATACCGACAATGGTCAACTATCTTATACATAACAGTTTTTGAATTTTGATCTAAGAGAACACCCTGACAAAGTTAGATATTGAATCAAAATTTTTTCAAAATCTAAATGGAGCTAAGGACGATGTTAAGTTGGATGTCAATGTAAAAACGGGAGCTGGTATTTTACAAAACATAAACTTCTTGACGATTCCAAGTGTTGTACATAGCAATGGGCCAAGTAAAATTGAATTGAATGCTTTTGGAAAATATCTAGCTAGTACATTTAACGAAAAATGTTTAATTTGCGAAGAGGAAAGAAAGGAATTAGACGTGAGCTTTCATATAAGAAACAATTATTTCATTATTATTAACGATTTTTTTTTAATAGTTGGAACAATTGCCAGTTGTGATCTTGGCTATATTCGTAACCAAAGCGGTGCCCTTCTATGAAGAATTCTTGGGAAAAGTATCTAATTTGAGCTACCCTAAAGAAAAAATCAATCTATTTATTCAATAACAGTGGTGTAAGTAGAAACTATGTTTTGTGTAATCCCAAAAAAGATAAATGTTAACCTATTTCCTCATATATTTAGGTCGAATTTCATGATTAGTTGTCGAAGTAATTCTATGCGGCTCATGAGAAGGAATATCTAACTGCAAATCTCATTGTTTCCACGATGAAATTGATGAAAAGCAGGCCAGAAAACTAGGAGCGTAAGTGAGATCTTAAAGCATGGATCTAACGATTATTGTATACGACTTTGTAACTCTCACAGCAGTGGCAATTCAAGCAATTCAGAAAGGAAGTGATTACATGTATGCAGCTGATGGCAAGATACATCTTGACGATCCTGGTTTACTCAAACATCTTATGACATACAGATACAATATGCATATAATAGCCGTTTTCCTTTGGAGGTGGCGAAGTACTACGAATAAATGAAAACCCTAATCTACTACAACCAACTGCACATGCTCTCATGCGCGAGTTGATACATTTTACATGGGAAAGCAGTTT
The DNA here is from genome assembly GCA_963921185.1 of Dasysyrphus tricinctus. Lineage (NCBI taxonomy): Eukaryota > Metazoa > Arthropoda > Insecta > Diptera > Syrphidae > Dasysyrphus > Dasysyrphus tricinctus. The sequence continues at coordinate 130,886,956 of OY992532.1, forward strand.
GATGTATTCCATTGAAAAAGGCTGGCAAAGTACTTGCAAGTACTTCACCACCTACAAAGGAAAACGCCTAATGATGAGAAAAATAACTAAATAAATGTCTGAGTTTTGTTTGTGTTTAGGAATTTTATCTTGGCTGTTACTACTCGTGACAATGAATTATGGAGTAACTTTTGGAGAGCTATATCAGACGATGGATACTACTACGCAAATTCACATGATTATGTGGACTAGTATCACCCAGTGGTCGAAATTCGACCTTTCTCTATTAATGTTTTAATGGCAACATATTAATATAAAAATTAGAAACTGCCAGAGCGATTGGCTATACCTTTCAAATAAAAAAAAATGTGAAAATACGATGCCATTAAGTCAGTTAAAAAGGGAGATATAGAAAAGTGTTTACGTATTAATATATAGATACTGTAAAAGGAAATATAATGTAAGTAATTATAACTTAAGACTCTTAGTATATACAGTGAGCATCAATGTTATTTAAATTAAATTAATATTAAAAAAAAAGTAAAAATCAGATTGTTGTTTGATTCAATCCTCTGACGACGACATTTGCTTAAAGCATCGTGTACAGTTCCATGCGAAAAGAAAATCAAAATTTCAAAACAATTTTCCACCTATTATGTGGGTAAATTATTGACCCAATGGGTGACAATATATTATAATATATAGACTACAAAATTGGAGAAAGAGAACCGAATAGGACAAATAAGTGCATTGGTCCTAATGATTTTATTTTAAACGTTTGTTCCGATTTTCAAGATTTTTCCGGGTTTCAAGATATAATATCGTAAACTCGAAATTGCAGAAAAATAAAAAACAAGGATATTTGCAAGGAAAAATAAATTGGTTTGTTTAATATGATGTTATATGTATCTACCTGTTTGTATTTGATAACAAATTTAAAAATAAACAATAATAATAAAAAAAACATACATCGAAAAAGTCTTAAATCTAAAAATTTAAAAGGTTTTGTAGAGATAATTCTCATCTGAAAAATTTCAATTAAATCCCTGATTGAAAACAAACTAAAAATAAAACATAACTCTTAATACTTTGAAGTTACTCGTATAGTTAGAAACTAATTTCGTATTTTAAACAATGATAAATGATTTGTTTTTTTTTTTAAGAAAATAAAGTGATTTACTGATAGTACTTTTCTGAAATGCTTAAATTGTCTGAAAATGGTCTCAATTATAAATAATAGTTTAAATGTAATATTCACTGTGCTGGCGGCGAAGCTTATGGTATGGTTATAGTTGTTTGTGAGGGAAGATTTGCCATTACCTGAGTAGCAATTTCGGCAAGGAACGCTTGGCTTTTAGATCTCCCACCATTGACATTTGGGGTAACTGCTAGGATGATTTCTTTTAAACAGCCTTGCTGAACGAAGACTACTGCGACCCAGATGGAAGTTTTCCTTGAGTGAAAGCCTGTAATGTAAGGGACTCCAAAAGATGAGGATCGGCACTGTCCATCAACAAACTGTTGATTATTTGCATTAGGCGCAAGACGACTTGACGCTGAGCTACGACCACGTCCACTTCTTGATGTTGAAGTAAAATGCACCACCCGAACCATCAATGTTTGCCATGCTCATGGCATTCGAACGTGAATTACTTGACTTGCCATCATACGACTGATGAGAGCTCTTTGATGTAACAAACCTGGATTAGGGAATAAGAACGGGAGTGCGCTGTATCCAGATGTTGGAGTATTCTTACTTCCAATGCTATTGCCCTCCGCCCCCCATTACTGCCACTTTGTGATGAGCTACTAATCTGCTGAGAGTTTTCTTGTTTTTCATGCTCGATTGGGAGGCACTTGCTTTGGCTCCACTCCCTTTTGATGTAGAAGGACCACTCACTCCTCCTTATCCAGCTGAAGCTAAAAGTGTATATAGCTAAACTGTGCATCCATTCCAGGCAAATTTCCGAGGCCAGACAATATATTTGGATTGAGACCAGCCAACCGACCAAATTGCATTGCATTGGCTTGATCAATGGCGCTCTGTCGACTAGATTTCATTGACTGCGATTGCTGCGAGTGACTGCTTGTCGATGATGGATTTCGCATGTGCTCCAACCATTTCAATTCTTATACAAACAATGAAAAATAGTAAAACCAAATATTTCTATATTTCTAAAAGAATAAATCTTATTTGACAGATACTTGACAGTTCTATTTATCTCTCCAACTTCAAAATTTTGCGCGGCTTTTAGCAAGTGTTTGTAGAGATTAAAATTGTAGAGATAAAATTTAGTTTTTCCTGATCTGCGTACTAGGCTTGGAGTCGAAACCCCTATAGAACTAGTTTTACATTGAAACTAGTTTTGAATCGTGTCAATAATAGGCCTGTTAGAGTTATGTCGGGTCAACCAATACTGGCATACCCTGAGGCCAAACGAGCCAGTACTGGCTAGCCAGTCGCAATACACTCTCATTTTTTTACTAATACATACAAACTTGAGCAACTGGCTCGTCAACTGGCTTGCCTTTTTCGTAGCCAGTTGGGAAGCCAGTAGAGGAGCCAGTAACAGGGTTCGGCAGTACTTTTTCGTAACATATTTGGAAAAATAGTATTAACACTTAAGTTTACTCACATTTTCTTTCACAAAATAGCCGTGTTTTTTTGCATGTCCAAATAAAATACAACCACAACTATGTCTATATAGAGTTAGCTAAGTCCAGATAATAAACTGAAGTTAAATTTTGTCCCGATAAAAACGGTACTGCCAGACTACCATTGTCGTTGTGTTATCGATTATTCGTATAGAAATGTCAAATGTTTGTTGGTAAAATAGTTCAGAACAAAATGGCAGACCAAGGTAAATGTTGAAATGTCCCGATGTCGTTTTTTACGCCAAACTCCATATGGGCATACAAAAAAACTCAGCAAATATTAATAAAATAAAAATTGGGAGTAGTCCATGACCAGTCCTTAAGAACTCAAAGCTTTATAAATTTGCTAACCCGGAGGCCACACGAGCGAGTACTCGCTAGCGAGTTGGGTGCATACATTAATTGTCAAATCACTCGCCGCTCTACTCGCTTCTCAACTGGCTTTGAAAAAGGCAAGCCAGTTGACTAGCGAGTAGGAAAAGTTTCGATGTATTAGTAACTGGCTAGCGATTACTCGCTCGTGTGGCTTCAGGGTAACCCGGAGGCCACACGAGCTAGTACTCGCTAGCGAGTTGGGTATATACATTAATTGTCAAATCACTCGCCACTCTACTCGCTTCTCAACTGGCTTCGAAAAAGGCAAGCGAGTAGGAAGAGTTTCGATGTATTAGTAACTCGCTAGCGATTACTCGCTCGTGTGGCCTCAGGGTAAGTGATCTAAAAAATGTTTGAAAGATGAATAAAGCCGGAACCACACTTGTCTCGTCTGGTGTGTTATAGGGTATTATTTCCGTTCAAGAAGAAAGTCAAAAAAACTGACGAATAGATTGATTACAGGCTTTCCCAAACCTACGTGAAACGTTCACCCATGACAGTTTTTTTTGCTGCGCATGAAAAATAAAACAAGAGTTTTTACGATAGATATTGTTCTGTGATAGAAATAAGTTAAAGCTCTCCAAAACCAACACTAAACATTATTTCGTAATGACAACGAACTTTGGCTTTTGTTATTTTTTGCTAGTGATGTTGCATGGCGTCAGTGCGTTTGTTTTTAGTGCATTTTTATCTCCACATAAGAAGAAGTAGCATGTCAAATACAACAACAATCCGGTATAGTGCCATATTGTTGTTGTATTTTACATGCTTCTTTTTTGTAAGCGAAGATATAAAACTGTACTAAAAGACAAGGCGCTAACAACAATACGAATTATACCAAATTGTTGTTGCATTTAACATACTACTTTCTTAAGCGAAGATATAAATGCACTAAATACAACGGCTAATGACATTTTGCAACATGGCAGGCTTGAGAATTGAGCAAAGAGTATTTAAAATGCCACTCCACACTACACAGCCGGTAGATTGAAATGGTTCCATCTTCAGTCTTCAAAAAGTGGAAAATCATAGTAGTTAAATTTCTTTCCTTAAAATCGGAGTATATTTACTCCATTTGGAGTAAAATCCGAACTCTGGCAGGTAGAGAGGCCAGTTTGGCATGCCGCCTACGTCACAGCATATACACGAAGTGGAATTTGACAGTTAGTGTGTGTAGCCAACTGGCTAGCCAGTACTGGCTCGTGTGGCCTCAGAGATAGACAACTCAAGGGGCACACTATGTTATTGAGAATTTGTGGTGACTTCTCAGTAACATAGTGAGGGTTACATTTGGGCAAAAGAACTAGTCACATGAACGAACATCACTATAACAGAAAAGGCGCAGAAAGCGGTTGTATTGTGCAACTTAATTCAAGTGACTATACAGTTTTACGTAACACTTGTGTAATCAATGTAAATCGATTTAAAGCAGTTTCTTTGAACTGAATTGCAACACTTTTGAGAGGTTACAGTCAAGTCATTGCTATCTTAATTGTAACTGATGAATAAGTTGTAGTGGAGTTTGTCAAGGCTAAACTGAATCCTATCAAAAAGTTATAAAAAGTTTTTCGTAACTTTATTTTAAGTTGATTGGCATACATACCAAGTTTCATTCAGTTTCAAAATTTTAGACTTTAAACTTTTATAATCGCGATTGTAAATATTCATTTTAATTTATTTTATTAATTTAACGGACTTACCGCGATAATTTAATTCAAAAAATTGAATTGAAATTGATAGCCCGACGTTTCGACAAGGTTCCACTTGTCGTGGTCACGGGTTAACTGATGGCTTGTGGATGGTAGTTGTTGTTTCTTTTTTATTCTCTCCTGCGGAGATTGTACCGGTGTGTTGACTGTGTTGGAGATGGTAATTGTTGTTGCGAATCAATGTAAGCTTGTGAACAGGCAAAGCTTACAGCATCAGCTGGTACATTGTTTTGATTTTGTTTGTTGTTTTTGGTTACCTTTAATTTGTTGATCAACGGATCCCATGCACCAGATAAATTGAAACTTTGGTCTCGATTGAAATTCTTATGCAATTTTATTTCAATTGCTTCTCGTACTAATCTTGGTACATAGAATTTCTCCGTCGAGATTGATTTGGCTTTATCGAATCTGATAAAATGATCTTCGTTGTATGCGAGATGTTCACAAATTGCTGACTTTGTAACCTGGTTCTTTTGAATGGCTTTTATATGTATATTTAAGCCACCAGCAAAAATTCGCCAAATTTTGCGATCACCAAAAGATAAAATCCCTTTACAAAATCCAGGAGTTTATTCAGTCCCTTGCAGTTGTGGTTCTTACTATATTGGCGAAACAAAACGAGGAATTCAAACAAGGCTGAATGAGCATATAAAAGCCATTCAAAAGAACCAGGTTACAAAGTCAGCAATTTGTGAACATCTCGCATACAACGAAGATCATTTTATCAGATTCGATAAAGCCAAATCAATCTCGACGGAGAAATTCTATGTACCAAGATTAGTACGAGAAGCAATTGAAATAAAATTGCATAAGAATTTCAATCGAGACCAAAGTTTCAATTTATCTGGTGCATGGGATCCGTTGATCAACAAATTAAAGGTAACCAAAAACAACAAACAAAATCAAAACAATGTACCAGCTGATGCTGTAAGCTTTGCCTGTTCACAAGCTTACATTGATTCGCAACAACAATTACCATCTCCAACACAGTCAACACACCGGTACAATCTCCGCAGGAGAGAATAAAAAAGAAACAACAACTACCACCACAAGCCATCAGTTAACCCGTGACCACGACAAGTGGAACCTTGTCGAAACGTCGGGCTATCAATTTCAATTCAATTTTTTGAATTAAATTATGGCGGTAAGTCCGTTAAATTAATAAAATAAATTAAAATGAAGTTTCAAAATTGTATTTCCTATTTAAGTATAAAACCAAAAACAGAGTAAAAAATTTGCGATGCGATAACTGTTTTTTTGGCTCTTTTATTAATCAATGAAAACAGATTATACTAGATAATTAATTTTCAAGGTTCTACGTATTTAATTTTCGTAACGCTCGCAGTTGAATCAATTCATTTTCTATGCTACCACCTTCAAAATCTGCGCGCTCAGATAATAAATTATATTTAAGGCTCCCCCAAACCAACGCGAAACATTCGCCGACGACGCGAAATCATTCACAATAATACAAAATATGAAAGATACACAATGCTTAGCAACAACAAAAAATTGTTTTTGCGAATGATTCGCTATGATTTCGCGTTGGTTTGGGAGAGCCTTTAAGGTTCTCCCAAACCAACGCGAAACATTCGCCGACGACGCGAAATCATTCACAATAATACAAAACATGAAAGTTACACAATGCTTAGCAACAACAAAAAACTGTTTTTGCGAATGATTCGCTATGAATTCGCATTGGTTTGGGAGAGCCTTTAAAGTGTTTTGTTAAATAATCACTGCCCTTTAATTTTTTGTTTACGATTTTTTTTGTAGAGATTATTAAATATTAACACCAAATTGTAATATTTTATCCATTTATAAAGTTAAACATCAAAGTTTCAATATATCAAATTAAAAACAAAGGATTTAAATCTTTTTTTCTTTTTTGGGATTGCAAAAAAATTATTTCCAGAAAAAAAAAAATATGGCTGAGAATAAGTTTTTTTTATAACCCAATAGCAGCTAACTGAGACGCTTAAAAAACTTTTTTGACCGTCAATGAACAAAGCATACATGGTGCGTTCTTTTTCCTTAGAAATGTTAATTTGAAATTCTTATTAGTCAAAAAAGGAACTTAATATCTATTTTTAGAATTATTGAAGGAAAGCTTATGTTTGCATCAGAATGTATAGGGTATGACATTGTTAGCACTTGAAAAATTTATAAAATTTACAAATTAAATTCCTCTTAACTATTTTTGTAAAAAATCGAGTTATTAAGCAAAATATACCCATCCCTTTTTTCATTTTATTTGATGGGTACATACAAATTCCATTATAAATATTTGACCAAGTCGAGCTATTTACGGATCGCAGAATATAAATTATAATCAAAAAATATCTTTGATCAATTTCAAAAATTGAAATCGACAACAGAATATATTAAATTTAAAAAGTATTGCACAAATAAAAATAGTTCCAAACAGAAAAAAACAGATTTTGGAATAAATGAACGCTGTAAGTTAACTAAAGTTAGCTTTAAAGAAGAAAGACAACGCACTCCCTTTGAAAAATACGTGCTTCCTCTCAGTAACGGATCAGTAACTACAATTATTATAGTCAAGCAGTTGTCAATTGTCATACCAGAATTGCATCCAAGCCCTTCAATAACTCCGGAAATCGAAAACAATTTTGTGACCGTATGTGTGCATTTATTGTTACAATTAGGTTTTTTGCCATTTTGATTTCGAGATGCTTGCACAAACTATTCCTCCATAAATTGGAAACAGTTTTGTTACCGTTTGTATATACTTCTTGTTATAATTAGGTTTGTTTTTGCCATTTTGTTTTCAATGTGATTGCGCCACGATTAACAGAAACAATGTAATGTTTTTGTCACTTAAAAATAACTCGTTTGATTATTTAATTTCTAATCATAGTTTCTCTTAAAAATGAAAATAATAATGAAAGATGGTAAAAGATGATTAATACGTTACGAGAACACCAAGACATGCCAAATAGGGGGTGTATCTAATGAGTATACCACCTTGTTTCTGTTTCTCGTGGGGCAATCGCATTGAAAACAAAATGGCAAAAACAAACCTAATTGTAACAAGAAGTACATACAAACGGTTTCAAATTTGTTTTCGATGTATGAATTTTATATTTCATTAGAAATCGAATACAATTATGTGACCGGCTGTGTCTATTTCTTGTAACATTTAGGTTTTGTTTTCGATTTACTTGCGCAAAGATTTATTTAGGTTTTTTTTTGTGTGTTTGCACTTTTTAAGGTTTCAAGGCCGAATTGAGATACAAATATTTTATTTTTTTTTAAGTTATAGCAAATAAAATTGATTCCAAAAGTATTATACTAGTATGTAATGAAAATTAAACAAAATAACCAACAAATCCAATTATTTGTAGAAGCCAAACTAAAAATTATTTTTACATGTGTACATTATGTATGTATATTATAATAAACGAATCCGAAGAATAAAGTAAAGTTACAATGTAGTTACATTTAGGTTTTTTAAAATGTTTATGTCACTTTAAAATCGTAAAGTAGTAGTTGAATGGGGTTTTCACTTTGTCACAAAAGTGTTATACATTAGTTTTCTGAATCAAAATTAATTAGACACTTTAGAGTAACTTTGAAGTTGCAAAAGTTCAAAGACGCAAAACAGTTTCTCTTCTGTTTTTAAAAAATGAATAATTTTAATTAAGTTACAATGGAACACACGGATAACTACTCAGTTACTATTAAACCACGCCTATTAGTTTTTAGTTTCACTTCATAAAAGCAGTGACCTAAGCATTACAGAGTTGGAACTCAAATAATTTAAAATAAAATGAGCCCATTTAATAACTCTTCACAAACTTCAAGAAAACTAAGATGTTATAAGAACACTTTGGAGCTACCCTTGTGAAACCAAATATTGGATTTTCTTGTTGCAAAATTCAAATCTGTGCCCCTTGGGAACTTCACTGTCTCACAGTACGTCCTCCGTCTTCGTGGATTTGTTTAATATCAGCTGGTCCAATAAAATGAAATAAAACATTGTTTAGCATCTAACGATATCTAGAACAAAAACAAGACAGACTAACCATGTCCTACGTAGGTCCCAGGTGATGACATCTCCCCCAGCCAATGCCGTCACAAACAAACGATTGTGTAACAACCAGTCAGCACTCATGAGAGGAACTTTCGGTGACTCCAAGGACATTATGGCTTGTTGAGAGCAGACGTTATACAAATGTATTATTCCCTTCTTTTCGGCCTCCAGCACCATGCCAGGTTCGTCTGGATGCCAGCGCACTTACATACCAGCCGAAGACAGGCAGAAGGTTTTGTAACAGCTTCAAAGCTGTGAGCTGAACTCCAAATCTTGAATGATCGTCACTTAACGGAGGCAAGGAACTCTTCGTCATGCTCCCAGGCCACATCGTTGACGTAATTCGTGTGTCCTTTAAGAATGAAATTGTAAAAAGCCATAAATTTGTTCGGAAAAGTTTACCACATGAGATGGATTCTCTTGAATATTAATTGTAAGCTCGGAAAAGTTAAACCTCTTTGTTTTTTCACTTATACTGTCATACAGTATAACAAAAAAAATAGGCAGCGCCACTTGTAACAGTTCTTCAAATGGAGTCAACTTTTTTGTATGGATACGCTATCCAGTTATATATAGAGATCAGTGGTGGCAATACACTCACATTTTTTTACTAACACATACAAACCTGAGCAACTGGCTTGCCTTTTTCGTTGCCAGTTGGGAAGCCAGTAGAGCAGCCAGGGGCCTATTTCTGCGCTACTACATCAGCTACAATGTAGTAGTACATAACAGTTCTGTTTCAAACATACATTGGTTTTTCTGGTGTAGCACATCATAATGTAGCTATGGAGAATTGACTGGAAGTATTGGAAAAATGTATGATTCTGTTTCACAGCTTTTGATAGTACATTGTTGTAGTACAACTAACTGTAAATTCTTATTACATTTTCACAATAAAAATATTTGCTGTGATTACTGTAGCGGCTGTAGCATAGAAAAAATGGCTGGGTATAAAAGGAAATATACTAATGTAAGTACTTTTTTTAATTTAAACATAATTAATTCCAAAAATGTATGATTTATCTTTTAATTCTTTTAAATTAAATTAAATTCTTTATAGTCGGTGAAGGAGCAGCAGACGCTTGTGCTGCAAGAAATATACAGACCAATGGATGTCCTCTTTGGGAAATTCTCATCTTCGTTAACAAAAGCAGACATATCCCGAGAATGGGATAAGATTACGGGAACTGTGGGCCAGCTACGGGCTAGTTTCAGAGGCCAATGAGGATAAGTTTAGGCGTACAACGTGGCACAACTGGCGACGGAGCGCTATGGTAAGAAATATCTTTTTGAATTTTTGAATCGCTTCTTTTTTTAATCAATGTTTTTTTTATAAAATCTTAGAATAGGGTCAACAGGATGAGGCAGACTGGAGTAGGTGGTGCCTCCTTGAAAGACATTCTTGATGAGAACGACAAATTAATTTTGTCCATCGTAGGAGAAGAGGTAAGAGGATTTCAAATAACAACTTTATTATAGCAAAAGAAAGCTAAAATGTTTCTTTGTGTTATTTTTCAGATAGCCGAAGGTCTAGATGAGTTTGAGGCCGATGGTGTTCCTGGTGAGAAAATGGAAAATCCTCTGCAGCCTGCCTCAAATAAAAATTGCATGAATGACTCCATTCCACACTGCTCTGGACAAAACCCTTCGGCTTCCAAACAACCCACTGCCAGCAAAAAAAAAGTGGATGAATTATGTGATCTAAAACTCGAGTACCTCAAGCTCTGCATATACGACAAACGCTTAGAATGTCGAGGGAGGGAAATGAGACTCAATTTAGCTCCATCGAGTCTCACAGAAGCGTTATTCGTGTGTGAAGTATCGGATTCTGACTGATTAAAAATGATGTATGCTATGTATATATTGATCTCCAATCAGAACTTTCAATAAACAAAAAAAAAAACAGTGTACAAAATAAAAAATGAGGTTTTATAAATAATTGAACTTGCACTACTAGCTAAATTGATAATATATCGTCACCTGATTGCAAGAACTAGATAACTCAATTTTATAAATTTTAGAAGCCTAGCTACTAGAATTTTATTTGTGTGTTCCTGAAACTTCACAAATATCCTATATTTGTCAATGGTATAAAAAGATTTAACAAAAAATCTTTAAAACTGTACAAAATAATACCGTTTTTGACGTTTTTTTGTTCTGATTAACAAATTGAGTGCTTAGCTGAATATTGTGTAAACAGTTTTTAATTTCAAAAAATATTTCAAAATAATTTCATATAAAACTATTTTCTTGATTTCATCGAAATTCTTGTAAGCGTTAATTACAAAATGATGTTATTTCCAAACCACTTACTCGATTTGGATAATTTAAACGGTTCTAAGTCACAAATTAAGTGCTTTCGTAAATTTAAAAGACAATTTTGAGTTTCAAAAAATATTTCCAAAACTGTCCATCTCGGACTAGTTTCTTCATTTTATATGCAATTGTTGAACATCAAGAAAATAGTTTTATATGAAATTATTTTGAAATATTTTTTGAAATTAAAAACTGTTTATTCAATTCAGCTAAGCACTTACCTGTGAATCATCAGACAAACGGTTCGGTCCAATTCGGGCAAGTGAATCTGGAACTTGCAGTAGAATAACACCAAATTCGACTTAATAATAGTTAATAATTCGCGAACTGATTTATGTACATAAAAAAATACTATTAAGGCTCTCCCAAACCAACGCGAAATCATAGCGAATCATTCGCTAAGACAGTTTTTTGTTGTTGTTTAGCATTAGCTGCGTTTTATTATCTCTGGGTCTGGGTCGAGGTTATCTTTTAACATGTATTACAAAAACAACATGGGATCTAGGTTTCTATCTAGGTTAATTTCAATAACCCAGATAGAGGTTTTCACTCTGGCCGGCAGAGGGCTATTTACCATTGTGAATGGAAGTCAGCGATTTGTCAGCAGTATAAGGAATAGAGAGGAAAAGAGACAAGTGCTTACATGAAAAACAAATAAGAAAAAAAGAGACTGATATACAGCACTGCTTTTGCACTAACCCACATCGTTTTATTTTCACGAGGTGAACCATATGGGTTATGAGCGATAATAAAACGCGGCTATTGTGCATCCTTCATATTTTGTATTAAGGCTCTCCCAAACCAACGCGAATTCGTAGCGAATCATTCGCAAAGACAATTTTTGTTGTTGTTTAGCATTGTGTATCTTTCATATTTTTTATTATTGTGAATGATTTCGCGTCGTCAGCGAATGTTTCGCGTTGGTTTGGGGGAGCCTTTATTGTGAATGCTTTCGCATCGTCGGAGAATATTTCACAACCAACGCGAAATCATAGCGAATCATTCGCAAAGAGAGTTTTTTGTTGTTGTTTTGCATTGTGTATCTTTCATTTTTTGTGTTATTGTGAATGATTTCGCGTCGTCGACGAATGTTTTGCGTTGGTTTGGGAGAGACTTTATGCACCAAAATGCTCTAAACGGAAACAAACTATGCATATGAGAAGTAAAAACTTGAGTAAAAAAACAAACAAAAATAAAATACTTAATTGATTTCCGGCTAGATATAAACTTTTATTGAAATTTAAACAAATAGAAATATATATGTAGTAAGAATTTGAATTTGGATGTTTCTGAATTTAAATACATACATACAAACTTCGAATATAAAACAAATATTTTGAAAGGAAAATCTAATTAGCAAGACGGTTAATGTAATTTCTCAATATTTTCATCACTGCACTATTATCATCTTCATTCTTATTACTTCCTGCATTTGGAACATTTGGAGTGAATAACCATTTTCTTAATGGGCAGCCGGAGTCCCCAATGATTACCGCATTTGGGAACGGATGCCATTCTTCATTATTCCATCGGTTATAAAACTTGCTGCACTGTAATAGCCTTTTCACACCGAACCCAAAACGCGGTTTTCGCGAAAATATAGGTTTTGGAGAAAAACCTAATCGAAAACACAAGTTTTCTCATACATTTTTTGTAGCTTCAGGTTTTCGTAAAACACAAGTTTTATATAAAACCAGTCGAAAACATGTTGGAATTAAGAGATGAACAAAACAAACATACCTTTTAATAAGTTCAGCGCCTATTGAAGTGTCAAAAAAGAAACTGATGGGATGCTTTCAAAAAAAATTGAAAACAGCTGACGTAATTCTGTCATCTCAAATATAAAATTCGAATCTCAAAATAAAATATTTTATTTAAAATTGATAAATAATTGTTTGTGGCAAGTCAAATTGTTTATATGGATCCTCTTTATAAAATAAATCACCGATTTTATTTCAAAAAAATGGAAGAAAATAAAAAAAATTGTGCGTGGTTTGTGTAAACAAAATTGGAATGTCAAACGAAAACGTGTAATTTTCAGTGTGAATGGTTTTCGCGTTTTTGAAAAGTTTTAGCCGAAAACCGGTTTTGGGTTTTGGTGTGAAAAGCCTATAAAACTCGGCTATCGTGAACATAACCAGGAAAATTACTATTTACTGCATAAAACCGATAATCCGGACCAGCAACTAACATTACGTTCAATGAATGATGACCCTTCCTATCGACAATTTGTTTACGCTGTTGCATGAATACCCTTAATATCAAAATTACTAAAAGACGTGAAATAAGAGAACACACTTTATTAGCGCATCGGCATAATGGATGCCTTTGAGACATTATGCATATTACCGACACCATGATGGTATTGGCCTCCATTTCCAAGCCAATGGAGTGTTAATAAAATCTGCTGCAGCGGTGAGAGTATATTGGTTGCAATTGATTGGATGGGCAATGAATGCTCTTAAGCGTTCAACCAAAAATTCAATACAAATTTTTGGCATTCTGAATCGTTCAACAAAATAAGGGTCTTCCAAATTAAAATCGATTCGTTGCAAATATATTTTAGATCTTCTCTCGATACGTATGTTGAATTCAAAATCATCGTCGAAAATATTTACATAAGTCAAAATCCATTCTTTGAAATTTGATTGGATTGTGATTTGGATGTTGGGCATCGCTCATGTCTAGTGGAGGAGCCAGCGTGTAGCATATTTGGAAAAATAGGATTAAAGCGCGAAACAGATTGAACCAGCACCAGCAACAGCGGCGGCCATTGTTTTAAAACCAATGTCTTTCAATCGTTCAGCACAGATCAGACCAGCACCAGCAACGTCAACAGCGTCGTTAGGCCAAAGTCCTAAATTTGCTGTTGCTGGTGCACTGCTGACAACTTTTCCGCAACAATATTCAGGGGAACCACACTGCAAAAAATAAAATACCTTGGACATGGAACTTGTTGTTTTTGTTTTTACTTCCGTTTCTCTGTGAAATGTCAAGCACATGAAATGATGGTGCTGGTGGCATTGTGTTTGAAAAATATTTGCTGGCCAGTATGCTGTTCTCTGTTGACGGTGCTGGTGCTGGTGCTGGGTTAATCTGTTTCGCGCATAAGGGAACTTCATTGTGGGTACACCTTAAAGTTTTTGACATTTTACATTTTCGCCCCAAATCGATCCATTCACAATAGTTTGAGTTTCAGTAGCCGTCAACAAATTTGCTTTCAATTTTAAGAACACAAAACTAAACCAAGTTTCAAGTTCCTTCTCACGCGTTTTTTAATAATTTATTTCTGATAAAAATAAAACGTTTGTCCAAATTTCATAATCTTTTTGCTAGAAAATTTAACCACAAATTCCTAATTTAAAAATCCTTAAAGACACGTCATAACAATAAAATTGAAATCAAGTGAAATAAAAAAAATCCCGACCCGACTGGATAGCCATTGGTAGTGCCGAAAGTGCCTTGCTCTTTGGTTCTTTGTTATTCGGAAAGATTTTATCGGATTCAGTGTTTATTAAAATAAATTTATATATGGAAAATACCTACACGAATGAATTTTTTTTTTTAAATTGAAAGCAAACGAAAATTGGGTTATTTTAAGATAAAAACAACATTCATAAAAAGTATTTGGCTCTCTTTTACCAGACGGTCTAACGCTACCGCCACTGCCGCTGCCTCCATTGCAATAACAAAGAAAAGAACAAACCACTTGGAAAAACAAAACAATTAAAAGAAGCACATCGTCCCATACCTGTGCGGATTTGTATGCGCTTGCTAACACACAAGTTAATTATTCATATTGCAAACATTGCTAAGCGAAAGCGAACACGTCGCGTTGTTAAAAAATAGTACAAAGTACAATATTGTTTAATAATAGTTTTTTATTTTTTTTTTGCCGACTGAGCCCTTGGAGAAAACAATATAAAAGTTTCACTATGAAAATCACTGTTACTACTTCGACCGATGAGATTTTTGTTCTGGATGTATCAGAAGATTTGGAGCTGGAGAACTTCAAAGCATTTTGTGAAGTGGAATCCCGAGTTCCGGGGCCACAAATTGTTGTGCTATTTAACGGGCAGCCTTTGATGGATGACAAGAAGTCTCTGAAGTCCTACGGCATGAGTGATGGGGATTGTGTTGTAATCCAGCGTATTAGTTTGAACAGGAATAATCCGACTGGATCATCCGGAGGTGGGCGTGTTTTGGGTATGTGATTACAGTGTTTGAAGGCTTTCAGTTTAAATGGAAAGTGTCTCAGAATTGCCAACAGTTTGAAGTATCTTTAGTACTGTTGATACGGCTCCGCAGTTCAATTTATCTTCTTAGCGCGTCGCCACACTTAAACTTACTTTTATAACGATACAGTGCCACACTTTTGGCCATGTCTCGAGGCACAACCGATTCAAGTGCATATTATGTAAATATGTCATTTTATAATTAATTATTCATAATTGAACTCTGCTTTCTATTTTAATGAAAAAGAGTGTATACAAACGTATAGAATTTTAATATCTTCATCAGTTTCCCTGTCGAAACAAAGTACCTAGGTAGGTACTCACTTAACCCTATTTAATTGTTCCTGCGTTTTAATCTCTTTTGAATGTGTGAAATCTGTTGTTTTCTTTTTTTGATCCTGCAACCAACTTCTGTCAATAGAATAGGTAGGTACCTATTTAAACACCAAAAATTAAAGTATGGATCTAGTTACAAAAAATAAATCAAATCATTTGAAATATTTGTTTTATATGAATTAGCTTAGAACAAGGTTTAACCTTCAATTGCTAATATTCTTATTTTCTGAACAAAATTTTAAATTAAGCTTTCATAATAAAAAAAAAAACTACGAAATAACTTATTTTTTTTATCGCACAGGAGAAATAGTCTAGTCTAAGAACTAAGTAAACTTTCGACGACGTCGTTTACTACAATCTTTTGAACGACTCGTTCTGAAAGTTACACAATGAGAGCCCTGGCTGTAATTCTTTGGGTTGAACGCATAACCAAAAAATGAGTATGATGGCTTGTAGATGCATACATTTTGACATCGAATGAAAAAGTCTGAAAGGATTTTTTTGGCGAACATGGTAGGGACAGAGGATCGAAAATAGCGGTTTTCAGACAATTGCTATAGGGAATGGGAAATGATGCTCGGTCATTTTCTTTAAGCCCACAGAATTTAATTTTAATGATCCAAAAAATAAAGCTCAGGACATGAGCTTTAGCCGTCGGAACGTGGGCATTGACTGTTTTGATTCTGACAAAAATGTTAAAAAATATAATGAAAGTAACTGCCTGAACAGAATACAGTGCTGCAACTGGAGCTGCAGCTGGAATAGGTGTCAAAAATGTCGTACGTGAATTTTGTACGCGCCCACAATGCTGTACAGCTTTCTGACATTTCATTATAGAAAATGAAAACAAAAACTTAAATAAAAATGAATAATGGTGAAAAAGAAGCTTAAATTACTCTACGTCTTTATAAGAGATTGAAAAGAGTTTGAAACTCACTTAAACCCCCATGTAAATACTTGGTTGCGCTTGGAAAAACGTCAAAAAGCTGCTAGTTAAAGTTGGCCAAATTGTCCAGCTGCATCTGCAGCTGCTTCGTGTTGTGTTCGCATCATTGAATTTGTGTGTATTCGTCTCCAATATTTAAAAGTACCTATAATCCTATAGTCAAAAGTACAAACTGTGATAATATAAATGTCATTTTGTTTTTTTTTAAAGTTTTTCTTGTTTCTGTTTATTTCGTTTTTAATTGTCAATTTATTTTCAACTTTGTGTCAGTGCCGTCGAAGGGATGATGCAATAGTGGGAGGAGCATTAACAGATAAAGTATGATTTAGTACGAACAAATCTAATAAAAAATCCCCTGAAGAAGTAAGGAATGCTTACGAAACGTTGGGAAAAGAATGGAATACATTTTTTTTATTTGCATTCATAAAAAATATAGACCAAAAGAGCCTAAGAAAACATTAATCAAAAATTTTTATTTTCATCCCCTAGTCGCTGTAGGAGTTAATTCAATTTTCTTTTTTTTCCAAAAAATAGGTATATTGGGCTTAATGCTCTACTAATTTTAATTCAAATGCAAAAACCATATGATTTTATTAATTAAGTTAGGTTTTTTGTGTGTCAATAGAAATCCACAAAAGTGCAGTGCATGCTGTGAATTATGCCTACATCAATTTATAATGAATAATTTTGATTGCACAACAATATGGTTTTATATCATCTAGTTTTTGAGAAAATTAAAAATACCTACAGTTTCTTTTCAATGTTTACTTTCAAAATTTTAAGTTTGAAAACAATACCAATGGAACTGTTTATAAAAAGACGTTGATTTGAGACTAAACTAAAAAGCTACAAAACAATAGGTACTGTAAGTGTTGGCGTTATTTTTCAAGACATATATTTACCCATCCAGGAAGACCTTTTTTTAACGACCACCAAAATTTAAAAACAATTGCATCACGTGGCTATCCATAATCAAAGAAGGTTTCCCCGTATAATGCATATAGTTTTAACTCTACTATAAATATATTTGTACTTTAGGCACCGCCCCATAAGGAAGAAATTGCTCGTTAAGCCCCTGATAATTTAAGTGAATCACACTTCGTTATAGCTCCACCATCTTTTCGCCCAGGTCAATCACCTCCACTCTTAAATAAATTTTTTTTAGATTTTTGCAGACACTTCCAGGTTCTTCCGATTGGAATATTTTCAAATTCATTAAAAAATCAGTAAGATCAACTCAATTGAACACAGTTGGCTCCGGCTTCGAATTCTGTACTTGGCAGCTACGCACATTATATTATGAATAATTATTTACTTAAAATTAATTTTGCTTTACCATATTCCTTAAGTGCTTACACGAAGGCTGTTAACCTAGTAACAACGCTGCCCCAAATAGCAAAATCAAGTGCATTACATCTCATTACATTTCTTTGAATATTTTAACTAATTCCACTCACAGTGCAATGTGTAACTATCTGTTATATCATATCAAAACACTTTTTATTTTAATAATCACTTTGAATATATGTATGTACATATGTTGCAAATTCTTGTTAAAATTAGAAATTGTGATCTCATTTTTCTTAATAAAAAATAAAATATTCCAAAATAAAAAAAAATGCCTTGTGCTTATTTTTAAAAATAAAAACATTAATATTTAATTATTTTGCAGGCACAGGTGCTCTTTCACCATTGAGTTCATTGGATTTCAGTAGTATACACATCCCTGGCACATCATCGCATGTCCAGCCAAAAGAAGTAACAGTAGGCGAAGACGAAGATCCCGCAAGTGTGAGACAAATGTTTTTGACAAGTCCAGAGCATTTGTCATTGTTGAAGCAAAACAACCCACGGTTAGCTGATGCTTTGCTATCGGGCAATTTGGAAGCGTTTGCCAAAGTCTTGCGAGAACAGATCGAAGAAAAGAAGGAGAGAGAAATGCAACGGTTGAGAATGTTGCAAGCTGACCCCTTTGATACTGAGGCACAACGCATGATTGCTGAGGAGATCAAACAGAAGAATATTCAAGATAACATGGCTGCTGCTATTGAATATAACCCTGAAATATTTGGCACAGTAACAATGCTGTAAGTTGGTTATGGCAATGCACGATCGTGTAACAGAATGTCCTTAAAAGGTAATGGTACTTGATTTTTCCTCAGCTACATCAATTGCAAAGTGAATGGCGTACCGGTTAAAGCATTCATCGACTCAGGGGCACAGACGACTATCATGAGTGCTTCTTGTGCGGAAAAATGTCATATAAATCGATTAATAGATACCAGGTTTGTTTTATTTTCTGTTGATGTGAAAACATTTTGTTATTTTTTTTTCTTGTCGCAGATGGAATGGAATAGCAAAAGGAGTGGGCACACAGCGCATTATTGGACGCATTCACATGGTACAAATGCAAATTGAGAATGATCATTTGACGTCGAGTTTCTCTGTATTGGAACAACAACCAATGGACATGCTATTGGGGTTAGACATGTTAAAACGACATCAGGTGCGTTGAACATCATCATCTTTTTAACAGTTTTATTGAATTTAAAATTAGCCAAATTGTACTAGCAGAAGAAGGTATTGAATAACTAAAGATTAACGGGAATAATAAGTATATTTGCGTAAGTAGGCACAGCAGTTAGTAAAAAAGGAAGATCTTAGATTAAAATGTAACTGAACAATTAAAGGGCACGGTAGTGCCCAGCCAAGTTCGCGGCACTACACCCTTTTTACAGGAACAAACTCAGGCGATTTTCAACCCACCCTCTAACTTCAGTACCAATAAAGTCAGAAACTTCAAATTCGGAGTATTTGCTGAGCTGATCAAACAAAGGTGGCTCACCAAATTTCAACTCTTTAGCATTAGTAGTTCCCAAGATATAGGACTTCAAAAATCGCAAAAACCGTAACTGACTAACTGACTGACTGACTGACTCACTGACAGATCATCAAAATTATGGAGCACTTCCCGACATCGTAGAAACTTCAAATTTCGCGCAACGGTAGGCCTTGTGGTACGTACAAAGGAAAAAATCGAAAATCTGCAATTTTCTATTCAGGGGGCGTGGCATCCACCCACTTTCTTAAATATTCTATAAATTGTACAGGGGGCGTGGCATCCACCCACATTCTTAAAAATTCTTATAAATTATATGGAGCACTTCCGATTGTTGTAGAACGATGAAAATTGGTAGGTCGGTAGGACTTGAAGTACTTAGAAAGGAAAAAAATCGAAAATTTGGAATTGTCCATTCAAGGGGGGTGCCATCCACCCACTTTATCAGAATTGCTATTATTTGAAAACAAACTTTCGGTTGTCGTAAAATTATGAAACTTTGTAGACGGTAGGGCTTGGCTTTCACCTGGCAAAATAAATCTTTGCAAAAAGGAGTGAAATCCCAACAAAAACATAAATGTTAAAAAAGGAGCCAAGTTCTTATGTGTACACGAAATCTGTGCGTAAAAAGTCAGCCAAAATAATAATCAAGTATCTTAAGTAGAGTAATATCGAAACAATTCCAAATCATGACAGAAATTTGGTAATTAATGATTACTGATTAAAATTTGGTGGATTTACTTGGCAAGTTTTCTCTTAAATACTTACTTCATCACAAATTTAAAATGTATGAAAACTTGACCAGTGAACCCACCAAATTTTAATAATTTTTATATATGTGTATAGCAGTGGCGTGGCGTCCATATAACACGATTCCCTGCTTCTTGCCTTTTTAAATGCAATTAAAACAATTCTCATTGCATATTTTTAAACTTTTGCCTTTGCATTGCCTTTTATTTTTCCGTGATTTCAAGGTCTCTATTTTGAAGATCCGACCAGTAAAACTCAAGTTTTTTGTTTTGTTTTGTATAATTTATTAGTTTAAAAAAAACTCTTAACATATCAGTCGATACTTATAAATACAAGTGTTTTCATATTACATTATTTCTTAGCAAAGGCTTTAATAAAGATTTAAATATATTTATATTTGTTTCAGTTTTGAGGTTTCTTGGTAGATTATTAAATAATTGCACTCCTTTATAAAGTAGGTTGTTCTGTGTGCCAGCTCTTCGATACAGTGGTAATCTAAAATCTCCCGCATTCCTTAAATTATAAAAAGAGTTTGTTATGAAACTTACATTACGTTGTAGGTATATAGGATATAGGTTGTATTTAATCTTAAATATCATGACGAGTGCATTAAATTTTAATCGCTGTTCAACATTTAACCATCCAAGATTTGTTAACATTTCTTGTATTGGAGTTCTGTAACCACATTTGAGAACAGTTCTCATCGCCCTATTTTGCAAAATTTGTAGTTTACGAATATTTTCGGTATTGGACATGTAAACAATCGATGAGCAATAATCAAAATGCGGAAGAATCAAAGTATTATAAACTGTAAGCGCACAATTTTGAGTTATATGTCTTCGGATTCTTTTGAAAAACCCTATCTTTTTTGAAATCTTAGCAGCCAACTTATTCACTGGTTCATTAAACTTAAGATGGTTATCAATACATACTCCCAAATACTTTATTTCGCGCACACATTCTAAAAGTTCACCATTTATCGAAATTTTGGCAGTTATGTCTCTGTTGTTTAAACACATACATTTAGTTTTATTAACGTTCAGTTTAAGTTTATTTTTGCACAGCCAGATGTTTAAATTGTTAAGTTCTCTTTGTATTAAATATTCACATGTACTCATGTTTTCACCAACAACATATACCAGCGTATCATCAGCAAATATTGATATCTGTACTTCTGATATCGCTTTAACTATATCGTTAATATATAAAAGAAAAAGGAATACACCCAATTTCGATCCCTGCGGCACACCAAGATTTACGTTTTTTGCGTTTGAATAAGTTTCGTTCACTTTGACTCTTTGTGACCTTCCCGATAGATAACTTTCAAACCAATTTAGCTCAACTTCTTGAATACCATATTTCTTAAGTTTTTCAAGTAATATTTTTCTATCTATAGTTTCAAATGCCCGTTATAAGCATTTAAGTGGAACCATATCACCTTTTCCGGAAACCTTTTAAACAAAAATTAAATTGAAAGTTCAAATGAATCTTCTTTTGTTTTTTTCTCTTCATATTCATTATCGTTTTGAACAAATTCACTCTAAAAAGACGAGGAATGAACGTCGTATTTTGTCTAATGATTCGCGTGTGTTGAACAAAGAATGGTAAAAAACTGCCATAGAGAAAGAAAGGGATGCTAAACGAATAAAATAAGACGTGAACGATCTTCTCATTAACGGCTCAACCTATTTCAATAATTTTTTTATGCAAAAGCTTCTTTCAAATGTCAATAACAATGCATATCAAAATTTTTCAAATGAATCTTCTTTTGTTTTTTTCTCTTCATATTCATTATCATTTTGAACAAATTCACTCTAAAATGACGGGGAATGAACGTCTTATTTTGTCTAATGATTCGCGTGTGTTGAACAAAGAATGGTAAAAAAAACTGCCATAGCGAAAGAAAGGGATGCTAAACGAATAAAATAAGACATGAACGATCGTCTCTTTAACGGCTCAACCTATTTCAGTAATTTTTTTATGCAAAAGCTTCTTTCAAATGATAACAATGCATATCAAAATTTTGGAAAAAGTAAATTTTGGATTTTTTAAAAAATATTAAATTCTTTTTTTGAAAATTCAATATTTTGAAAACGGGTTGATGATTTTTTTTTGAAAATAATTTTGTAAATGTATATTAATAAATACTCAAAACTGGCATCCCAAAATTTTGTTTTAAAAATATAACAAAATTTTTTATATAAAAAATTAGTTTCTAAGAAAACCGCTCCAACGATTTTTAATTTTTTTGCATATATACATACCTATTTTTTCAAATAATAAAATGGCATACTTGATTTTGAGCGGTAAGATATTTTGCTTGTTGTTTATACAATTTAAAGAACATTTAAATGGTTTTTATGTATTTTTCTATATTTTATATTTATTTATATTTTTGTTCTACATATAATGACTTGCATATTTTAAAAGTTCTTAAGCTCCAACCTTCGGGTTAAATTTATTGTACGCATATTGACATATAAAAGAATTGGTAAAGTTTTTTTGAATAAAAAAACATTGCTGAAAATTGCAGAAAAAAGTTTTTTAACTCCAATTATGCTTAAAAAAAACAATGATATTGCCTTCGGGATGATTTTACAAGTATTCTGTAAACTATTTTATAACAAATAGTTGGTAAAATTTGAAAATAATTTCAATACATGAAACTTTACCAAAAATTGTGGAAAATTTTTGTTCGTCTCAAATATTTCGAGAACAAACAATGATATTGGCTTCGGGGTAATTTTATTCTATACATTAGTTTATAATAAATAATTCATAAAATTTGTAAAAATATTTAATTAAATAGTTTTTTTTAAGCGAAAAAAACTGCAATAAACTCTACCAAAAATTGTAGAAAATTTTTGTTCATCTCAAATATCTTGAGAACAAACAATTGGCGTTTTTCTTTTTTAACTCTGAGCAGATCACGGAACTGTCAAACAAAAATTCTATGTTTCTTTTTTAGCTCAGACATATCAGAGCATAAAAAGTGTGTTTCTTTTTTCCATCAGAGCTAGCTCAGAGCTTGCTCAATTAGCTCAGGACTAAAAGACCGAGCGAATCGAGCGAAACGCTGAGCGAAGCCAACTTCACTTATTTTTTTAGTGATACATAATTTAAAATGGATTACCTGGAAAGTCCTCGGACAGTCGCCCTTCAATTGTAAAAAAATTGCAAGAAATTTCACGAAATTTACCAAAAACACATGAAATGACAGTTCAGTGCTCAAGTGTGTTTCATAATTAAATCTGAGGAATCATAATCTGCTCGGAGCTCTGCTCTGATCGCTCAGCCTCTGCTCAGAGCTTTCCTCAGAGCCAAAAAAGAAGAACGCCAAATGATATTGGCTTCGGGATGATTTTATTCTATGCATAAGCTTATAACAGAGATCAGAAATAACTGTCAACCTTTATTTTCAATTGATTTCTCTCTGAGAGTTACTACATTCGGTTGAGATTCATTTTTTATTTTTAGAAATATCTCATTGGTTGAGTGTTTTGCGAAAAAAATAGATGAAAAAGGTCAACCTTTAACCTTTTTCACTGAAAATAAATCAAAAATGGTTTTCACGATTTATTGCACAAAATCACTCATAATTCACGAGTAGGTATTCACCGGTGTCTAAATAGCCTAATTAAATGCATTTCTGTATAAAAGGCCTACAAAATTTAAACATTCATACTAACGGGCTGCGGTTGATCATACGATTATATTTGTAGGTATATGTACATAATGTACATATGTAGGTAAATTATGTGTATACATAACAGAAGAGAACATCATGAGGGAAAATGATAAAAATAACAGTGGTGATTAAAAGATTTCGGCCATACATTACACCCCTTAACACTTAGATGGATTATACAAATCTGGAGGCGCTTTTTACGTCCTGAGTGTCGTGCTGTTGATTCTGTTGACTCTGCACTAGTATCAGAATGCAATGCTGATGATGGAAAAGCGTTAGATGGTGATGATTCAGAGGATGACCGTGTCGATAATTCTTGTAATTGCGGATGTGACGAATCCACAATGTAATCATCTTCGGGGTCTACAACAGAAAAGTGAGGCTCTTTGTCACTCAACATAACGGCTTCGAATTTGTTCAAGGTGTCTTTTCATTATACGGGAGTTATGTAATCGCACTATATAGGAGA
The DNA here is from genome assembly GCA_963921185.1 of Dasysyrphus tricinctus. NCBI lineage: Eukaryota > Metazoa > Arthropoda > Insecta > Diptera > Syrphidae > Dasysyrphus > Dasysyrphus tricinctus. Next base: position 130,911,310 of record OY992532.1, read on the forward strand.
CTGGACCTGACTGCAATTCAATAACTGCTTCTATCCATTTGGGTTCAGTAGAATAATTAAGAATCCAGACATGGTCATCTTTATTGAATTTTCTTGTGATTTCGGGTTGGTCCAAGGTCGTTGAAAGCTCTTGTAGGTATCGAAATATGTTTTTAGCTGACGGTTGAACATCAATTCCGCTGGTGAGCGTCCTGTAGAGATGTGTGGAGTTATTTGGCCACCAAACTTTGAAAAGTCGATTTGAAAGGACGACCAATTACATATTTCGCTTATCATCACCTCACCATGCATATCTTCTCAATAATGCACAAAAATTGTAGAAATAATTACCGGTAACAATGGTTATCCACAATATCATCGACAATAATGGTAAATCGAACATTTTAAAAGATTGAAAAATAAAAAAAAGATATAGCACATCCAAAATTTGTCAATAATGTAAAGCAAATATGTAAATGAAAATTTAAACAAGCAAATAGTATTTATTCCCCATATCGTCGGTGCAAAGGTTAAACTCAGTACCTAAGTGCACAAAAAAATGTTCCACAAAATGAGAATTAAATAATTGTTTTATCCAAAATATCCCATTTTGCACGGTTTTTATAAGGACATTGAAAGGTATGGTCGGTAACGTTATTTCAAAATTTGCAGAAAATGACTTTTCAGCTTCAAAACGTATGCATGTTACAGATTTCATTCAATAGTGCATTTTGTTAGCAAGTCAATTTGTCCTCTATATACCTTTGACACTTAAATTGATGATTGAAAAATCAGGCTTTGAGGAGACTAATTAAACAGAACTAAAATTAAAAACACGTTTTGCCTTAAAGTAATATTTATTGATATTTTCTTATGTTAATTTTGTTAACAAGTATATGAATTTTGTCTACCCGTGCGAAGCCGGGGAGGGCAAGCTAGTAATAAATAAAATCAAACGTTTATTAATACGAATTCATTTATTTTATTCATCTAGAAATTATTTGATCTTAATAAATTAGTTAAGCCAAAGGCGGTTTTAATCCAACTGATCATGCCATGTGATTTTACAGCTGCGCTGCGATTGATAATACGATTATATTTGTAGTTATATGTACATAATGTTCATAGGTACATACATTACGTATATAATAAATTTTAAAAACTGCCTATGTAACTTTGTTATAACCTTTGTTTTTTGTTTGTCTACACCTTAACGTCACATACACGCAATAATAAATAATAAAATCGATTTAAATTTTTTTTAATGTAAAATTGTCAAACCATGCTGAAGTGTTCCTTCAACCACGTTGATCTGTGATTTTTAAGTTTGTAGATTCCGTTTCAATTTTTTGTAAAAATTACTCCCAGAATTCAAGTGGAACTTATTCATTACGAAGGTTGATTGTTCCCGATTGGCGTTTCCGTTTTGTAAATAATTGAAGAGCTTCCATTTTAAGAAGAGGATCCATAAAGATGCACTGTACAAATATTATTCTTTTAATACCAGAAGGACTAAAATGTAGATTTGTCAGGTCAGGTCTTTCCTTTTGGTAACCAAGTGGTGTTAATGGTTTATGTGGCTTCCTTTTGTAACTGGGAATTTTCGAGGCACTGATATTCTTAATATTTTCTGATTCTTGGTTTATATTTGAAGAGTTTGGAATCTCATCTGACAACATGTTTGTAAGGTAAGAGAAAGCAAGTGTTTATGAATGGCCTTGAAAGATATTTCAGCTTTAAAAAAGAAAAGGAGAGCCTACATTCAAAAAAACTAGACTGGTCGAGTGAATTGGTATTTTTAGGTATAGTATAGTGTGCAAGCGGTATTTTTTTACCAATATTAACAAAATACATTGGTTGGTTTCTACCCCCCATTTAAAACAGTTATGACATACATATATTAGCTACCTTACTCCTGAAAAATAGTCAAGCGACATTAAAGTCTCCGAGTATGGTATTGGTATGGCTGGGTTTATATTTATTGATGTCTTCACTATGGTCGAATGTTTCTAACATCTCCTTCTTTCTTTGCTTTAATATGTTGGAAACAAAAATTAGGCTCCATCCTGATATTTCAAGGGTTTGACAAAGTAAGTCGGAAGCTGAATGGGAGGTTATGGATTTGTTGTTTTTGATGAGTATACCAATACCTTGGCATATTGGTAGTCTTAATTGTGATGAAAGATTTTGTATTTCCTTTTTTGACTTGAAGTTCAATATTTCGCGTTTCAGAAAAATTTTGTGTTACAAAAAGCACAAACCACTGATAAATGCTTAGTTCTATCTTAAATTAATCAAATTTGATTATTTTTTTTGTAATGCTATTTACAGATGAACATTGATCTTCAAAGAAATGTTTTACGTATAGGAACCACTGGGACAGAAACCCCATTCTTGCCAGAAAATGAACTACCGGATTGTGCTCGCCTTTCGGGTGGCTCCGATGAGATGAGTGTCGTAGAAGAATCTACGCGAAGTGCAGAAGATGATGCAATCCGCAAAGCAATCGAAGCCAGTAAGATGGACACAGGTAAGTTATCTTAACCACATGAGTCGATAAAATTTTTAAAATAATAATCATCAGATTCCCCGTCTACATCGCAATCTACTAAGTCGAAAAGCGATGACGAAAAATTTACTGAAGCTGATGTCAATGACCTAGTGAAATTAGGTTTTAAACGCGAAGACGTCATAGCTGAACTGCGAAAACAAAACGGCAACAAAACACAAGCCACTGCAGCGTTGATTGCAAAATCTTTAAAATTTTAAGACTAATAAATGTACATCAATATTAGAATTGATATTTACAGCGAATTCATAAAAATCCACCAATAACATATAGAAATGAAGCCTATCATCAGAAATCTACCTCAGGCTTGAGCATTTACGAAAATCAGACACACGAGAAAGTTATTATAACATGCCTTGAAGTGAAGAATAATCGAGTGTTAGACAAAAACCCTATAATGGACTTTAACTACATTTATTTACACAATTTCTATTAAATTAAATTAAATTAAATTAAAACAAAAACATCGACAAGTTATAATGCAAATAACTTTTAATCTCTTATGCCTAGGGTTGTTTTATCTGTTCATCATGAAAAGAATTATATAATATTAATTTAAGAAAAATCAATTTATTTGCGTTGAAATCTTAGCTGGGATCATTAATTATTTGTTTTTCTATTTTTTCTTCTAGGGGAAGTTGACTGATTGTAAGTTAAAAAAAATAAAATCCAATCTTGATTGAATATTTAATTTTTGTTATAACTGATTCCTATTCTCTTTTTGTATTCAAAAAACTGTTGGTGTAGTCCTTGACTTCCAATTGACACGTGTTTTCGAGTCCCAACCTAGGCAACATTCCCTTCTATATTCTCCCAGTTCTTCTTCCGGCGGTACCTAGACGGGACGCGCGGGATTAATTGAAATAATAAACACCATATTCTCAATGCACTGTGCCACCGAAAAATCTGTCCGATTCCTGTTGACGTTAATATACTCAGTTGGGACTCTTTGTTAATTGAACGTACTCATGCTCTCTTCTTTTCAGGAGAAGAAATTAAGTTCAGGTTGTCAAGAAAACACTTTCAGAAAATTGTTAAAGTATTCCTCACGGTTTTGGGACTCTGGGTGACAAATCTACAACAGTATTTATAACAACTATATAATAGCCGTGTTTTGGTGAAAAATTATTACCAGCGCAGCAATAAAATCTGAACGAAACGCTAATATTCACTTTTTTCAAACTTGGTATAGCCTGCTTTGGTATAGCCTACCTTTTGGTTAGTATAGCCTAGCTTTTGGTTGGTATATCCTACCTTTCGGATGGAAAAGCCTACATACATTAACAGTGCATAAACAGGATATCCATTCAAACTAATGATGCAAACTGAAACTGGTGAAATTCCAAGTCATAGCCTCTCCGTTAACGTTAAATTTAAACAAAACGGCCATACCATGCCCAAAAATCAAACGCGTTAAAGCATTTTACAAATTGACTAAAGCCCATAAAAGAAGAAGTAAAGGAAGTAGTGTATATCACTATACAGTGTATGTGAGTGAAGCAGCAAGAATAATAAAAAAAAAAAATTGAGATTAACCTGTCATTTTGCGCGAACTGAAGGGAAGTGTTTTGTGATTTCAAATCGTTAAACAAGTGAAATAACTTTAATAAACTAAAAAAAGTGAAATAAAAGTTAATGTAGTGAATACTGTCAATAATTTATTTAAGAAAACAAAACAACATGCGGTACAACAGTACAAATATTAAAGGTAATATCATTAGAGTTTTGATTTTTGTTTCTTCTGCGCATATATTAAAATTTTTGTCAAATGTCAGTATTTGTTGTTGTTTTTACGTGTATTTAAGTCAGCACGCTTCCAGCCATTTTTATTTCTGACAGTTTCAATTTTAATTTGTTGTTGTTTTTACGTGTGTTTTCTTCCTCACACTCACAGCCATTTTTTATTTTCGACTGACAACCTGCGCAGTATAATACCTTAGATTTGAGTACTGTGATGCGGGACTACGTTAAATCCTGTAAAAATGCCTATATTAAGGAGTGTACAAATATTTTATTTCACAAGTTAGTTTTGTCTGATATTTCCACATAAAGTAACGTGAAGTGATGTTACTTAGGTAACTACATAATATACTTTGAATTTCTGTGCAATTCTGCGCGTTTAAGTTCATTAACGCACAGCGGATGTCTAGCGGACGCCTAGCGGAGGCGTAATAGAGGCCTGGCGTATGCCTAGCGGACGCCTAGTGGCTGCCTAGCATATGCCCAGCGGACGCTTAGCAAATCCTTGTGGGGTTCTAGCCAGCGGACGCCTAGTAAAGGCCTAGCGGAAACCTAGCAGACGGCTAGTGGATGTCTAGTGGACGCCTGGTGGACGCCAAGCGGAGGCCCAGCGAACGTTCAGCGGAGCCCTAGTGGAGGTCTAGTGAAGGCCTAGTGGAAGCCAAGCGTCCTAGTGGACGCCTAGCGGAGGCCCAGCGAACGCCCAGCGGAGCCCTAGCGGAGGTCTAGTGGACGCCTAGTGGATGTCTAGCGGATGCCTAGTAGACGCCTAGTGCACGCCTAGCGAACGCATAGTGGAGGCCAAGCGGACGCCTAGTGGAAGCCTAGCAGATGCCTAGTGGACGCTCAGCGAAGGCCTAGTGGAGGCCTAGTAGCGGATGCCTATCGGAAGCCTAATAAAAGCCTGGTGGACGACTAGCGGAGGCCTAGCGGATCCCTAGCGGATGCATAGCGTAGGACTAGTGGACGCCCAGCAGATGCGTACCGGAACCCAAGCGGAGGCCTAGCGGATGCCTAGTGGAGGTCTAGGACGCCTAGCGGGGGCCTAGTAGACGCCTAGGGGATGTCTAGCGGAGACCTACCGGACGCCTAGTGGAGGCCTCGTAAAGGCCTAGCGAACGCCTAGCGGAGGCCCAGCGGACGCCTAGCAGATGCATAGTGGAAGCTCAGCGGAGGCCTAGCAGAGGACGCCTATCGGACGCCTAGTAAAGGCCTGGTGGACGACTAGCGAACGCCGCGGAGGCCTAGCGAACACCTAATGCAGGCCTAGTGCACGCCTAGCGGAGGCCTAGTAGGCGCCTAGTAAATGCCTAGCGGGTGCCAAGTGGACGCTAAGAAGATGCCTAGTGAATGCCTAGCGGAGGCCTAGTGCACGCCTAGCGGATTTTACGTAGGTAACTACATAATATACTCTGAATTTCTGTGATTGTGATTTGAAAAAAAAATTTGACAGAAGATTTGACTCAAATGGTGATGAAAATTTTTATAATTTTGAAAAACTAAAAACGCATATTATTTGCCTCATTCCTCTTCTTTAATTTAAGACCTTTACCTACAAGATCCAATCAGTATTACCGGAGTTATAATCAACCATATCGGTCGATTAATTTTGTTTGTGTAAATAATCCTCCACTGAAGCTCATTCGATGCCAACGAACAAATACCCAACGTGGATTTAAACCGTGTGAACGAGACTGTATAAAACTATACGTCACTGGAAGACGATACGTCGCAGTTCATTCGTTTTTTTTTATAAGTCCGTTGAGTATGCGATAAACGTACTTAGCTGAGTACGTTTTCTTGCCGTACAAACGTCGGCGTCGTGTGAAAGGCTATATGTAAAATATATACGCCACTGCTCATTCGCACGGATTTATACTGCAAAAAATCGTGCGGTACAATCTCGTGTGAACCAGGCCTAACGGTTGCCTAGCGGACGCCTAGGGGATGCCTAACGGATGCCTAGCGGGAGCCTACTGGATGCCTAGTGGACGCCTAGAGGATGCCTAACGAATGCATAGCGGACGCCTAGTGGATGCCCAGTGGATATCTAGCGAACGCCTAGTGCAAGCCTAGCGGACGCCTAGGGGATGTCTAGCGGATGCCTAGTGGAGGCCTAGTAGACGCCTAGTGCACGCCTAGCGGATGCTTACTGGATGCCTAGCGGTCGCTTAGCGGATGCTTAGTGAATGCCTAGTAGAGGCCTAGTGCACGCCTAGCGGAGGCCTAGTAGACGCCGAGTGGTTGCCTAGGGGTCGCTTAGGGGATGCCTAGAAAAACACTTAAAAAATATACGTCTGTTCTCTTCGATAACAAAATTCATATAAAATAGAATATTCTAGAACAAAAAAATGTCACGTGACCGATCAAGGAAATAGCCTATTGAATAGACCGGAAAATGAAGGGTATAAAGGAACAATTACGTGCAAGGGTTTTTATTATTGAATTTGTTTGTTTGGCCCATAAGCATGCTTAAAACCGAAAATGCTACTAAATTCACCCATGCGTTTCTGAGAGAATGGTCACCCTGGGCACTTTTCAATATTTTGGGTGTAACTTGAAAACTAAGTCGAATTTGACAATTTTATATTTAAAACTTTTTGTTCAAAATTAAATTTTCTATTGGAATGGATAGTTCAAAAAATTTTACAAACAAATTTAAGCAGGAAAAGTTAACAAAAACCGACCTAAAAAAATCAAAGATATTTAATTTTTTTAATGAATTGTGCATAACTTTTTTTGAAGCAAAGATAGGGTCAAGAGATTCACAGACAAAATAAAGTATAGACTAAAGGCTTTAATATTGCATGTTCAAAAATTAATATTTGTTCAAAATTGACAGAGATATTCCCATTCAAGAAAGTCCGAAAGTCCCTTTTTTGGTACAATATGGCAAATTTCACTTTCGTAAAAATGTTCAAAATCTAAATTTTGATATAATATGACATTACAACTATAGAGAATTTTCAAAAAGTATGTAAGTTCACAATTTCGTTTTTCGGCTGTTTTTAAATGCTTTCTACAGACCGAACGGCTGGTCCGATTAACATAAGATTTGGTACTAGGTGCTACGAATGTAAAATTTGTCATAAAGTACCAACAAATTGGCTTTCGGTCAAAAACCGCGAAAAATGATAAGAAATGGTAAAGTTTGAATGCCTATATCTCTGTCAATTTTCAAACAATATGGCTTTTTTAGCATGCCATATTAACGCCTTAAGAGTGTTCCGAACTGAAAAAAACCAGTCATTTGCTAACTTTTTTGTTTGCATATATAAAACCTTTTTTTTTCACTTTCATCAGATACTTTGTTTTATAAAACTTTGCATTTTTACTAATTGGTCACTAGTAGGCGTATTATTGTATTAAAAAAAATTTTCTAAAAGTAACTGAAGAAGTTAAACTAAATTTACATAAATTTTCTGTCAAAAAGTGCATTTTAAGAATTAAAAATTTCAATATCAAATGATACAAATATGATTACATAATTAATGAAAATCATGAAAAATATATTGAATTTATATCCACTGCAAAAAAAAAATTGTCAAAAAAATACCGTTAGGTATAAAAAATTGACTGTCAAAAATGGGTTTTTTCAAAATTCACAAGCATTTTTATTTTGCATTATTAAAATTTGTATTAGGTACAAAATTAAAAATTTTCTCCAATAGTGGCATAATAAAAATATGGAATTTTATGTTATTAAACATTTTTTTGCAAAAAATGCTATAGTATAGGCTACATTTGCTTTGAAAAACAGCCATTTTAGCCATTTCCTCGATTTCTTAGAGGCTTTTACCAAAATCTAGAGCACAAAATTAATTTTTTTTTCCAATGATAGCATAGAGAATAAGTTTATCTGTCCATAGACACCTTAATCGCTTTGATCGGATAAGTACTCGCTTCGCAATCTTATTCATGAAATCACCATTTCAATCCGGAACACTCTTAAGACTCTAGTTTACTTTGTTTATGCTTGTCTTGAGCGTATCTTTGCTCCAAAAAAAGTTATGCGCAATTTAGAAAAAATTTTAAAATCTTTGATTTTTCGATTTTTTTTTATGTTGGTTTTGTTTATTTTTCCTCCTTAAATTTTTTAAAGAAATTTTCCAAAGTAACCATTTCGATAGAAAATTTAATTTTGAACAAAAAGTTTTATAAGTAAAATTGTCAAATTCGGCTTAGTTTTCGAGTTATACCAAAAATACTGAAAAGTGACCAGTGTGACCATTCTCTCAGAAACGCATGGGTGAATTAAGTAGCATTTTCGGTTCTAACCATGATTATGGGCCAAACAAACATATTCAATAGTAAAAACCCTTGCACGTAATTGTTCCTTTTTAAATAGGCTGAAAGCCAAAACAAAAAAGGTTTACTTTCGCATCGGAATTTTTTGTTTCAGGTCAAAAATCTATTCAACAGGCAGAAAAAAGAAATATGTATCTACCTACAGCTACGACCGTAACAATTCAGAGCAGACAAAACACTGAAAGGATGCATAATTTTGTATGCAGGTAATCTTCGTATCACGGTTTATAATTTATATAGAATTCATTCAACTTTTTAATGCCGAAAAAAAGAAAAGGTTATTTTCTCTTTCGCATAGCAGGCATTAAACACACAATGCTATGTGGATTGCAATAACCACTGAAAAGGTACAGGAAATATCTCTCCCGTTCAGTATTGAATTCATTTGAGTTTATGATGTCAAAAAAGGTTATTGCATTGTTTCGTATTTTCTTTACTTTTTTCGAGAGCAAAACAGAAGATGCAACTGGAATGGCAATCTACTAACCTTTTGCATGACTTTCAATGAATGAAATCAATGCAGAGCTTCTCCTCAATGAATGTGACAGATGATTTCGACGAGGAATGCACCTTTATTTTTCATTGAGGAGCAAATTTCCTGCTGGGCACATTAAATTATAAAATCGACCATCTTAAAACAAATTGTCATTCTATTAAGTAAAGTTCCACTTCAGAAATTGGAAAATTAGAAAACTAAAATTTAAAGAAAGAAAACTAAGAAAAATCTTAAAGTAAGAAAATGTACATATTATACAAATTGAAAATAGCTAATAAACAAAATTTTACAAAGGAATTAAAGTCCTCGAAATTGAAATTTCAATTCTTTTTATTGAACCTCACGAGGGCTTCGTTAAGAGTTAACATTTTCTTTAATTCTTTAAATCAACTAAATTCTCAACATTTGGATCGCGCTACCGCTGCGCTGGAAGGAGCGATTTTGAAAGGGATTGCCTGCAAGCTACAAAGAGTGGCTGCAGTCTCATACCCCGTTACACGCTATAAAGAGCATTCATCGTAGCTGCAGCATTATCCTGCGTACACGCTACAACGAAAACCTTCCGCCGCGCGCCGTAGCTGCGACGTGGCAATATTACTATAATTTGTGTAAAGAGCAACTCAACTCGGAATTATAAGTAGAAATTATCAATCGCCACGTGGGCAAGAACACCTTTAACTATAGCCTCAAGTAGTAACAATATTATACTTGCTACAAATACCCATTTATAGCAGCGCAACACGGTATAGCAACGGCCTTGCCACGATCATTATGTGTGTCGCAAACAGTTATTCACCACAGTATCTGACGTCAAGCCACAACCAGGGAGCAACTCGTCACCAAAAAACCTAAACTAATTGTCTAAGGTAACGTAAGGTAAGTCAAAACCCTTATTTATTATTTTTTTTTCTACCTCCGCCTGCCACGTACATAGAAATAGTCAGTCACAGAACATAGTAAGTAGTTTTCACCAACTATAACGCTCGAAAAATCTGGAAATACAGTTCGATTGATAGTCGTTTGTACACGTTTGTCTTTTTTTTGTTTAGTTTTTACACTTCGCAAAAATTTTTTACCAACATTTTTTTTTTTAACATTTTTTTATAAAATTTTCGAAAAGTATGCAATCGTTTGTACTTTTTTATGATAATTTTTCACCGTTTTAATTTTTTAAATTTTGCTTTATTTCTATTTTTAAATAATTATTCAAAATTTTGCGGCGAAAAAAACATGTAGTTGGCCCACCAACTATAACGCTCGAAAAATCTGGAAATGCAGTTCGATTGATAATCGTTTGTACACGTTTGTCTTGTTTTTGTTTAGTTTTTACACTTCACAAAAATTTCTTACCAACATTTTTTTTTTAATTTTTTTTATAAAATTTTCGAAAAGTATGCAATTGTTTGTACATTTCTTACGATAATTTTCCACCGTATTAATTTTTTTAATTTTGCTTTATTTTTATTTTTAAATAATTATTCAAAATTTTGCGGCGAAAAAAAAGCATTTAGTTGGCCCACCAACTATAACGCTCGAAAAATCGTTTGTACACGTTTGTCTTTTTTTAGTTTTTACACTTTCCAAAATTACTATTACTATAACGCTCGAAAAACCTGGAAATGCAGTTCGATATATAGTCGTTTTTAGTTTGCCATCGTTTGTATACCTATTGTTTGTATTAATTATCCACCGTTCATATCAAGTCTTTTCCCAAAAATAATCATACTTAAATGGTCACTTCTCTCTATATATTTATAGGTACCTACATAGTAAAGTATGTATAGTTAAAATAGAACAATTCGATTTCTTTTGGACAAAAGACTCATCCAGCAAAGAATTCAGTAACTATTAAGGTAGAACTAGAATAGTCGGAAGCTGTCGGAAGCTTATGTCAAAACCGACCGAAAAGTAGCTATCCGAAACGTCAATTTCACAAGTGACCCATAATGCACTTAAGTGGTTGGAAGTGAAACAAAAAAAATAATACATAGTTGTTTATTCAATGTTTATTTTCTCATACTTATTCACAGCACAGAGTGATATGTTTTTAATTATTTATTTTGTGAAACCACTTAAATTCGATGTGATATAAATTAATTAAAAGAAAATTGGTTTGACTTCACTCATTCATTCATAAAACAGAAAAAAAAGTTGAAAACTATGCACCAAGCGCCAAGTTCTTGTTAGTTTGCTGCCACCATTTTGATTTTGCATTCGCCCACTTACGAAAGAGCGGTCGCTGAGCGCTCTCACTTCCGACGGCAAAAGTTAACGAAAACTAAACGAAAAGTTCCACTTCGCAATTATGTGCGCATCATATACCTACATTTCTTGTTGTCGCTCGGTTTCGTACGACCACTTAAGTTGGCTTCCGACTATTCTAGTTCTACCTTTAAAGTCAGTTAAGTAATAAAATGTGTCTTAATCCAAATAATAGTAAGCAAGTATTTATTTATTCTTCTATTTTTGTTTTGCAGTCGGCAAAACGCTTAAAGTGCCTCTACACTATCCCACAAAGTATTAATACATGTCAAAATAAAGTGGGAAGAAATTTCATAAAGCGTGGTACACATTATCAAACCTGAGTGTCAGCCATGTTGGATATGAAACCGAACTGACAATGTGTACACGCTGAATGATGGTTTGACACTCAGAACTGCCTGCTCACAAATTTTTTTGATACTGCGTGACAACCCTCGGTTTGTTGGGTGGTTGCTCGATGATGTGTACACAATTTCATTCATGAGCCGTCATTCACGGAACAAAACACGAATTTTTATAGTGAATTAGCGGAAAAAGTGCAAAAAAAATAGGAAAAAGCTCGTGGGTGTCATGTAAAAAAAAAGAATTAACACGATTCGTGGCGGAAATAGCCTCAAAATAAAAAGAAACAATTTTCTGAGAGTAGTGGAATTTCTTTGCCTGACGCCCAACATAACTGATAAGTGTGTACGCGAAGCTTTTCACGCAGGTTTGATATCCAACACGCGTGACACTCAGGTTTGATAATGTGTACCACGCTTAAGACTGTCAAATTTGTGTGATGTAACTGACTTTCATATTTTTCTTCCACACTTGCATCAAAAAATCAGTTTCACCATAACCTCAAACGCTCAAGTGGGATATAAAGTGTGATGGTTTTAGAACCGATCCTAAATATTTCCATGTATTAACACATGTCAAATCGTGTCGGATGCGCTGTCAAGTTGTGTGTGATGAAATTTCATATTTTGTTTCCACACTATTATACATGATTTCTTCACACTTTTTTGACATGTATTAATACTCAGTGGGATAGTGTGGAATGGCTATTATCATTAGCTGCATTTTATTATAACTTGTTATCTGATCCGGATTAGATTTGAAAATAAAACAGATCGGATCACAAATAAATTTGATTCTTAAATGTTGGTAACATTGGTGCTCAAAGTTGACGCAATTGTGAAATATTTATGTAGCTCTGATTTATATTTGAAACTAAAATGGAGCAATTATTAATTGACGAGGTACCTGAAAATAAATTTATTATTTGAAAACACCATTAAAGATTTCATTATTTTCAAGGTTTTATGTGAAGAAGAAGCTTTTGAGTTTGACTCAGATTCGTCAGAGCAAAACGTTTTTTGCCAGGAATCTTCTTCTGATACTGATTCCAGTATAAACAATCATGAACGTGTTCAAAATATTGAAGCTGTTATAGCGAGTTATAGTGATACGGACTTCAAACTCCATTTTAGACTCAAGCGCTCAACCGCCCAGATTTTAATTGGTAAGTATGTATGTCTATATAGGTCCTGGGGGTCAATTCTCGATCTGTGAAGCTGTGAAGTGATAAATTTTTGTAAGTAGATTTGTATATATTTTTTATCATTTCACAGCTTCACAGATCGAGAATTGACCCCCTGGTCGTATAGACTACAGTTACAGTCAATCAAACTCATATTCGTACAATAAGCAACACGAAACTTTATATTGATTTATTAAAAAACCACACCAAAATCCAAATTATATTTGATGTTAAAATCAAAGATAAGATTTAGATTTTATATCAAGCACAAAAAAAAAAGACCATCCTTTAACAAAAACATAATATTTATTAACAAAAATCGAAAAATTATATTAAAAGAGAACAAATTCGTATTCGTACACGTAACTATAACTATGGTAAAAACAACAAAATCAACAATATTTTAATATTTTGTGGCGTAGCCCTTATTTTTAATAACTTGATTAAGCCTATTTGGCAAGGATTGCACAAGTTTCTTAGTTATATCTTCGGAAATTGCATCCCATTCTTGTACTAACATCTCTTTTAGTTCTCTGGTATTTCTTATAGTTAATTTACGTAGTCGCTGATCTAAATGGTCCCATAAATTTTCAATAGGGTTAATATCAGGTGACTGAGGTGGAGTTTCCATTACTTTGGGACAATTATATAGAAGCCACAACCGCGTATTTAAAGCTTTATGTTTTGGATCGTTATCCTGGTAGAAGGTAAAATCGTTTTGTAGACCCAATTTTTGTGCGCTGTCCTTAAGATTTAGCTTTAGAATATCAATGTACTTCCTATGGTCCATTATTCCATCAATAATATTCAGCTTACCTACTCCAGCTGCTGAGAAACAACCCCAAACCATAACTGAGCCCCCTCCATGTTTCACGGTTGGAACTGTATTTTTTGGAAGGAGCTCCGTATTTGGTTTTCGCCAAACCATTTGCCGTCCATCTGAACCACAGATATTAAACTTTGACTCGTCGGTAAAAATTACCTTTTTCCAATTTTCAAAATCCTTGGATTTATGCTCCTTTGCGAAATTTAAGCGTTTAACTCTGTTTACAGAACTTATAAATGGTTTTCTCCGGGCAACTCTACCATTAAATCCGTTCTCCCGTATGCAATTTCTTAAAGTTTCTGTAGAAAAGTCTTTCTGCAGTTCCTGACGCAACTTTTCTGCAAGGTTTGGTGCACTCGTTCGGGGGTTTTTCTTGATTTCGCGAACGATGACACGTTTGTCGTAGATGTTGAAAATTGCTCGATTGGTGTTTCTCTCCTTATTCTCAATCCTATTTTCTAGCTTATACCTCTGAACTATTGTTTGGATCGTTGATCGAGGTCTGTTCACCAGGTCGGATATTTTCTTTAAGGATTTACCTTCATTGTGGAACTTAACAACAATTCTTCTGAACTCTACCGACGTTTCACACCGTTTTCTTCCCATTTTGTTTATTTTATTCTTTTTTTTAATTTTAGGCAAACTACAGAAATACACAAATAATGTAATGTGAAAAACGCATTTGACACTTTGTTTATCGATTCCTTGACCTTTATTTCGCGTTTAAAAAAACACTGTACGAATATGAATTTGATCAGATTTTGAAGAGCTTTATATTCAGACGCATCATTATGCTTGGAAGACATTATAGATGTCATTTTATATAAACTGATGTTATCTAGTTAATGTTAATGAATACTATGTAATTTAAATATAACAAGAAAAAACCTTATTTTGGTGAAACGGTGTGTTAAATCTTTTTCAAAGCTGCTGTACGAATATGAGTTTGATTGACTGTATGTGCAGTACATAAATTTAATTACTTCATATTTGATCAAAAATTCAAACCCTTTTCAGATCGTTACAAAGGACTGAGGCAGATTAATATGCTTCCACGCAGGGGACTTCCAAAAATTGCAGCTGATAACGAAATTTATTTGTTCCTGTGGTATATTGCCAATACAAACACATTTCGTGAGGTAGGATATTTGTTCGGTGTTTGTTCTTCGACTGCTTGGAATATCGTTAAACGAGTTTCCAAATGGCTTATCTCAATTGGAGATTCATTTATTAAATGGCCAGACGAAAATGAAGCCAGACGAATTTCAGCAACTTTTGAATCGAAGACCAAAATTCCTGGAATTTTGGGGTGTATAGATGGTTCGCACATACGAATCAAAGCCCCAAAAGAAAACAGAGAAAGCTACTATAACCGGAAAAGGTACTACAGCATATCGTTACAAGGGGTAGTTGACTGTAATAAAAAGTTTATAAATGTATTTTGTGGTGAGCCGGGAAGTCTTCATGATTCTCGGGTTCTTCGGAGATCCACCTTATTTCAAAAAGCTACAGAAAACTTACTTGGAACTTTCCCAAATCGTACATTTTTGCTTGGGGACTCGGCATATTCGTCTTTAAATTGGCTTATTCCTCCGTTTAAGAACAACGGAAGCTTATCCAATTTGCAGACACAATTTAACGTCTTGCATTCTTCAGCACGGGTGATTGTGGAACATTCATTTGGATTATTAAAAACCCGATTCCGTAGACTCCTTCATTTTACGGAACAGATTCATATTCCCATGGTTGTGAACTTAACTGTATGCGCTTGCATATTGCATAATTTATGCCTGGATAATAGTGATGAAATCATAAACAATGAGTCAAACAATCAGTACCTACAATTTTCACGTGAAGAAAATGATCAAGCGACAGTGGACATAAACAGAAGGCAGCTTTTGATCCAAGAACTTATCAGAAGAAATGTTTTACATATTCCATAAAAATGTTTTATTAGTTTTTCAATGCATTAATAAATATCAATGAAAAAAGTACATTTTAATGTTTAGATTTTCTTTACCATAAAATCATAGTAAGGGTATTCATTCAACATAGTTAAATCATCGTAAACGGTAAGTTTCGGAAAGTAAAACTTTCCCATACAAAATTTGAAAAGATGGTTTTACAAAGTTGCATGAATACCCTTAATACTTTTTAACGAATTAGCGATAAAAAACGATAAAAATCGTAAACAAACTTCTTTATTTTACAACAATAAAAAGATTATCAATAAACTAAATAAATATTTGCAGTATTTAAAGGCGGTGGTTTGGGTGTGCATTGCAGCATCTGGAGTGAGCAATCCGGTTGTTATTGCGAACACGATGGATCATTTTGGTTACCTCAACATCCGCAAAAATAATCTCCATCAGAATGGGCAATGGTTCATTTATCTTCCAGCAAATTAATGACCGCAAGAATACCTCGCAAATTGTCAAAGAAAGGCTCTTATAATTTGTGAAGACAACTCAAAACTCCTCGTCATAGTGAACTGAATTAAATGTTAGTGAGCATTTATGGAATTATCTTGAGTGTCAAATCCCTTTCGAGAACAAGAGCAGTCAAAAGATTTCCCAACATCAGTTTTGAATATCAAGTTGAAAATGTTGGTATTTCCAGCTTGAGTAGGTACTTATTTCTGTGGTCTGAGCTGAAAGAGGATTTTACTAAGGATCATATCTGATATCCATTTTTTGAGAAAAATTTTCTAATTTTGGTTTCCTGAAAACAGAGAAAAAAGACTTAAAAAATATATGCCTCATGTGTCAGTAAAATATACTTAATGAATTTGTCCTCTTTGTTTAAAATTTTCTTTCCTTGTGCGTACTTACTTTTTTGACTGACTGTATGTAGCTAAAATATAGTTTCTGTCGATCTTCGTTTCAGAATATAACCTCAGTAGTGGATAAACAAATCAAAATCCGATGTTTTGGTATCTCCTGATCCTAATTTCTATTTATTCAATCTATCCTGATTCTATTTTTCACATGGAAGGAACCAACTACATAGGTTCACACAATAACACTGAGGACCAGTTGTACAAACATGGTTCAGCAATTTAAATTCCCTGACTTCGGTAAATTTACTGAGGTTCAATGATAGTTCAAGGCTCAAGTACATATGTTATTAGCAAATTCAATGCTTGAATAATCGTGGAGCTTCGGTTTATTCGCCAGTCGTTGAGTTGAAATTGCTGAACCACGCAGTTAAATTTGTACAAATGGCCAAATGTTATCACTATTTGACCATCAAGCCAGGGTTTCTGTATCTAGTCCCGATTTGACCTGGGACTGGATATGAAATCCGAATGATTCACCGATGGCTGTGGTTTTGTCACGTCAGGGTTCAAAACGTTGCGCGATGTTTTCTGTCCTCATTTCAGGAATTTTGACTAACAACAATTTACTATGATCAGGAGATAACATATAGCGTCGGATGAGGTGAATCGCCAGGCCACTGCGGAGGCTATTTGCCCGATGAAAGTTGCTGTGAGCTTCTTATGGACAAAATCTAGCTGTGGAGTCTTAGATATGATATTGAATAGTAAAACCAAATATATAAATATAAATCCAAAAAAAAAATTTAGTCTTACGCTTTATATTTGCTTTCCATTTATTTTTTTTAAACTTATTTTCTGTTTTGCAGCAGCTCTTCGCAAAAATTTATTTATCTGTATGTAAAATAGATTTTCGTTCTGGAAACAATTTTGATTTTGACATCTATTTTTTGTTTATGTTGTAGCAGTGATACCAATCTTTAAAACTAAAATATTTTTTGGGAAGTGTTCAAAAAATGGATTTGCAAATCAAATCCAAAGACAAAGCTGGATCTTGTGTTGTTTTTGTAATACATATATTTTTGAATGAAAATCCAATCCGGATTGGATCTCGGGGAAAATAAAATGCAGCTATTATTGAACTACCTACCTACCTACATAGTGTATACAATTTATGCAGAAAAATTGAATAATTTTGAATGAACAACAACTTGTGTGTGTGTTACCACCAAGTATATTGGCTGCAGTTATAGCTATTTCACGAGAGCCACCTCGATCATCAGACTCCTTTTAGTGGTGCTAAGTCCAGCCTGAAAAACACTTTGCCGTCATCTGGGAGCGAACCACCGCGCCACTGAAAAGTTAATAAAAATGCTAGTCGCTGTTGCAATTGATAAACAACGAAACCTGCATTGGAATTGAGTAGAACAAGTGGCATGTGTTAACTGACTTTAATAGTTACTGAATTCTTTGCTGGATGAGTCTTTTGTCCGAAAGAAATCGAATTGTTCTATTTTAACTATACATACTTTACTATGTAGGTACCTATAAATATATAGAGAGAAGTGACCATCTAAGTATGATTATTTTTGGTAAAAGACTTGATATGAACGGTGGATAATTAATACAAACAATAGGTATACAAACGATGGCAAACTAAAAACGATTATATATCGAACTGCATTTCCAGGTTTTTTCGAGCGTTATAGTGGGCCAACTAAATGTTTTTTTGCCGCGAAATTTTGAATAATTAATTAAAAATAGAAATAAAGCAAAATTTAAAAAAACTAACACGGTGGAAAATTATTATAAAAAATGTACAAACGATTGTATACTTTTCGAAAATTTTATAAAAATTTTAAAAAAATGGTAAAAATTTTTTGGAAAGTGTAAAAACTAAAAAAAAAGACAAACGTGTACAAACGATTATCAATCGAACTGCATTTCCAGATTTTTCGAGCGTTATAGTTGGTGTTTTTGTTCGCCGCAAAATTTTGAATAATTATTTAAAAATAGAAATAAAGCAAAATTTAAAAAATTAATACGGTGGAAAATTATCATATAAAATGTAAAAACGATTGCATACTTTTCGAAAATTTTATAAAAAAATTAAAAAACAAAATTTTGGTAAAAAATTTGTATGAAGTGTAAAAACTAAACAAAAAAAGACAAACGTGTACAAACGATTATCAATCGAACTGCATTTCCAGATTTTTCGAGCTTTATAGTTGGTGGGCCAACTTCCGTTTTTTTTTTTTTAAGTGTCTATAAAAAAAAAAACGGTGAGTGTACAAATTATTCTAAAAGTTGTACAAACGATGTACAAACAATTGCCATTTTCAGTTTTGCTCAACTCCATATTTGGTGGGCCAACTACATGCAAGCCTTAATAGGTGATGCGTTTAAGACAGTAGGTACTCGACTATTCTTTCCTGAGCAAGTTCCTGGGAATCGCACATGCATTCTTTGGCTGTTGAGAATGCATGTGCGATTATGGCTGCTACTGGTATGCAGGACCACATAAAAAATCGATCATAAGTTCGTGGCAAAATTACTTTCACAAATTCGATTAGAATGGGGAAGTTTTCGAAAAGGCGTTGTTGCTGCCAATTTGGCACATTTTAGCGAGTGGCTAGCCGAAATTGGTAGCTCGGCATCTTAAGTTACACGCATGTAGGTACTCCTCAACCCCCCCGAAGTGAAAAATATATACCTAAATCTTCTGTACATTTTCACGTTGATTCAGATTTACAATCGTCAATAAAAAGGAAATGTCCTGTCCGTAAATTAGGTGACCACTCCGTTGATCAATGTGAACGATTCTCGAGTCTCAACCTGAACGAAAAATGGGATGCTGTTAAGCGACACACAATTTGCCGTACATGCTTACGCCAGCATGGGCGAACTCGTTGTCAAGTAGACAAAATGTGCGGTGTCGATGGATGCGTCTACAAGCACCACAAACTTCATCATAAGCCTCGGGATATTCCCTTCGTCTCTGGCTGCATTACAAATGCAATAGTTAACATTCATCAAAAAGATAAAAGTTACATATTTATTCAGAATAATCCCAGTGACTTTATATAATGGTAAAACAATAATGTAAACATCAAAATTTCACCAATTCATTCGAATCAAAACTTCGACATCTCTAATATTCGCACGGTTAAAACACTTGGTCTTCCAGTACAAGATGTTAATGCAGAAGAACTCTTGGTACAATATTCGCATTTAAAAGGAATCCCTTTGGCATCATATCAAAATGCAAAGCCACAAATTTTCTTGGGGTTGGACCAATGGAAACTAACAATACCACTACGATCGAGAGAAGGTGTCGAGGATCAACCTGCTGCCTCCAAGACACGATTGGGGTAGGGTGGACTGTGTATGGTCCCTACAATCGTTTATTAGAGCCAATCGGTGGAGGCTGCCAACAGGAAATAATTAATTTCCACTTATGTGATTGTCAACAAAATGAAGATGAAAATCTGAGCAAATTATTTAAAGAATTTATTTCAATCGACTCCACCGGCTTTAGTAACAAAACTGTGCTCCGTTCCTCCTACGACAAGAATGCCATGCAAATAACTAAACACAATGTAACAAGAGGGAAAGAACTTCGTTGTTCCTTTGCTGTGGAAACATGACATGAGCAGAATAAAATGCCCAATAGTCGCCCGATGGCTGTTCGTCGGCTTATGTATCTCGAAAAAAGAATGGAAAAGACAAACAATAGCATGAGAAACTAAACACCCAAATATATACAGAAGGAATACACAGTCAGAGATACAACAACATTTCGACAATGTGTGGTATCTTCCCATCTTCCCCGTCGGTTATCAAAACAAACCGAATAAAATCAGAATAGTGTGGGATGCAGCTGCAGCAGTAAATAATAGCTGCGTTTTATTATCTCTGGGTCTGGGTCGAGGTTATCTTTTAACATGCATTACAAAAACAACATGGGATCTAGGTTTCTATCGAGGTTAATTTCAATAACCCATCAGATAGAGGTTTTCACTCTGATCGGCAGAGGGCTATTTACCATTGTGAATGGATGTCAGCGATTTGTGAGCAGTATTAGAAATAGAGAAGAAAAGAGACAAGTGCTTACATGAAAAATAAATAAACATAAGAAAAAAAGAGACTGATATACAGCACTGCTTTTGCACTAACCCACATCGTTTTAATTTCACGAGGTGAACCATATGGGTTATGAGCGATAATAAAACGCGGCTAATAGCTGCGTTTTATTATCTCTGGGTCTGGGTCGAGGTTATCTTTTAACATGTATTACAAAAACAACATGGAATCTAGGTTTCTATCGAGGTTAATTTCAATAACCCAGATAGAGGTTTTCACTCTGGCCGGCAGAGGGCTATTTACCATTGTGAATAGATGTCAGCGATTTGTCAGCAGTATAAGGAATAGAGAGGAAAAGAGACAAGTGCTTACATGAAAAACAAATAAACATAAGAGAAAAAGAGACTGATATACAGCACTGCTTTTGCACTTAGGGGCCAGTTATAGCGATCAGTAAAATGCATCAGTAAAGATTTTCTTTTGCAGTATTTAATATGTTTAAATGCTTTTTGAGACAAAAACTATATGCAAATCGATGACGAATGTAATAAAATAATTTTTTTTTAAAGAAAAACTTGATTCGGAATTGTATTTTTCGAGAAAAACCATTTATTTGATTTTACTGACGAAAACTCATTTTACGTATCAGCTGATTGTCATGTCACTCAAAATGAAACAATTCGTTCCACCTGTTTGTGTTCCAATTTTTTACTGTTTCAGTAGATACGAAAAAAAATTACTGATGCGTTGACATCCAGTAAAAACAGAAAGAAGAAGAAGACATTAGTTTTACTGACACAATTTTACTGTTCGCTATAAACATCCATCAGGAAAAAATTCAGAATTCCTTTCGTTTCAACTTTTTACTGATGTGTTTTACTGATCGCTATAACCGGCCCCTTACCCACATCGTTTTATTTTCACGAGGTTAACCATATGGGTTATGAGCGATAATAAAACGCGGCTAATATTTCTCTGAATTCGTTGTTGTTCTCAGGTCCAGATATCGTTCCGTCTCTTATTTCCGTTTTGTTCCGCTTTAGAGAACGCAGAGTTGCCTTATGTGCTGACATTAAGGAAATGTTTCACCAAGTGAAGATAAGAAAATCAGATCAACACGCTCAACTTTTTTTTATGGCGAAATAAACAAACTAACTAAATCGAAGATTTTATAATGCAAGTGATACTTTTGGCTCCACCTGTGCCTACGTTCTGTAACTCTCGCATCGAAAAAGCTGGTCGAGAAACGATGAAAACTGAATCAAAATGCATGAGTTTTGTTCCATTTTTCAGCGTTTCTCGACTGATTTTATCGATGCGAGAGTACAGAACGTAGGTACTGTTCTCCCATTTGTGCACAATACGCGAAGAACGAAAACGCAAGGTGTTACGAAGAATGATTTCCCAGAGCAGTAAAAGGCATAATCGAAAATCATTACGTTGATGACTATCTTGATAGCTTTGACACCGAAGAGGAAGCAATGCAATCTGCAAACGAAATTATATTCATTCATGAAGAAGGTGGATTCAACATTTGCAACTTTTTATCGAACTCTGGATCAGTGATCAATAGTTTTAAGGACAAAGCTGCAAATTTCGACAAAAGCATTAACAGCTGGAGTACTTCTTCTGGGCCGAAAAAGATTTTGGGAATGTGGTGGTCTCCACTCTCTGATTCATTTTCATTTGCTATCAAACCAAACACTATTCAAGCAAATGTTCTAGCTCATGAAACTTGGCCGAGGAAGAGGCAAATTTTAAAAATACTCATGACGGTTTTTGATCCATTAGGATAATTGCTAACTTTTTGGTATTGTTAAAAATACTTCTGCAAGAAGTATGGAGTTCAGGCATCGAATGGGATGAACAAATATTACCAAAGCATCTCGAAAAATGGAACAAACTAAAAAGTTTTATTCCAAATATTAAAAAAATAATCATTGATCGTCCATATGCAAAACAACTGTGTCTGAATAATTACGTGCAGATGCACGTCTTTGTTGATGCCAGCGAATTAGCTTACGCTGCTGTGGGATATTTTCGATATTTTGACGGTAAAGAAGTCAAAATTGTTCTCGTAGCCGCTAAAACCAAGGTAGCTCCCTTAAAAGTAATGTCTATTCCGAGGTTGGAGCTTGAAGCAGTGCTCCTAGGAGTGAAATTAGCAAAAATCATAGCATCCAGACACTCAATAAAAATATCTGAGAGGTACTTCTGGTCGGATTCAAGGACGGTTTTGAGTTGGATCAACTCAGATCACAGAAGGTACAAGCAATTTGTTGCATTGCGAGTTGGAGAAATTTTGGAGAAACCGATGCAAAGGAATGGAGATGGATTTCAACCAAATCGAATGTCGCCGATGAGAAACGAAATGGCAAAACAAGGAGTTTTGAAGTGATAGTCGATGGTATCGAGGACCGAGTTTATTATACGTTTCCAATGAACTGTGGCCCAAAGAATTCAAAGATACACAAAGATACATTTCGAATCTATTATCGAAGATACTCGTTTCAGTAGCTGGCAGCGATTATTTCGAACATTGGCTCAAGTTTTTCGATACATTTGAAGGTCTCCTTTTAAAAGAACAAAAATGTGTCATCAATCTTGATTTCCTTAACGTAGAAAACTATTGCTTTAAGATATATTCAACAGGAGTCCTTTCAAGAAGAAATTGCTTCTTTAACTGTTCGCAAAGAGAAACAAAATAAGCTGCAAGTTGACAGGTCAAGTAAGTTATACAAGCTATCACCTTACTTGGATGAAAATTCTATCTTGCGAGTGAAAGGTCGAATTGATGTGGCGTATGGTGTATCTATTGACACTAAACGACCAATTATTCTGGCAACCGACCATTACATAACTGAGTTAATAATAGCCCTGTTTTTTAGTGCATTTTTATCTTCGCTTAGAAAAAAGTAGCATGTTAAATACAACAACAATACGGAATTATACCAGTTTGTTGTTGTAATTAACATGCTACTTTTTTCTAAGCGAAGATAAAAGTGCACTAAAAAACAGGGCTAATAACAGAGATCCATCACCGATTTCTACACCATAACGAGGAAACTGTAATCAACGAATTACGTCAGCGGTTTTTATACCAAGACTTTAGACCTCGACTTAAGAAAATCAAGCAAGAATGCCAATTTTGCAAAAATAATAGATGTGTCCCCCTACCACCAATCATGGGAGATCTACCTGCAGCCAGACTTCAACCGTTCATCAAACCGTTTTCATTGACTACTTCGGACCTCTCTTCGTCAAGGTAGGAAGACATTCAGAAATGGATTGGGTGTTCTAGAAACATGCATGACTGTTCGGGCTATACATATCGAGATAGCCCATTCACTTTCAACGGACGCTTGTTTAATGACCTTGAATTGCTTCATAGCACGAATTGGTTGACCGTTGGAAGTTTTCAGTGATAACGGCACCAACAACGAGCTATAAGACGCTGTACACCAGATTGACGTAGATTCATGGGAATTAATCTAAAATGGAATTTCATCCCACCTGCCTCACCTCACATGGGAGGAAGTTGGGAGAGAGGCTTGTGAGATCCATAAAGAAAACTTTGAGCTGTATAACACCTACCAGAAAACCTACGGATGAATTATTACTGACTATGTTGGCAGAGGTAGAACAAATAGTAAACGCTAGGCCCCTCACATTCGTCCCCTTAGATCATTAAAATGAAGAAGCTTTAGCGCCTAATCATTTTCTATTAGGTTCTTCAAACGGCGTAAAATTATCAGGAGAGCTTAGTGACGTTGGCGCCATTCTACGAAAAAACTGGTTAACCAGTGAACAATATGCTAATCGATTCTGGAAACGGTGGGTTAACGAATACCTTCCAGATCTTACAAGGCGTACCAGATGGTTCTCTGAAACGAAAACACTTGAATGGGTGACGTCGTCCTTATCGTTGATGAAGACAATCCTCGAAATTAGTGGCCAAAAGGCATTATCCTCAGAACCTTTGTGGGAAAAGATGGAAATGTAAGAATTGCATCAGTCAAAACTAAAACAGGGATTTATACAAGACCCACCGTGAAACTTATGCCGTGCTAGATATTAGTCACTTTGGCGACAGTGGAAAGCCGATTCAAAAAACTGCCTTGCCAGGGGGAAGTGTTGCCAAATCTGGCAGCACTTAAAGTAAGAAGCGCACACATCATACATATACACACCATCTATGTGTGAATTTGCCGGAAGTCCACCACATTAAATTATAAAATCGACCATCTTAAAACAAATTGTCATTCTATTAAGTATAAAGTTCCACTTCAGAAATTGGAAAATTAGAAAACTAAAATTTAAAGAAAAAACTTAAAGTAAGAAAATGTACATATTTTACAAATTGAAAATAACTAATAAACTAAATTTTATATAGGAATTAAGTTCCTCGAAATCGAAATTTCAATTCTTTTTATTGTTGAACCTCACGAGCTTTTTATGGCCTTTAGTCCTACAAATTGGCGTTTTGCCCGGCTCACTCAATTAGACTTATGTCATCAGTGACATATTATTGAGGGCTTTGTCATACGCAATAGTTCAGTTCAACTTACATGAATTTTTTTAGCAAAAAACCACTGTAAACTATATCCAACAAGATTAGAACTGACAAAGCATCTCCATTTGTATTATTCAAGGCAATAGCAATAAGTGAGGCAATCTATTGGCTTAAATACTGCCAATAGAGTCGCTGTGTTACACTATATTACAAACTCAAGTGAAGGTTATTTCAGAAAAGATCTCTTCAAATCCTCTACCAAGGAGATTTTATTCTACCCTCTTTTCTCCTGCCCTTGTAACCGTAGAACTTAAAGTTGCTAGCAACTCTGGTTTTTCGTCTGAAAGGGGACTAATGCTATGTTCCCACCAAAACGAAATCTGAGATTTCAGCTAAAAAATTTCGAAATTTCAAATGGGTGGAGCAGAATTTCATGGAGATTTCGTTGAAATCCAGAGTTTTTATTGAGATTTCGTTTTAATTTCTAAGAAATTTTTTCCCAGCAGTTCAAAATATGAATAGTTTTCAACCGAAATCTCGGATTTCGTTTTGGTGGGAACATAGTATAAAGGAGCAGAACATTAGCTGTAAAAAAATTCACATAAAACGCCTGAGCGCAAGTTCAAGATGACCCTAGTGTACCCGAGTCGCTGGCCGAGAACTGTAAGGTTGTTTGTCGACCAAAATGCAGAAAATGAGTTTTATATACCAAAATTTTTGTAATTTTAGCGGCTTTCAGATAGAACAAAAAAGAAAAATTAAAAAAAATTGCTGGCAACACTACAGCCAAAAATAACATAGAACTTTCATTGAATTTGCACTATTATAAAGTACTATAGGTTCTATGTTCAACATTGCGGCAGACTTAGGCTCATGTCCATGAAACATTTAGGCGGAAGCCGAAATGTTGAACCAAACGGATAGTTCGGCATGCTGGCATTTGGTGCAGCTAGAGCTCAGTCGATGGGGGGAGTTCTTTTCCGCTGTCGTTTAGTCCGCAAAATAGTATATACATCATGCCGAGTCAGAGGAAGGGAAAGAGGGAGAGGGATACTTTCAAATACGTTACTCTGAATTTTGAAAAAAAACGGATAGAGGTCGATATGCGGCCGGAAGCGTACCTAGGGAAGATAAGCCGTTGAGCTATTTAAATAAAGGGAAAGGAAAGGGGAACCACGTACACAAAAAAAAAGTCTGGGTCGGATGTTAATGACCCAGGGCTATCTATACCCACCCTACGCCACTGACTCACAGGTCAGGGCTCCATGACCGTCAAAAGCCAGAAATTAAGTTGACGGCCCCAAATCATATTTCCTTTTTTTGTCATGCCTTCGAACCTAACTTCGTTTCACCCTCCTAAACTACATCGCCAATTTGTTGCCGGTTACCACTTCATATTGTATTCTTAGAGTCCCCAAATTAGAAACCAAAACACCAAAAAGTTAAGTCGAAATGTTTTCTATGTATAATGGAAACTCGGTTTATTCAAACTTAATATACAGTGATACAGATTCATTTTTTTGTTTTTGTGTTTTAATGAAATGAAAGTTAAAATAAGTTAACATAGCCTGAATATAAATCAAGATGAAAAGTGAATGTAATCTAAATCCTTGGAAAGTCAAATAGAAATTAATGGTATGTCAAATTATTTTATTTCTATTGCGAGCAAAAGCTATATTCAAGTTAAGTCCGGTAAAAATGTTGTAAATCCGAGGAAAGTCCAAGGACAAATCAAAGGGATGTCAAATTATTTTATATCTTATGGTTGTAAATCTTATGTCAATTGTTTTTTTTTCTTTTTTTCTTTAGTTTAGAAATTTCGGAGTCAAAGGACAAATCAAATAAAATTAAATTCCCAAATAATTCTTGGATTCCTATCTAGGAGTAAATCCGACGTATACGCAAATCAATTAGCCTTGTTATGCAAGAAAAAATAATGACCACGGTAAGGGTGAGTAGGATTGTTATCACAAATAAAAGGCGAGAATATGTATATACATAGGTATAAAGGTAATGTATATGACAAACAAAATTTACATCAGTTACCAAAATTACTAAAATTCGTTTTTTACTTACGGTTTCCTTCGGCGTTCTGTAGCAATCCGTGCGCACGTATAGCTCCAGTGGCTGCTCAGGAACCTGCTTAAGTTAATTAGTTAAATGACAATTTCACTGATATAAGTTTTTTTTTCTCAGACGAAAGGTTTTTGTTTTTTTTTTTCTTTTTGATTTGCTAGGTATTAATATCTTATTTTCAATTACGTTTTCTTTTTTTTTTCTTATTATTTAATTTTCTCTTTTCCTCTTTTTTTTAGGTATTCTTTTTTTTTCTTTTTATTTTCAGGTATCTTCCCGGACGACAACGAAAGCGATACGGCACCCTGACCCGGTCTAAACTATAAATGGAAATTTGGAACGCGCCAAAACGATGGATTTAAACCTGTACAATGTGCACTAATTCTTAATTCTAAATGAATCGACTAAAATTAATTCTAAATCTTATTATTAATTTTTAAGAAGCAACAAACAAAAAACTATTAAAACTAATTTAAAATCGAAAGTTCCTTTTTTTCGGATGGGTTTACCACGCGGGCAGATGACGGCTACACGTTGAGCGTTGGCGGCGACGACACGAATCGGACGCAATTTTCCTTCCCGAACACTTAGCAATACAATGGGCTAAAACGTGCGCTTGTACCAATCTTTGGTTGCAGCACGGGGCACCGATAAAACTTCTGATGGCTATTGGGTTCGCAACTCCGGACTACGCTAGTATAGGCGGGCCGGGTATGCGAGAACGAAAATTCAGCGCCACAGTACTTAGCTTATCGGAGCGTCAAAGGGGTGTTTGTGTCGAGCGCCGGTGTTGGATTTGTTCCGATCCGATGTGCAGTTGGAGTGGATGCTACGGATCTCACAAATTAAAGCCGCTCGGGCACCAGTGTAGTGTAGCAAAGCACTTTCTGCTGGAATTCAAAATCGAGAAGTCTACGTTAGTTTTTTTTGTCTTTATCGTTTTTTTTTTTTTTTTTCGTTTAGGTAAAAAGTTATACCGTACCATTTTTTTTCCAAGAGAATAGATAAATTCTTTATTTCACGGGGAGGGTTTTAGTTTGCCAATTATTTCTTCTAGTTTTTCCTTTCAGTTTTTGATTTTTTATACTTTTAATTTCTGAATTTATGGCAGCGTATTATAAAGTGCCATGCACGTCGTCGGTGGCAGACCAAAAGAAAAAGAACGAAATCCGAATGGCGCCGTTTCGAGAAAGTTCTGGCTTTCGTTCAGTGAACGAAAGAATCGTGCGCCTTCGTTCGGTGAACGAAAGAAATAACAAAAGTGCTGCCCGATCAATTTTTTAAAGATCGTGCGGAATTCTGTACAGCGGCGTCCGCGAAATAAGGCGACCGCTACAAAAATCATGGATTGGGACAATACCAGTATTGTCGGAAGACATGAAAAAAAAGTTCGCCAAGCAACGAAGTAAAAATCCGATATAAAATATGTATTGGTACTAAAAGGTTCATTTCGACCCACGACCTGAGATATATTTTCAAAATTTCCCAACTAGTTCGTTCTATGAAACGTATTTGATTCTCGATGTCAAGTCGGCTTTAGACCATTCATCTATTTGCCCACTATTTTTTTATCCCAATCAACAAAATTTACTCAATCACATCCCTGCTGCAGTTAAAATTCTAACGTCCTTGTGCTATTTCACTTCCCTGGCGAGCTGTCAAAACAAAAAAAAACAATTGTTTATTTATCTCAATCTCAGCAGGCTGGAAGCGAAAAAAAGATGTTTGGTAATTTAATTTATTTTTCATGTTTCCATTAATGGTTTTCTAATCTTATTTATTTAAATTCCATTTCTATATTTAGTTCGCAAAGAAGAATCAATTATTAATGGGGTTGTGCGAGATTGGAAAAAAAAACGTCCTCGCCACCGGGGACGGGATGAGAAAAATCCAAATATCTGTCGTGGCTTGTCTGGATTCGGAAGCAATGGTGGAACTAGGTAGTGTTGCTTAAACATCGATAGTTTCCATTTCCGATAGTATCGATATTTTTACAAAAGCCTATCGATAGTATCGATACTATCGATAGTTTTACCAAATGAATGAACATTTTTAAAATGCCTTAAAAAGACTTCTATTGCAAAATCCATTGACTCATAGAATGAGTTATGATTTTTGAAAAGAAAAAAATGTATTTTGTTATAAAAAGGTCTCAAAATTTCTTTTTAAAAATTGAATTTAAATGATAATAATTACTTAGTTTTAGCTCATTCAAAACTACAATAGACACTCGATATAGTAAAATAATAAATACCAAGGCTGTTCACTCTTTCGAGATTGTTCACTTTTTCGAGCGGGAGTTTTAAAGGGCTTTCTAAAGATGAATTCGATCCAAAATGCACATTTTGTTTGATGTGAATTTAAATGTATTAAGCTGTCAATGAGGTTTAAACAGAAAAATGAAAACAACTCCTCAGTGATTTTAATCAATGTTTAATGTTTGCGAGAAATTTCTATATAAAATACATTTTTATATAAAATTTTGTGTGTTCATTATTGTGGATAGTTCTTTATTTCGAGTTTCACAAATAAAGCAACTTCTGTATTTTCGTTTAATGTTTTTTGCCATTTTGAGAGTTTCAAGTACCTATATAACCTATCTTTGGTTTCAACTATTCACATATTTGATGTCTTAGCTCTTAAAAAACAATAGTCTTATGTCGTTTTCGATTGGACGTTCGGATTACGCCTTTTTTACTCCATTTTCACTCCATCTACTGTAAAAGCCTTGGATTGGCTCTTCGGAGTACTGTTGTCAGAGTATTTTTCTATTCCCGATTTGAAGAAGGAGTAGATTTGGAACACACGCATACCCATACAGTTTTTCGTCGCACTACTTTTCTAAAGTGATGAATGCTTGAAGAAGGCATTTTATAATATGGCGTCATTCAGTAGTGTGTGTGTAAATTTGACAATACGATGTTTTCATATTCTATTGGAATCAAAAAGGAGTAAAACAGTCAGAAAATTCAATCGAAAACGACATTAATGTCAAGATTTGAGTATAAAAAAAAATGATGGAGACAATTGTTCAGTTTATATTTCATGAGAGCTCACTGAGATGACGGAGCAACAATTTTTTTTACTTAGTATTTGACAGAAAAACTGGGGAAATTCTCTGAGCCCTCAGAAATATAAACTGGACAAATAGACAACCTTAAAATATCATACGTTTTTGCTTTAAATTTGTATGGTAACAAACCTTTCTTTACATAATTTGGAATTTTTGAAACTATCGATAGTTTTTCAAAACTATCGATGTACGCGATAGTTTTTTACTATCGATACTATCGATAGACTATCGATGTTTAAGCAACACTAGAACTAGGCTGCTATTAACCGAAAGATGTATTCGAGTTCGTTGCAGACTCAATTACGCATTGAAATTTAGTGATATAAAAAAACAATGGATATCAGTGCGTCAATATTTATCTCCTCAACATTTTTGAGCGCCAGTTTTACCAACAGCGAACGATTATGGATACCTTCGTTGACACTAGAAATCATAGAAATGTTTGCTGGGGGTGGAGTGTACATCCTCAAGTTACTGGCTCATCTATCTACGACCTATGGGCCATTTTCAATAACTGAGACAGTGATAGAAGGTCACCAACGATTTCGGTTGATGGCATTATTCCAAATGAATTTTATTCAATTGGTACGCTGTGCTCGTGAACATTTAACTGTGTCAAGGAAACAAGTATGCTACCCATACGATGTTTTGGCTTTAATCACCCTACTTAAAAGCCATACCAAACACAGACTCACCGCTGCAGTTGAAGGAACATATTAATTCCACAGCAAAACTTGCTCTCACCTCCTCACCAGCATCTTCCAATTCAGTTGGTAGGACGGTGAATCAACAGGTCATGATTACATACCATGATTATGGTCAGCGAAGAGAAAGTCAATTAGGAGAAATGTGTTTCCAGACTGGCTCTA
Organism: Dasysyrphus tricinctus; assembly: GCA_963921185.1. NCBI lineage: Eukaryota > Metazoa > Arthropoda > Insecta > Diptera > Syrphidae > Dasysyrphus > Dasysyrphus tricinctus. Next base: position 130,942,405 of record OY992532.1, read on the forward strand.
ACAATACAAATCTAAAGGTAGAACTATAATAGTCGGAAGGGCACTGAAGCTAATGTCAAAAACCAACGAAAAGTAGCTTTCCGTACCGAAAAAAGGGGAACACACCCATAATGTAACTATCATCTTTCTCTTTTTGGCATTCCTTTTTCACCAAATGTCAGTTTTACTTCAGTGAGGTGCGCTCGGGAGCGCACCTCACTTCCGTAACCAAAGTTGAACGAAACTTGACGAAACGCTCCACTTCGCAATTATAGTCGCGTCAAATGCTTTCCGTGTATTCGCTTGTTTTCTTCCGACCACTTAAGTGCCCCTCCGAGCATTATAGTTCTAGCTTAAATCGTGAGTCCACAAATAATTATCTACCTAGCATCTTATGAACTTAATATTATTATTTGTTATTGAAAATGTAGATTTTGTAAATTGAAAAAAATTTGTTTGAAATTATTTTAAATATATTCAATTAATGTACATTATGTACAACCTATACGAACATATGATCACGAGTTCTTCTTTTTTTTTTTCTTTCTGCTTGGTTTTTCGCAAACCAATTCTGTTTGGTTTGGGGGGGTTGATTATCGAAGAGTTCAGCTTTTATGGGAACTAGTTTCTGTCACGACAGAAGATTTGATTTCTTTTTCATGTTTTAGGTATCAATTTGTTAGGCGAATAACATAATGGTCTCTGTAGGTTTTTTTTTTTTTTTTTTTTTCACTACGAGTCAGGCTTATATGTAATCATTGACGCAGGTCTTTCGCATGATAGATGCCGATTCTTTTGCCTTGTAGGTTTTCTATCTCGTAGAGATTATTATTTCGAGTTCTTACTCGGCACTTAACAAATTTGTTTGAAAGTTTCGCGTTAAAATTTTTTGAGGCATTGCTCAAAACGAAATTTCGGCGGAAAATTTCCTCACCAGGTTTAAAAATACGTACGGTTGATCTGGCATTGTATGCTTTTTCGTTGCGTTTATACGCCTCATACAATTTGTCTTTAATTTTTCCTCGCATCAGCTGCAGGGCGTTCGGAGAGGGTAATACTTCGATTTCACCATCGCTTAGGGATTTCAACTGTTTCAGAATTTGGTATGCACTTCCATGGGTGATCATATGATGACCGAACAAAGCGAAGAATGGTGACATTCCTATCGACTGATGTACAGAAGTACACAGAGCTTGTCGGATTTGTGGCAAGTGCAGGTCCCAATCCTTTTGGTCTTCTTTAAGATATGTTCGTATGGCCGATAGTATTGAACGGTTTACCCTCTCCGAAGCGTTTGCCTGTGGAGAATAGAGGGAATTTTTTATGTGTTTCGTGCCATACTTGGAGAGAAAATTTTTGAATTCTTGTGAGACAAATTGCTTGCCGTTATCGCTGTGTACGAACTCTGGCACTCCGAATTTCAAAAAAATTTCTTTTTCGAGAAAGTCAATCACTAGTTTGGAGGTGGCTCTATGCATTGGTTACAAGAATACGGATTTTGTCATGTAATCGAGTGCAATAAATAGAAACAAATTTCCCTTTTTGCTTCGCACGTATGTAGGGGCCCATAAAATCTATGTAGATTTTTTGAAACGGAAGTTCTATATTCTGTTGAAATCCCATAGGGGGTCTCATAATAAAATTTGGGGATTTGTTTTCTTTACATTTGCTGCATTTATTGACAAAATCTCGTACTTGCTGTGCCATTTTTGGCCAAAAATATGTTTCTTTGATTCTTACTAGGGTTTTTTGAATGCCGCCATGGGCACAATTGGGAGGCTCGTGGCTTTGAGCAATGACTTGGTGGGTTAAGCCTGAAGGTAACCATAGCTTCCAAAGGCTGTCATTACTTACGTTGCTGTTTAGGTTCGGGGTGACTTTTTTAAATACAAAGCCGTTCTGAATTTTCAAATCAGGTAGGTTTTTGCCGTTTTTATTGATGGTATCAATTAGGTCGAGATATTCCTTTGATTTAAACTCAGACGATTCGGTTATTGGTGATAAAGTTAACTGATACATGTGCATTCTGGATAATGCATCCGGCACCAGATTTTGTGTGCCTTTAACGTGTTTTATATGAAAAGTATATGCCTGTAACTTCAATGACCATCGTGCTAGGCGGCCACTGAGATCGGTTAAGTTCATCAGCTATTTGAGGCTGGCGTGGTCGGTAATCACCGTGAAGGTACTACCTTCCACATATGGTCTGAACTTATGAATGGCTCTCAACGCAGCGAGACATTCCTGTTCTCCAACACTATATTTTTGTTGGCAAGCATTTAACTTTTCTGAAAAATAGGCGATGGGTTTCTCATTCTGTTCATCGTCATGCTGAAACAGAACAGCGCCAATACCTTTTGACGAGGCATCGCATTGTATTGTTAATTGTTTTGAAAAATCTGGGGTATTTAAAAGTGGAGCAGAAGTTAAAGCGTCCTTCAAAGCCTCAAAAGATTCTTTAGCTTCTGTAGATATTGGAAATTTACTTCCTTTTTTAAGACAATCAGATAAAGGAGCGGCTAGAGTTGAAAAGTTCCGGATGAAGCGACGGTACCACCCACATATCCCAAGAAATCTCCTCACCTGTTTTTGTGTCGTTGGTAGCGGAAACTCTCTAATTGCTGATACCTTATCAGGGTCAACTTTTACATGGCCTTGTCCGATAATGTATCCGAGATACTTAAGTTCTTTGAAACAAAAGAAGGACTTTTCGACGTTGATAGTCAGGTTAGCTGATTTTAAGTGTTCCGCTACCAACGTCAAAATTTTCAGATGGGATTCGAAATCCGGGGAGATAATCAGGAGATCGTCAAGATAGACAAACACGAATTCCCTAAGTGCCGAGGGGATCACTTTATCCATTAACCGACATAACCTTTGGGGTGCATTACACAACCCAAAAGGCATGACGGTGAATTGATGCAATGGTCGACCTGGCACAGTAAACGCGGTCTTCTTTCTTGACCTCTCCTCCAGAGGGATCTGCCAGAACGCATCTTTGAGATCCACACTACTCATGTAATGTGTATCTCCAAGTTGGCTGAGCAGACTCTCCAGAAGAGGTTGCGGGTACGCATCTCCCTTTGTAAGAGAGTTCACCATGCGATAGTCCAAACATACTCGATCCTTACCAGGTTTTCTGATAAGAACTATGGGTGAACTCCAAGCACTGTGACTCTCTTCAATAACTCCCAAAGAGAGCATGCGATCCAGCTCCCTATTGATTATCTCCAGATTCGCAGGGGACATGGGGTAATGTCGCTGCTTCATCGGTTTAGCGTCTCCTGTATCGATCACATGCTCCTCAAGGGAGGTTTTACCCAACCCAAGCTTTGCAAATGAAGGAAATAGGGAGATCACTGACTCTAGCCGACTTTTTTGCTCCGAGGTTAGCTCGTGCATAGGAGGTTTAGGTTTATCTAATTTTTCTTCGACAGAATCTTTACTTCCAGGAGGACAGAATAATTCGCTGATAAAGGTTGAAGCGCCCTGAAGCTCGGTGGGTTTTTGGTCGAGTTTTTCAATATCGCGTTTTTCATGGTCGGCTGAAAAAACCGAAAACTTCGCTGATGATATGCGGAGCGATTTGGAATTTGGACCAAAAGTCCACTCCAAGATAGAGGGGTTGAAGTAAATCTGGTACTAAATAAAGATCGAGAGGTTTTATCACTTTATCATATTCTATCGGTACGGAAATGCGTCCTACGATTCTCTGACCTTTACCGTCCGCAGTTTTTACTTCTGATTTCAGGGTGGTAATGGGAATGTTAAGAGACTTTACCAACTCCATGCAGCCTTTGCCTAGACAGGATATTGAGGCGCCACTATCAAGTAATCCAGCCATTCCTCGCCCTATAATGGAAATCTTGGCATATGGTCTGATGTCTAGCGGAGTACTTTCAAGAGTGGTTTCTTCTAAAAAGGTTCGAAAAGCGGCTCTTTTCGCACTTCTCTGACGAGTTTTTAACAATTTGGATGGTATATCCGAGGGTTTTATTTCTTCTAAGTTGAAGATTAGATTTCGTATCTTTTCGTAATTAAGAAGTCGTTCTTCGAAGGACTTTTTATATAGAGGTATAGGTTTTTTGTCAGGATTATTTTTAGGGAGCGGTGAAGTCTCTTCTGTGACATCCTTGGGCTCACAAATCAAAATGGTTTTGAGTTCAAATTGAAAATCGATTTTATCTAACATAACTGAAGAGTCAGTATCAGTAGATTTCGTAAATTTTGGGTCATTTTCGGGATTGGCTTCAGACTCGTTGGACTTTGAGACTGATTGGGTACCTCGACAAGTATCTAATGAAGTTGAAGTATTTGTCGAAGCGTCTTTTTTGTTTAAACTGGGTTTGTTTGGGTCGAACGTGACTCCCCAGGTGGCATCACGCTCGTTTTGAAGTTTCCCTTGGTGGCATTACAGTTCGGACAATCACGAACCGTAGCAGTAGATGAGCTTGCTCATCTTAGAAGGACAATTGGTCGAGAGATGACCTATTTCTTTACAAATATAGCACTTCATAGTGCTTAAAGAGTTTTTGTCTTGAACGTTAGAACGATTATAAGAAAATGAGGCAAGGTTTTCGGCATCTGGTTCGTAAAACGTTTCGTCGGTATAAGTTCCAGTTGGCCAGTGCACTTCATGTACGTTTCTTACGAAGTTCGTACGATTTTGAGAGGCATAACGCGCTTGCAACATCTTCTCCGTTCGTCGACATTCGTCTCTAAAGCGTTCTAACGAGTATATACTCATGGGATAAACGAATGCCATAAGACGAGCGTTTATATTATTTCGTAAAATAGGGACTAGGTCTGCGTCTCTCATAGGTTCGCGTAATTGCCTCTTAAGATGAATTATCGATGTATAAAACTCATCGAACGGTTCTTGGGGTGATTGTTTCCGATCCATAATCGCTTTCAGAATTTCAAGATCACTTTCGTATCTCTGAAATTGCTTTAGCAAAGCATTTTTGAGAGTCAGCCAATCGACTCGTCGACGGTCGCGTAGGTATTCGAAATACCAATCGGAAGCCGTTCCAACCAAAAGATGATGGAAATTACGAAGTACTTCTTCCCAAGGACAATTATATTTTTCCTGCAAGATTTCAATACGTGAGACGAATTCTCGTATTGGCATGCCTTTGGACGTGTCGTCGAATCTGACACTCCACAAAGTTTCAAAGCGACGCGAATACGGTCTGTCATACGGAAATCCGAAATCTTGTCGGTGATTAATTGGAGGATATCTCATATCATAATGTGAGTTATTGAAATCTGTGGGATCATGACCAAACGGAACAAAATCCACTCTTGGACGATCAATTCTATTTGGGTCCATTGGATTATAGTCCATTTGAGGACGATTCGTTGGAATTGGATTGGATTGAAGAAATTGAATACGGGGATCGCCTCGAAGATATGGATCATCCCGTTTGTAGTCGTATTGGTTACGGTTCCGATAATTTGGTTGGGGTTGAAAAGATTCCCGCCGATTTCGCTCGGAAAAATCTTGAAAATGTTTGGTGTGGTTGATAGGTGGTCTGTTTAAGCCATCAGGGCAATCGCGAAAACGAGAGCTAGTCAAAAAATTACTAGAATGCATCGAAAGATTGGCATTCGCTGTTGGTCGGTTAGCTTGTGAGGCGATTGGTTCGTTTTGGACACCGCTGAGTGGGTTTGAGGAGGGCAACAAAGTTTTCATACTTTGTTCAACATTTTTTTGTATCAGCCCAGGCAGGTCTTTAAAAAGAGATTTTTGTAGGTCCTTTAAGCTTGCATCAACTACACTTTTTATATGGTTGTGGAGGCGATTCGAAGACGGATAAAGTATATGGGATTCCGATACTTGTGCTTGATTGGATTGAACATTATACCCAATATTGTTCAGGTTAATTGCTTGTGCACCGTCGATAATGTCATCATTATCTGGAAATGTTTCTCCAACCGAATTGTTGGGTTGTGGTTGTGGAACAAACTGATTTGGGGTTGGACGATTTGCTAAAGCGCTTTGATTCAAACCCGACGCACTATTTATAAAATCGGTTGGGAAGAGTGCCATAATCGGACTCGAGGATGTGGTGGTGGTAGTAGTGACTGTGGCATGGGACGTAACTGTGGTAAATATTCCATTATTGGATAAGTCAGGGTATGTAGTTGAGTTTTCTGTAATTTGTTGATTCCGAATTTGGTAGATACTTCCGTTGTGAACCAAGTCAAAGTTTGGGGAATGAATTACGTTCCTTCCTGCTTGGTTTACATTTATAGGAGGTGAATGTCTGAGGGGAATAGAACCAGCTTGAGTTCTAGAAAGGGACAAATTATCGCATGGTCCGTGGTTTCGAGTTCATACACCATTTCGATTGGCGTCAAAGGCTGAATGCCTACTTGTTTTGGGAAAAGTCCCATTAGTGGATTTTTTACTCATAATTTCCCAACTAACAATTTAACTTGTATTAGGTCCGATTTTTAAAATCTGATAAGCTATAGCTCACATAGAACTTTCATATACAATTCCACCATTTTCCAATATTTATTTTTGTTTATAGCCTGTTTAATGCCTTTTAAAATTAAATTAGCAAGTTATACATAAGGCTTGTATACTTAAGTATAAAAGCCTTGTTTAAGGCCTGCCCAAGTTGTTTTACTGAAAGTAAACAAAATAAATTCGTATACGGCTTTCTTAAATAAGCTTGCTACACAGCACACAGCAGCAAGATTTGACATTTCTCTGGAGTTGAAAATATTCTGCAGCGGGTGTAACAAATATTCTAAAGTGTTCGTCATTAAATTGAAAAGATTATAATAACAAATATTTTATTAAAAAACCTAATTCGGCAAAAAATAGTGAATAATTAATAAGAAGTTATCAAAACATCAATGAACTTCGATTTCAAGTGTCCAAAGTCGATTAACACTATGAAGCGCGCGCTCGCCGATGTGTTCCTCGATTGATGTGTTTCTTGATAGAATTTGTGTTTTTTTTTTTTTTTCTTAACTTTAATGAATGCATAACTATTTTGTTTATTTTTGCAACTTTTTTCGTAAATATGTTTGTTTTTAATCTTACAAAACAATGCGAAAAAGTAAATGCACTTTTGAATGTTTGATATGAATTTGTATGCGCATAAGTGTGTTTGCTTTTTGCCTCATATCTACTGACAAGTGGCACACACAATCCCACATAAAAAAAATTTAACTTTTACAAATTCCATTGAACCAAAAATCGTTCTGAAATGATTTTAAGGAATTCGGCATTAAATCATTTAAAAATAAAATAAAAGTTTTAAAGCAAACTTATTGAAATTATTGCCTTTTTTGGTGAGCTGTATAGTTTTGTTTGTATAACAGCTGTATCCCTCCGTGAGGAAATTAATAGTTTTTATAAAATTTTAGTAGCAAACTTAATCAAATGATTGTCTTCTTTGGTGAGCTATTTTGTTTGGCTTGTGACAGCTGTGTTGCTGTGTACCTCCTTGAGGAAATGTATAGTTTTTATAAAACGTTTGTGACAAACTAATGAAATTATTGTCTCATTTCGTGAGCTATTTCGTATGGGTTGTGACAGCTGTGCACATCTATGACGAAATATATAGTTTTTATAAAATGTTAGTAGCAAACTTATTGAAATGATTACCTTCTTCAGTAAGCTACCCTACCAGCGGACACAAAACATACACCAACGAGTCGCACGTACTTGCTGTTATAATTAAGTTTTTTCCTTAACGAGAAAATTTATTTTTCAAATTGTGATTTGATAGAAATAGAAGTATAAAGTGTGATCAAATGGTTATGTAGCTTCACATAATAATAGAGAAACAATTGTTTAAGATTTATACCTACATACATAACTATATAAACTCGTATGTTCTTGTATATTTCTTCTTTCAAACCCTTCAAGAATTAATTGATTCACACTTTTTAAACTTAAAAAAAGTAACAAATATCAAGAAAATCGTATCATATCAGTATGAATTTGGCTAGATGACTCATCTGCAAATATATACATATTTGTAGATGTTCTCTGTCATCGTATTATTAGGATTAAAATCTGGAGTAAATTTTTTTTAAATCCAAAACGTGACCTTAACTACCTGTATATTGCTGGTAAGATTGTACAGGCACAAGTATCAACTCATTAGAATTTTAGCATACACCTTCTGAATTACGAATTGGCGTAGTGGGTAGCGTGCTGGATATGTGATTGGAGGGATGCGAGTTCAATCCTCGGAAAAGTAAGTAACATTTTTATAAATTAAATAATATTATTATCATTTCAGAATATAGAAAAACGTTATCCAAACTCCCGTCCAGAAAATAAACTCACAAAATAAAAATAATAAAAATTAAATAAAATAATTCCAAGCAAGCAAACTTCTTTTATTACACCTGCATTGGTGGCTTTTATAAGGCCTAGATGTAAAATGTTTGTATGGCCTATTTAATGCCTTATTATACAAGCCTTACTTGTTTAGTTGAGCAATATTTTGTCTTTTTAAGACCTTTTTACAATATTGTTGGAAAGCTATTTAATTGCATAGGACTTGTGACGAAAGGTTTTAAGGGAATCAAATAGCTTCTTCAATGTGCGCCAAAATGATTTGCATAAGGCTAATTTAAGTTTCTGGACAAGTCAGAAAATAGCTTGTATTGACACTTAAACAACTTAAATTGTTAGTTGGGTTGTTTTATAATTTTTCAGGTTAAAGTATACAAAGGAAATCAGAATTATTCAAAGAAACAAAATTAAGGATCACTAGGTATTAAGTAAATATTTTTACGAAACGAAATTGAGGGGAAAAAAGTATATTGTTGGTTTTTCTTTTGTAGGTTTTGTTCTCATATAGGATATGGCGATTTCGAAAAGGTCAAGTAAAAGAAGAAGGATCTACGTAAGGCGATGTCAAAGAACATTTAGGGAAAACATTTTTAATACGAACAATTAGGTAGCTTCCAAAAAAGTTTTGTTTTCGCCTATAATTTATCGACTCACTGTTAATCGGCAACCTCTAGTGCAACAGCTTCTAACAGTACAGTGGAACGGACTCCTAGAAGGTTGTATCGGATTACCGGTACTGATAAATTCGGCGGGGGAGAAATTAATAGGTTTTTTTTTTTTTTTTTTTGAAAAGACATAAGTGTTATGAAGCCATACAATAACGACTGCCAGTTCACTTGCATCTGCAACTTTTTATAAAAGAGGTGTTTAATGGTGGCTACGAAGGTGGTCAAACTCAAGATAACTTCGAAACATTTCTTTAGTGTTCACTTCATTAGCTCTACAGCTTTGGATCGACTCCTAAAAAAAATTAAGTTATGAAATTGATGCTGAGGATAAGTTGCGGGTAGGGGCTGTCGGTGTTTCCAACGTCAGGCCCCACGTTGGGTGCCAATATTTTGCGGCAGACTTAGGCTCATGTCCATGAAACATTTAGGCGGAAGCCGAAATGCTGAACCAAACGGATAGTTCGGCATGCTGGCATTTGGTGCAGCTAGAGCTCAGTCGATGGGGGGAGTTCTTTTCCGCTGTCGTTTAGTCCGCAAAATAGTATATACATCATGCCGAGTCAGAGGAAGGGAAAGAGGGAGAGGGATACTTTCAAATACGTTACTCTGAATTTTCAAAAAAAACAGATAGAGGCCGATATGCGGCCGGAAGCGTACCTAGGGAAGATAAGCCGTTGAGCTATTTAAATAAAGGGAAGGGAAAGGAAAGGGGAACCACGTACACAAAAAAAAAGTCTGGGTCGGATGTTAATGACCCAGGGCTATCTATACCCACCCTACGCCACTGACTCACAGGTCAGGGCTCCATGACCGTCAAAAGCCAGAAATTAAGTTGACGGCCCCAAATCATATTTCCTTTTTTTGTCATGCCTTCGAACCTAACTTCGTTTCACCCTCCTAAACTACATCGCCAATTTGTTGCCGGTTACCACTTCATATTGTATTCTTAGAGTCCCCAAATTAGAAACCAAAACACCAAAAAGTTAAGTCGAAATGTTTTCTATGTATAATGGAAACTTGGTTTATTCAAACTTAATATACAGTGATACAGATTCATTTTTTTGTTTTTGTGTTTTAATGAAATGAAAGTTAAAATAAGTTAACATAGCCTGAATATAAATCAAGATGAAAAGTGAATGTAATCTAAATCCTTGGAAAGTCAAATAGAAATTAATGGTATGTCAAATTATTTTATTTCTATTGCGAGCAAAAGCTATATTCAAGTTAAGTCCGGTAAAAATGTTGTAAATCCGAGGAAAGTCCAAGGACAAATCAAAGGGATGTCAAATTATTTTATATCTTATGGTTGTAAATCTTATGTCAATTGTTTTTTTTTCTTTTTTTCTTTAGTTTAGAAATTTCGGAGTCAAAGGACAAATCAAATAAAATTAAATTCACAAATAATTCTTGGATTCCTATCTAGGAGTAAATCCGACGTATACGCAAATCAATTAGCCTTGTTATGCAAGAAAAAATAATGACCACGGTAAGGGTGAGTAGGATTGTTATCACAAATAAAAGGCGAGAATATGTATATACATAGGTATAAAGGTAATGTATATGACAAACAAAATTTACATCAGTTACCAAAATTACTAAAATTCGTTTTTTACTTACGGTTTCCTTCGGCGTTCTGTAGCAATCCGTGCGCACGTATAGCTCCAGTGGCTGCTCAGGAACCTGCTTAAGTTAATTAGTTAAATGACAATTTCACTGATATAAGTTTTTTTTCTCAGACGAAAGGTTTTTGTTTTTTTTTCTTTTTGATTTGCTAGGTATTAATATCTTATTTTCAATTACGTTTTCTTTTTTTTCTTATTATTTAATTTTCTCTTTTCCTCTTTTTTTTAGGTATTCTTTTTTTTCTTTTTATTTTCAGGTATCTTCCCGGACGACAACGAAAGCGATACGGCACCCTGACCCGGTCTAAACTATAAATGGAAATTTGGAACGCGCCAAAACGATGGATTTAAACCTGTACAATGTGCACTAATTCTTAATTCTAAATGAATCGACTAAAATTAATTCTAAATCTTACTATTAATTTTTAAGAAGCAACAAAAAAAAAACTATTAAAACTAATTTAAAATCGAAAGTTCCTTTTTTTCGGATGGGTTTACCACGCGGGCAGATGACGGCTACACGTTGACGAGTCGAGCGTTGGCGGCGACGACACGAATCAGACGCAATTTTCCTTCCCGAACACTTAGCAATACAATGGGCTAAAACGTGCGCTTGTACCAATCTTTGGTTGCAGCACGGGGCACCGATAAAACTTCTGATGGCTATTGGGTTCGCAACTCCGGACTACGCTAGTATAGGCGGGCCGGGTATGCGAGAACGAAAATTCAGCGCCACAGTACTTAGCTTATCGGAGCGTCAAAGGGGTGTTTGTGTCGAGCGCCGGTGTTGGATTTGTTCCGATCCGATGTGCAGTTGGAGTGGATGCTACGGATCTCACAAATTAAAGCCGCTCGGGCACCAGTGTAGTGTAGCAAAGCACTTTCTGCTGGAATTCAAAATCGAGAAGTCTACGTTAGTTTTTTTTGTCTTTATCGTTTTTTTTTTCTTTTCGTTTAGGTAAAAAGTTATACCAGACCTTTTTTTCCAAGAGAATAGATAAATTCTTTATTTCACGGGGAGGGTTTAAGTTTGCCAATTATTTCTTCTAGTTTTTCCTTTCAGTTTTTGATTTTTTATACTTTTAATTTCTGAATTTATGGCAGCGTATTATAAAGTGCCATGCACGTCGTCGGTGGCAGACCAAAAGAAAAAGAACGAAATCCGAATGGCGCCGTTTCGAGAAAGTTCTGGCTTTCGTTCAGTGAACGAAAGAATCGTGCGCCTTCGTTCGGTGAACGAAAGAAATAACAAAAGTGCTGCCCGATCAATTTTTTAAAGATCGTGCGGAATTCTGTATAGCGGCGTCCGCGAAATAAGGCGACCGCTACAACATAGAACCTTAAACGTACTTTTTGTCACACAAAAAACAAACGCGTTTAAGTTACATAGAACTTTCTTGCTCAAAATTAATTCACATAGAACCTTTTTGAATTTAAAAATACTTTTTGATTAAAGCAAAAAGTCCTACGTTTTTTTTAACAATAAAACATAGAACTTTCTGTCAATGATTTTATGTGCATTTTTTCAGTGATTTGTGGACTATTTTACTTGAGAAAAATATATTTTTATTGATTTTTCTGTATTGTTTTAATATAAAAACATCAATCAAACGCTATTTAGGTCTTTTTTTTAGGATAGATGCTTTTTCTCCATACAAAAATATCTCCCATATAATCTCTTCAGTACTAAAAGGTTCTATGTTGTACATAGAACCTTTTTCGGAATTTTTAATCAACTTTTTCTCAACAAAGTTCTATGTCGTTTTTTAAAATGCTCGTAAAATCATCTAAAGTGATTAAATTAACAATTTTTTTTAATGATTTTATGACTTTTTTATGGTTCCTTATTGTTGTTTCAAGAAAAGAATTTTTTGTTTTAATTTCAATAATTTTATTTTAATATACTTAAAGATTTCTCTAGAAAGACGGGATTAAAAAATTTCGTATTTGCTTCTTTCTTTGCTGATATCCTTCTGATCTTTTTTGAAGGCCCGAAGGTATGTTTGTCTCCTTTTCATCAAGATTTGTTTCTCTCTCTCCTCAGTTGACAGCATTGCCAGGTTTGGCAACATTCCCCCCTGGTAAGCTGATGTTTTCTTCCAGGTTACCATACTCGCCAAACCTCTTAACACCAAGAACTGCCAGTTTTGCAACCGGTCGTGTGTATACACCGGTAGATGTCTTCACAATCGCTGACCTCGTCTGCCCGTCCTCGCTTCGGTTCACTTGTATGATTCGCCCCTTAGGCCAAGTATTTCTTGGGTTGTTCTCATCGATTATTATAACAATATCTCCTTCTGATACAGGTATAGCAGGTAAAAACCATTTAGTTCGTCTGGTGAGAGAGGGAAGATATTCCTTCACCCAGCGTTTCCAGAATAGGTTACCATATTGTTCGGATGTTAGCCAATTCTTCCGCATTGTATGTTTATCGCTTAAAAGTTCCCCAGTAAGTCTTATGCCGTTCGACGATCCCATCAAAAAATGATTGGGAGTGAGCGCCTCCTCACTATCGGTATCTATTGGTATTTAAGTAAGTGGTCTAGAATTTATAATGAACTCAACCTCCGCCATTAATGTTAGCAAAAGTTCGTCTTTAGGATTACGTCCCATATGCATTTGCGCCAAAGTTTGTTTCACGGATCGTATAAGCCGTTCCCAGCTACCACCCATATGGGGTGAAGCTGGGGGAATGAACTTCCATTCGATTCTGTCGTTTTCCAGAAATTTTGAAATATTTTCGGTACTTAGCTCATTTACCGCTGTTTTCAGTTCTTTGCTTGCTCCTCGAAAATTTGTGCCGTTGTCACTCCAAATTTCTTTCGGTCTTCCTCTTTTTGCACAAAATCGTTTGATTGCTAAGATGCACGAATCACTTGATAGGCTATGTGAAATTTCAATGTGAATCGCTCTCACAGTGAGGCATGTGAATAAAACACCCCATCGCTTTTCTGTGCGCCGCCCAACAGTAACCAACATTGGACCGAAATAGTCAAGGCCGACATATGAGAATGGCCGCGTAAAGGCTTTGAATCGAGCTTCAGGGAGACCAGCCATAAGTGGAGTTACAGGCATGGCTCGGTTATTTCGACATTCCTGGCAATCATTTTGGACCTTTTTTAGCACCGCTCTTGAAGTTGGAATGAAATAAAACTGGCGAATCTCATTTATTGCTGTTTCGAAAAAAAGATGTTTAAATTTTTGATGAAAACTGTCTACAATCAAAGTTGTGATTTTATGCTTTTTTGGTAAGATTATTGGCCTTTTACAATCAAAAGAGACATGGTTAGAAGCATCTATGCGGCCTTTCACTCGCATTACTCCATATTTATCCATATAAGGACTTGATTTGTATAATGAACTTGTCTTCTCTATTGGCTGGTTATTTTGCAAGGCAATGATTTCTTTAGGATAACCCTCAGATTGACATAATTTATAGAGATATGTTTCTGCTCCTTTGGCATAATCTAGTCTACCATTTTCTTTTTTGCATAACCAAAACAAGTGGTTTTGTGTGCCTGTAATTTCTCCTAGCGTGAGTAATTGCTCCGGTTTACGGCTTTTCTTTAAGAGTGTACAGCTATACTTATGAACATACGACATAGCTGTAACTAAACCTCTCCATGAAGAAAATCTCATACAATCTATCAACGGTGTCATAACAACACTTGCGTGAGTAAGCACCTCGAACACATTTACATCTTCTTCGGGGTTTGATGGCCATAAGTCTTTGGGATGGTAGAGAAAGTCTGGTCCTCGATACCAACGACTTTCTGAACTAAAATCAATTTTAAGATTCCACTTTGTGGCATCATCGGCTACGTTATGCTCACTGGGTACCCATCGCCATTCGTCTTCATTAGAATTTTCCAATATTTCACCAACTCTGAAGGCAACAAATTGTTTTAGTTTTCGATGGTCATTCTTTATCCAACATAGTACCGACTGGGAATCTGACCAGAAATAACGCCTGTGTATTTGAATTGAGTGCCCATTGATGACTGTTTGTGCTAGCCTGATACCTAACACAGCTGCTTCTAACTCCATTCTCGGAACCGAAATTTGTTTTAGAGAAGCGACCTTTGTTTTGGAACAAACTAAACTGCATTCAATAGATGATCCATTTTGTACTCTCAAGTAGCAAACTGCTGCGAAGCCTGATAGGCTAGCGTCCACAAAAACATGTAACTCTACTAGGGAGTCAGCATCAAACTTCAAGGTATTAAGATAAGGTCGTCTTAGCTTGATTTGTCTGATGGTAGGCAGCAAATTTAGCCACTCTTTCCAAAGTGCAAATTGTTCTTCATGTATTGGTTCGTCCCAGCTTATACGTTCACGCCAAATAGATTGTAACACTATTTTCAGTAACATCAAAAAATGTGCAATCAAGCCAAGTGGATCAAAGGTACTCATAAGCACTCGCAAAACAATTCTCTTGGTCGGAGGAGATAATCCATCTAGAATTTCTTGGTCGAAGTTTTTGTTGTTGAATAAAAATGAGAACTGGTCGGTTATCGGTGACCACCACATTCCTAACACCTTTTCAAAATCGTAGAGGCTTAAACAGTTTTTAAAGGCTTTGTTGGACTGAGCTGCTTTACTTTCCAGCGTATCTAAAACACTCTCTGCGTTACTCATGAAGTTCCTTATTTCAAACCCAGCCTGTTGATGAATATGTATGACTTCTTTTGTTACGCGTATTGCTTCATCTATGGTGTCGAAACTATCCAAGTAATCATCAACATAATGGTTCCGTATTATCGCTTCAGCTGCTCGGGGGAACTTGGCAGAATGTTCCATTGCATTCTTGTTCTTTATGTATTCGGCACAATACGGTGAGCAGGTTGAACCAAAGGTGAGTACTTTCATAAGGTAGTCTTCTATAACTTTTGTTTCTTTATTCCTCCACAAGAATCTTTGAGCGTGTTGATCATTGTCATCTACAAGTACTTGGTGGAACATCTCCCGTATGTCTCCACATATTGCTATATTTCTTTGTCGAAAGCGAAATAATATGTCTACAAGCGAAACAAGATAATCGGGTCCAGAAAGTAACATTGAATTTAAAGAGACTCCTTCAACTTGTGCCGCTGCATCCCATACTATTCGCACCTTGGATGGCTTGTTAGCATTTAAAACGGGAAAAATTGGAAGGTACCAGGTTCTGTTCCCTTGATGTTTTTGTATATCTGCATCTGTAAGTTTACGCACGTATCCCTTACGTAAATAGTCAGAAATTTGTGAGTCTAAATTTTTTGCCAGTTCAGGTTCTTTGTTTAAGCTCTTCTCAAGACACAAAAGTCTTCTTTCTGCAGATAATCTACTATCGGGAAATTCAACACATTCACTTTTCCAAAGCAGTGGAACACTGAATCTGTTACCTACTCGTTTAGTTGAATTTTCTAACAGGGTCTCGGCTCTTACATCTCTCCCTTTAGTGAGTTTTCTTAGCTCCTTTGAACCAAAGCTTTCTATTGAAAAGAATTCCCGAACTAGTTCATGAAGTTTCTCATCAGCCTTTTCTTTACATTCACACAAGTGAAAGCTGGGATGTTCAATAAGCGCTTCATCTTTTTCATCACACGGTCCGAAAATTGTCCATCCAAGTCGTGTTTTGATTGCTGCTGGTTGGTTTGTTTTTCCTTCACGATGTTTCAAAGAATTTAGCAAATTAGCATTATCAAGGCCTATCAATATTCTCGGCTGAGCATCACTAAAAGATTCAATGGGTATGCCTTTCAAATAATTGAAGCGTGATGTAAGTGACTCAAAATTAATCGTCTGTGCAGGAAGACTTAAAGATTCAACTGTTCGAATGTTTGTTAGTGCATACTTCTTAGAACTCTGTGGTGCCGCTATCATCAAGTTGACTTTTTCGATTTTTCTTCTGTTCGAGAAGTACCAGATGTCCATTTCAAACGAAGTTCCTGGGGTTCACCTTTCAAGTTTAATGTGTCTGCTAGCTCATTATCCATCAGGGTGATGGAAGAACCATCATCGAGGAAGGCAAATGTTTCAACTTTAATTCCATTGTTGTAGAGAGACACAGGTAGAATTTTAAACAACAAGCTTCCTTTGTGTTTATGAGCGCAATGATAACTTGACAGATTTTGATTCTCGGATCGTGCGACAGGTTGATCATGTTTATGCAGTAGCTTGTGGTGTCTATATGTGCAACCCATTATTCCGCATCTATTTGTTGACAAACATCTACGCTGATTATGGCTGACAAGGCATGTACGACACAGAGAATGCTTCTTTACTGCTTTCCACCTGTTATTTAAATTGAGAGCAATAAATTCCCCACAATTTTCAACGGATTCACAAACTCCTTTACAGATGACGCAGGACTTTTGGTGATCTTCGCGCTGAAAATCATCTTTCGCTTCTTCGTGATGCCCACTTAGGTGGATGGGTTGTCGTCTTTTGTCAGACTTAACGTCTTTTGAGAATAAACTCACATCTGTAACCTCACAAGCAGCTTGGGCAACTTGAAATAGCCAGGAACCAAATGTCGCCAGATCTGTAGTCTGCCTGCCTATTTTGAAAACACCCCAATTTAGCCGAGTTTGGATTGGCAATTTATCAGTCAACTCTTGCATTAGACAAGGGTTGTTTAAATGGGATGACAGTCCAGCAGCTTCCATAGTTGCAACGATGTTCTGAACTGATAAGGCAAAGGTGACTAATGTTTCTAACTTATCATCTCTAGGTGGACGCTCTTGTCTCAGCCTTGTAATCAGCGTTTTTATCACTAATTCGGGACGACCAAATAGCATTTTCAGTGTAGCGATTATACTTGGAACTTGACTTGGATATAGGAGCTTGGCTCTTACTGCGTCAAGGGCATTTCCTTTTAGACTTCGGTTTAATCTTATCAAATTTTCATCATCTGAGAATCCACATGCACGAGTTGTGCTTTCAAAACAACTGAAAAATAGTGGCCACTCATCTGGCCGCCCGGAAAACGATGGCAATTCCTTTGACACTATATGCCTTGTTGCTATCTGCTGACTATTTAGATTTGGTGCTCCTCTTGTCTGGCTACCAGTAAAGACGTGATTATTAATGTTGTTTTGTGCGTAATCGTTATTAAGAATTTGGATATTTGATGGATTTTGGATTGTTGTGGAATCTCTGTTAGTTTTTGCTTTTGGATTAACAGCTGGCATGGTGGAACTGTTGGCTCCTATCCATGTCTCATTGAGATTTACGACAGTTTCTAAATCTTGAATAAGAGGTTTTTCTAAATTTTGCTTGCTTCCACTTTGATGATTCAAAATGGGGCAAACTTGCTTTTTATTTGTGGCTTGCTGCTTGACCCACTCATCTAACCGTGATGATGTTGACTCTGATTCACTTTCGCTGTCTGTCTGTTGCTCCAAAAGTTTATACTTTGCTTCGAGATATTCTTGATCTCGTTTCTTCATAAGCTCTCTTTCTTCTTCTATTCTCATCAAGCTTAATTTTAAAGACTTCACAGAATTTGTCGATTTAGATTTAGTGGATTTTGCACGTGCTGGGACACAGAATTTACGATGGTATAATTGCTGTGATTGTTGAGCTGGCATTTTGGGATCGTTTTGATTTTCATATGTTGAAGGTTTCGTGTTGGTTACGGGCTTCTTCAAAAGGGGGTCTGATAAACGAGGATGCTGTTCGTTGTTGGATGGATTTCCTCTTGAATCAGTTTGGTTTTGTAGCACTGTCGATGTACGAATGGGGGATTTTTCTTTCATTTGAAAATCTGCATTGTATGAGGACGCAGCATCTTGTTGCAGGCATTTTGGGCATCTCCAGTCCTTATCTTCAATACTGGCATCAACGTCGACACATCTGAAATGATGCCATTCATCGCATTCGTCACATTGCACCATATGACTGTCGTCGACATCACTACATGATTTGCAGTTCTGCTGGGGGTCGGATTGTCGTTGTTGACTTGGCGGAGGCGAGTTCATCATAATTACCACAACCTACTATATACCTTACTGCTATCACTTACCTGACAGTGGGCGATATTTGTCCGGTTTCCTTGGCTCAGTTGTTCATAGACCGAAGATGAAACTTCTCGAATCTTCTTGTTGCAGGTTAGGTTGCGCTTAACTTCGGCACGTGTTGTTAGGTTGTAGATAGTTATTCAGTGGTTTAACTCTTCGTCCACTATTTTATATTACTCCTGGATATATAAATTTTATTGCTTGAAGAAATTTAAACAATTCTTTAGACTGTAGCGTGGCCTTGGTTAACGAAATCGTAGGTAATTTGCCATTAGCTTTTGTCAAATTGTTTAAATAAAAACTCGCGCAGCGTTTATTTGCTTTTAAGAAATTTTTTAATGTTGTTTCAAGAAAAGAATTTTTTGTTTTAATTTCAATAATTTTATTTTAATATACTTAAAGATTTCTCTAGAAAGACGGGATTAAAAAATTTCGTATTTGCTTCTTTCTTTGCTGATATCCTTCTGATCTTTTTTGAAGGCCCGAAGGTATGTTTGTCTCCTTTTCATCAAGATTTGTTTCTCTCTCTCCTCAGTTGACAGCATTGCCAGGTTTGGCAACACTTATCATATTGCATCAATACTTTACTGATATCTAACTGTTTAATGCAAAAAACAGCCCTCTAAAACTTTGAAGGCGATTATCTCGGATTTTTTTTTTTTACATACAACCTTATAGTTCTCGGCCAGCGGAGTGTCGACATCGAACAAACCTCTTCTCAATTTGCTTTATAAAAGAAAAAGACAGATATAGTCAAATCGATTATATTGCTCGCCAGTCTTTTGACAGGTGACGCAAATCAAGAAAAGGGTTCATAAATGTAGTATTTGTATTTTCGAAAAAGAAATTAATAATAACAGCCCAGCAAACATTTTTGTGAACGTTCACTGAACATTCAGTGAAAATGAAGAATATATATTCGAGAAACACTCACTTCAGTGAATCAAATGTGAATATACTCAAATATCCCATCACTTTTACCTATACGCGGGGAAAGGGATTTGTGTTGATTTTTTTCATAATAAAAAAATATCGAGATTCTTATTTCCTTCACATAATATGAATAAAAGTGAACGCGCACAAGCGATCCTCAAAAGAGGTATATCTTGGGTGCGTCCATTTTTATTCACATAAACTGAATGTCCCTTTCATTTTGTTTTGAAAAGCCATAACGGGACCTAGTCGCACATATACGATTCATAGACGTTCGGCAAAACGAATAGAAGCACAATAATCCATTTGTTTTAACTTTTTCAATTGGAGTATCTTTTTGATTTCCATTTTCATTCCGTACGGAATTAATTCGTCTGAATATCAGAATAGCCGCGAATATTCCATTATACTTTAGCAAAATTTATCATAAGTTTCATTCGATGAATCTATGGCAATCAAATTGTTTCTGCAGATAATTTTACCATTTTAAAATAGCATTTTGTATAACCACACTGAAATAATATTTACATTCAGTTCTATGGTATACGTTCGGATTATCATTATAATGAATTAAATATAACTCAATTTATATTCACTAAACTGAATGAGGAAACCCCAATTTATATTCACATCAATGAATCAAATCTGTCTCATTTAAATGATTCAAAAAAGATCCATGAATTGTTCAGTGAAATGAATATATAAGCGTCCTATTTACATTCACTAAAGTGAAGAATTACTCTATTATTAATGAAACATAAAAACGATTCGAATTCGAAGTAATGCTACGCAGTAAATTTGATCCAAACCGGTTTATAAATGAGTTCATAAATGAGGGTTTCTTTCACTTCTGTGAATTATTTATAAATCATTTCTGAAGGGAAATGTTTGCTGGGAGGTAATTAATTGAAAATACACACAAACTAAAAACATTACCTAAGATCTGCGACTGAGAAAAAATTTGTTTAGGCAATTCCAAACGCAAATATCAACTAGGTAATTCTGGCTCAAATTTTTCGACAAAGTATAAATAAAAATTTTTTTTGCGACAGTGGAAAGCAGCAAAAAGGATCGTCATTGTAAGAATCGCGTCATGTAAATGCCAACATACATTGACTTTCCCCTCATTTTTAATTCCCTCCTATTCCCTTCACCAACAAGAAAAAAGAAACGAAAAATCGATCAGGAAAATCGGGTAATGTAATTGCCAACTTAGAAACCCGACCGCGAACAATAAAATTGAAAAACAAACTAACCTAACTAACTAACCTTATTTTCCAGTCGCATCATTCCATTTTCCAAGTCAACAAAAATTCTTGGAATGACATTTCTATAATTTTTCGCATGATAAAAAAATATTTTTGAAGTGTGTTGTTCATCTTCTTCATAACAAAGTAAATTATTTGAAAAATAATAGAAACCAATAATATCACAATTTCATTTTATAAGGTAATTCATTGTGTAACTCCACTAAGAAATACAAAACACTTTTTCTTTTTAAAATGTTGTAGGTATAAAAAGCCGCTGCGGAAAAAGCTAAAATATGTCGTCTTCCTCTGAAGAAGACTCGGATGGTTCAGAATCCACAGCCTCAGAACAATTCGAGTCAGTGCCAGATGAGGAATCTGCCCAAGATGAACCGCCACCAAAAAAAGTCAAAACCGAATGGTCTAAGAGCTATTCCAGCACCGCCTTCAAAATGATGGCCAATATGGGTTACAAAACCAATCAGGGTCTTGGTAAACTAGGACAGGGGCGATTAGAACCTGTGGAAGCTGCCAGGCAAGACGGCCGACGTGGTCTTGGCTTGAAACTTGAAAAAATATCGAGCGCTGCTGAGCAGTGGCGTGAGAACTTGGAGGAAATACGAATCCCAGAGAGGATTGACTGGATTCAAAACCATTCGGATGACTTGGACTCTTTGTCAATGGAAGACCTTTTAGATTGGGTGCGTCAGGCACCGAAAAAAGAAATTATAGATGACGAGACAAACTTCTGCGATCCAGAAATCCTCAGCAATGTCTTGAGTTCGAAGAGCGCATTTGACGAACTCGATGGAAATGACATGAGGAGAGCTCGCACACGCTCTAACCCATTCGAAACAATAAGGGGGTCCATTTTCCAAAACCGTGCTGCAGTGAAAATGGCCAACATAGACTCTTTGTGTGACTTCATGTTTACAAGTCCAAAAGACAAAAACGGCATGTCTTTGGTTAAGGATAACGACTTGTTGTACTTTGCCGATATATGCGCGGGTATGTAAGAATTGGAACCATTTTAGTAAAGTAGAAATTTGAATTCTGTTTTTAGGTCCAGGAGGCTTCACCGAGTATGTCCTTTACAAAAAAGGCTGGCAAGCAAAGGGCTTCGGTTTTACTTTGCGTGGTCAGAATGATTTCAAGTTAGACAACTTTTTCGCAGCTTCCCCGGAGACTTTTGACCCTTTCTATGGCACAGCCGGTGATGGAGACATCTTTAATCCGGTCAACCAGACATCTTTCGCCGAGTACGTCCTTAAAGACACGGAGCAAGCAGGAGTTCACTTCGTTATGGCAGACGGAGGATTCTCAGTTGATGGCAAGGAGAATATCCAGGAGATTTTATCTAAACAACTATACATGTGTCAGTGTCTAGTAGCTCTAAGCATTCTCCGCGACAAGGGTCACTTCGTGTGTAAGCTGTTTGATCTTTTCACACCTTTCAGTGTGGGACTTGTTTATCTTATGTACAAGTGCTTCGAAGAAATTAGCATTTGCAAACCAAACACCAGTCGTCCTGCCAATTCGGAGCGGTATCTTATCTGTAAGTGGAAAAAGTCAAATACAGAAACTGTGAGACGTCATCTCTCGGACATAAATAAGGAAATGTGGGACAATCCGCAATCGGAGACGGACGTTAGAGAACTGGTATCCCTCCAGGTACTCTTCCGTGACAAAGAATTCGTTGAGTATATCACTGAGAGCAACAACCGCCTCGGCCACAACCAGATCGTGGGACTCATCAAAATTGCAGCATACTGCAACAACCCTGACTTGAAAGAGCCACGACAAGCGGAGTACCGTAGCAAGTGCTTGGAACTCTGGAGCTTACCCGATAAGATGAGACAAGCTCCAGAGATGAAAAGCCCTGATGCCTTGCTAGCGGAACTGCTCAGCCCATGGAATCACGATAAGAGCTTTATGTCTGTCCCTGCAGATAGGTTAGACAGCAAAGTGAAATTAGGCCAGAAATTCATAAACGTACCAGATTGGTACTTTGTGCCCTTGTCACGCAGTGAGGATAATGCCCGGGATACTGCGACTTTTTTCTTAAGTCGTGGGCGGGGTATTATTCTAAAGTGGTCTCCGTCAGGCCGTTGGGAGCAGTGTGACTGCGTCCTGGAGATGTCTCCAAAAACTCTTATATACGGAGAGATAGTTCAGGAGCAAATTGGTGAAGGTAGCAAAGGTATAATGGTACGGGCCTTACACATTATCGATGGTATGTGTCTAGGTGGTATGAATATTGCACGAATGCCCTTAAAAGAGCGCCTTAAGCTATGTGACAAGTTCGCGCGCAGTCTCAATAAACCCAATAAAAAGGCAACAAGTGCAGATGGTAATCACGTTCAAATGACGCCCATTCGCTGCAAGAAACTTATTCCACTACGTGATTTCAACGATTTCTTCCAACAAATGCGTCCATACAAAATGAAAAACAATAGCAACGAACGTTTGGGTATTCGAATACGATCCGGTGATGACACTGCCGAACGGTTTTACGTTGTCGGTGGCATGATGTTCCTGAATGAGTTGATGCACCAGTTTGTGACTGCCATCTCAAACAGACATAACACGGTGTACTATTACAACGTAGAGACAAGGGAATCCTTCTATCCGAACCGTCTGCCAAAGGATATAAATGTTTTCAGTTCGTTCAAAAACTGTTTCATTCGTCGTCAGTTGTGGAAGTGGACAAATGTTTATCAAGTGGTCGAAGTTATGCCAAAGGACAAGCGTGAACAAGGCACTCTTTTCCGTATGGACTTTTGTGAATTCCTGCAGGATCGTTTGAAACACTGAACATTTAGAGTAGTTCTGTGAATTGCAGAATTCTAGCTTGTAGGTAGTTTTTCTTCTATCAATAAAAATATGTTGCTAGAACATAAAAATTATGGTTGTTTTAAACTTAAATACAATTGACAATTTAACTGTTCGATACACTCCAGAATAGAGATTTAAACTTGGTAGATGTCAGATCAATTTCGAAAACATTTGTTTTACTTGACCAGTGATGAAATGCCTCTTACTTGTTCAATCGTAACTTTTTTAAAAATGACGGTCAAATATTCAAATACTAACAGTGCCCTGGGCCCGTATCGCCTGGGCTGAAGCTCGACTAAGCAATAAGTCTATAATTCCCTATAAATATGATAGAGAAAGCTATTATCGTCAAAACGACTCAAAATATTGACAATCAACTATCAGTTTAGCAGATTCCACCCGAGGTAAAATAGCAACTTAAGTACAGATAGTCTTTATCCGTAATACGCGTAGGTATACCTCAATTTTTTCAATTTTTGTTTTATTGAACATTTCTATTTACAATTGGCTTAAAAGATAATTTATAACTATAAGATACATTGACAAATAATAAGATTTTGTTGGCACATAAGGGGCCTAACGCTATACATTGATTCAATATAAAATACAAATTAGATTTATAATATATGTAAAAACTTAACATAAAAGTCGGCTTGACTTTGTCGTCCTCGGGTTGTTCAATCCCGGTTGTCCAGTGGCGGTATATTTATTAAGGGTGGGGGTAGAGTTGGTGTTTAGCCACGATAATGTGCCGACCCTAGGTCAGAGTAGAAGGGTACTGCTTCATCGTTGGTTGTTGGAGCTATATCCAGGATTTCCCTAGCGCTTATGTACCTTGGTGCTGGATGTCGTTGTTGGTTTGTCATCCTTCTCATCAGTTGATTAGGGTGATTGGCGATGTTTTTAACCAGCTTGTCGGCAGATAGTAATAAATACTTGTCCAGGGGGACTACCTTAGCCTTATAGTAGAGTTGCTCTTTCTTGAAATGCTTACGCCGTTGACGATCGAAGTACAGCCCAGTGCAGATCCTCAGGATTTTCCTTTCGAATATTTGTAGTTCCTTCATAGCCGTTTTGGAAATGGTGAACCAAACTGGGAAGCTATAACTGATGACTGGTCTCAGGAGTTGCTTATAGATTAAAACTTTTGTGTAGGTATACCTTGTTCAGCCTAATTTTCCCTTCCTATTTCAACTGATTTTCCATACATAAAATGAAATCGTGAAAACAAAAACACCAAGCGATATATGTTTTTTCCTAGTAAAATTATTATTTGTTCACCAAATCTCTAAAAAGCATAAATCCTGAAAGCTACCTTTCCGGAATGGGCAAAATAGATCATTAAGAATTTATAAAAATGTGTGTTTTGGTAAGTTTGTTTCATGAAACTGTCACTGTCTTAGTCATGTTCAGCCGAATTTCTATAAAAGAAATAGTTTGGGCACGGTACTGGTTGGCAACATAAATATTTAAAATTTAGCAAAAGTTTCACTATTAAAAAATTCTCAGGTAGTATCAAACCACTAACCACTGTCATTTGAAGATGATGCAAATCAAAGAAGCTGTCTTATTTTTACTTGCGATATAGGTACTATAGGGCAAGTTTTGGATTCGTGCAAAAAAAAAATTTCGAGATAACAATCAAACATGACATTACGATGATAGAGAACACGAAAAAAGTGGGTGGCAGAATTCTGTCTGTCTGTCTGTCTGTCTGTATGTACCTCAACCTACAGCCTAAACCACTGAAGCGATTTTCTTCAAATTTTGAACTTAAGGTTTTTTTGTAACTCTCCAGAGGGGAAATTGAAATTTTTTTTTAGCTCAAAAAATAACGGTACTTGCCATACAACCGTTAAGGAAAAGCTTATTTATCTCAAAAACGGCTCCAACGATTTTGATAAAAAAAAATCAGTGTAGATGAGATTAGATTAGATAGATTCTTTATTTTTTCATCATAAAGTTTACAAATTTTTATACTTAAGAATAAGGACATGGCAATACTGCCGTCTGCCTGAGATGACATTTCATAATATGATTTAAAAATAAAAGAAATAATAAAAAAGCAAAAATTTCAATATATAAAAATAAATAAATAACAAAAGATATGAAGAAATATTTTTATATAAATCAATGATATCAATTTTAACGTGATTTGAAACACAAAATATTACACAATTTGGTTAATTTGATTAGCTGTTAAAAAACATTTTTATCAATTTTAACGTGATTTGAAACACAAAATAATACATAATTCGGTTATAATTAGCTGTTTATAAAATATTATCAATTTTAACGTGATTTGAAACACAAAAGAAATATTATCAAATTTTTTTTTTTTTTTTTTTTTTTTTTTTTTTATGATCAGCAACAAAACAATTAATTGTTAGGTATACAATTTGGATCAAACTGCAATAAGCGGGTAATCGACTAAGTTTAATATGTGAAACTGTTACGGTAAGAAAGAGCATGTTGGCAATATTTAAAGAGGCTGAGCCAGCCCATTGCTCCATTTAAAATTTCAAAAAGTTTTTCCAAAGATATAAAACTTTCCCGAAAATGCAAAATCAGTGTATTATTATAGATATGATATACCTTTTAGTAAGAAAAAAAATCACCAAAAACATTTATTAACGGTACCTGCCATATAACGGTTTTTTTGATTTTTTATTTTCTCATTAACCGCTCATCCGATTTCAATGAAATTTTTTTGCACAAAAGCTTTGTTAGAATATAAATAATACTGCATACCAAAATTTTTGAAAAAATAAATTTTGGATTTTTAAAAAAAGATTCAAATTTTTTTTTTCAAAGTTAAATATTTCAAAAACGGGTTGATGAATTGTTTTGAAATTTCAGTTTTAAATGTATATTAATATATACTCAAAATTGGCATACCAAATTTTTTTTTTGAAAAATGTTACAAAAATTTTATATATAAAAAATAAATTTTTAAGAAAACGGCTCCAACGATTTAAAATTTTTTTTTTGCATATATTCATACTTTTTCAAGTAATCAAATGGCATACTTTTTTTTTAGCTCTAAGTTATTTATCAGGCTGTTTATAAAATTAAAAGAACGATTTAAATGCTTTTTATACTTTTTCTATAATTACTTGAATATTTTTTAAAGTTCTTAAGCCCCACACAACTTGAACATAAGAGCAAGTACGTGCGATCCAGTCGTGCATTTTATTTTTTGCTGTTGTGAAAATGGACTTAAAGCTTTCGAAATAGGCGGTTCATGTACCTATGTATGCATGTATATAGCCATGTAAATATTGAAAAATACAAAAAATGTATGTTGCCGGGGAAATCAAGGTCCTTAGTAATCGAAGTTTATTTGAGTAGACATTCTCAGTCCCATTCATAGATTAGGTCTATCATCAATCAGGTCGATATCACTATCAAAAATCTGAGTATGAGGATTATTTTACGTATAAATATTTTTGGACTGAAGTTTATAATCATATGGAAAGAAAAAAATCTAAATTCTCCTGGGTGCACATCAATAGTCCAACCTTTTGCAAAACCACTGGTCAGACAAGCATTTCATGGTTGCTTTGGTTATAAAATGCACTTTTCCGGATACATTTTTGGCTAAGTATTCCTATCCCATTAGGAACTTCTATAAATGAGATATCAAATGATAGCTTAGGCAGCCCTTTATACTATACGATATGAAATAGTTCAGTGTAGTGTAGTGTAGTGTAGTGTAGTGTAGTGTAGTGTAGTGTAGTGTAGTGTAGTGTAGTGTAGTGTAGTGTTGTGTAGTGTAGTGTAGTGTAGTGTAGTGTAGTGGAGTGGAGTGGAGTGGAGTGGAGTGGAGTGGAGTGGAGTGGAGTGGAGTGGAGTGGAGTGGAGTGGAGTGGAGTGGAGTGGAGTGGGGAGTGGAGTGGAGTGGAGTGGAGTGGAGTGGAGTGGAGTGGAGTGGAGTGGAGTGGAGTGGAGTGGAGTGGAGTGGAGTGGAGTGGAGTGGAGTGGAGTGGAGTGGAGTGGAGTGGAGTGGAGTGGAGTGGAGTGGAGTGGAGTGGAGTGGAGTGGAGTGGAGTGGAGTGGAGTGGAGTGGAGTGGAGTGGAGTGGAGTGGAGTGGAGTGGAGTGGAGTGGAGTGGAGTGGAGTGGAGTGGAGTGGAGTGGAGTGGAGTGGAGTGGAGTGGTGGAGTGGAGTGGAGTGGAGTGGAGTGGAGTGGAGTGGAGTGGAGTGGAGTGGAGTGGAGTGGAGTGGAGTGGAGTGGAGTGGAGTGGAGTGGAGTGGAGTGGAGTGGAGTGGAGTGGAGTGGAGTGGAGTGGAGTGGAGTGGAGTGGAGTGGAGTGGAGTGGAGTGGAGTGGAGTGGAGTGGAGTGGAGTGGAGTGGAGTGGAGTGGAGTGGAGTGGAGTGGAGTGGAGTGGAGTGGAGTGGAGTGGAGTGGAGTGGAGTGGAGTGGAGTGGAGTGGAGTGGAGTGGAGTGGAGTGGAGTGGAGTGGAGTGGAGTGGAGTGGAGTGGAGTGGAGTGGAGTGGAGTGGAGTGGAGTGGAGTGGAGTGGAGTAGAGTGGAGTGGAGTGGAGTAGAGTAACTATCATCGGAGTTACTACTATTGAAGTTACTACTATCGGAGTAACTACTTTCGGAGTAACTACTATCGGAGTAACTACTATCGGAGTTACTACTATCGGAGTAACTACTATTGGAGTTACTACTATCGGAGTAACTACTATCGGAGTAACTACTATCTGAGTAACTACTATTGGAGTAACTACTATCGGAGTAACTACTATCGGAGTAACTACTTTCGGAGTAACTACTATCGGAGTAACTACTTTTGGAGTAACTACTATCGGAGTAACTACTATCGGAGTCTACTACTATCGGAGTAACTACTATTGGAGTAACTACTATCGGAGTAACTACTATCGGAGTAACTACTTTCGGAGTTACTACTATCGGAGTAACTACTTTCGGAGTAACTACTATTGGAGTAACTATTATCGGAGTAACTACTATTGGAGTAACTACTATCGGAGTAACTACTTTCGGAGTAACTACTATCGGAGTAACTACTATTGGAGTAACTACTATCGGAGTAACTACTTTTTTAGTAACTACTATCGGAGTTACTACTATCGGAGTAACTACTATTGAAGTAACTACTATCGGAGTAACTACTTTCGGAGTAACTACTATCGGAGTAACTACTTTCGGAGTAACTACTATCGGAGTAACTACTATTGGAGTAACTACTATCGGAGTAACTACTTTTTTAGTAAAT